>JACVVK020000398.1:240000-360000 GCA_018292915.2 Batillaria attramentaria | reverse complement strand
TTTAAAAAAAAACAAAAAAAAAACAACAGGGCTTAAAATGGTCCATGATCACAAAAGGGGGGAAGAATAGTGTTTTGTGGCAAAGCCACTAGCGCGCATCTGCTGTTAAGCTAGGGGTGTTCACGGGCCACTTGCCCCTTAGTCCCCAGTTTTTATTTTTAATAAATTAATTAGACTAAAATCTGTCCATCTGGGCCCGTATGTAAAAGTCGAGGGTAGGGCTTTTAGCGCCGGACTAGAGTCTAACCTCGAACTAAACTAGCTCTAGGGTTAGATTTTCTGTTGTTTTTTTGTTTTAAATCAAGAAGCGGGCCCTTTCCAGCAAGGTGCCAAAGCCGTTATAGAAGTTTTTTTTTCTTCCTTTCTTCGCTTCCTTTCTCATTTAATTTTGCTTTTGGGTTTCTTTTGTCCTAGTCTGGGTTAGGCCCGTAGCCGTGGGTTAAATTAACCTCGACTTCTACATACGGGCCCAGGTGACTTTTGGCTCGATTTTAAGTGCTTCAGAGGAGAAAACACTTTTCGGAGAGGAAAGTTTTTAGAATCAGACTAAAATCTGTGCAACTTTGTGCGTTTCAGCATTTTATTACGTGCTTTTCAGAAGGAAATACACTTCTTCTTTTCATTATTGGGGGGGGGGGGGGGGGGGGTAGCTAAAGGTGGAAAATCTGCCAATAGGTAGAAGAGTTTAAGCCCTGAAAGAAACAAACAACAAAAAAAACCGGTAAAATTTCTACTTAGTTGATAAGTTTCAACACAGTCTAGGATATAACTGGAGAGGTAACTCCGCCAGAGATCGCTGTCCAGTGACTGCGATGTCTTCAGTGCAAGTGGTGTATACCTGCAAAAAGAAGGGATGCCGAGATCAAAACAATGTAATGTACAACACACACACACACACACACACAAAAACAGAACAGTGTGCCGCTGGACAGAAACCATGCAACGATTCAGAAGATGCTATGTGTACATGTGTTTACAATACAATGTACATGTACTACAATAGATATGAATGACATTATGCATGCAAATGACAATGGCACCAAATTTACAGCAGATACCTACTGTGCTGAGAGCATGGCTGACACGTCACAATGTACCACATAGTGCCCTACGTCATTATCATTATGGATAATAAAAAATTATTTTAAAAAAAAGAAAAAAAGCTTTTAACAAAGTACTGGCCAACTCTGGCAATGATCGCATGTTCTTATGGGGCGGTCGGTGGTCTAGTGGTTAAGAGACTTGTCACCAATGCGAGAGGTCAGGGGTTCGAGTCACACTCGGAACAAAGAATTTTTCCTTCTTGTATGTGGCACCGTTCATTCAGGCCGATCGTCGGGGGGGTTCTCTCTGGGTACTCCGGCTTCCTCCCCCTCTGCTTTGGAAATGTTCAGCCCACCAAATATGGAAAATAAATGCAATTCTAAATTCTGAAATTTAAATAGTTGAGCTGACCCTTCGCACTGCGTGATTGTAATGGGTTTGAATGCGTATGATTCACGTGAGCGTGCGTGTTGGGTTCAGTTCGTGGCACTTTGAGCCGATTCATGAAACTGGGTAAAGCGTTCTTACAGTACTCATTATTATTATTACTGTAGAACACTGCAACAAACACAACCTGTTTATAAAATTTTGTTTCAGTTGTCATTGTACCTGAACATTGTTTGTATTTCCACCTTCAGACTGTTCTACAGCATAAACCAAAAATCTGTCTTCATCTATATTACATCTCTGGGCTGAACTTCCTGTCAATCAAGTTTCTCATCACTTGAGTATTTGGTGCAATGCTGTGACTGAGAATCTGAATGTGGAGGCCTCTTGCTCCGAAAGCAAAATGGTGTTCGTTCAACAAGACTGAGAATACTCAAAATAATAAACCTGTACAGGTTCTACCATTGTTGATAATTTTGTTGTAGCTGTTTTGTTGTTCTGTGTGTATGTGTGTGTGTGTGTGTGTGTGTGTGTGTGTGTGTGTGTGTGTGTGTGTGTGTGTGTGTGTGTGTGTGTGTGTGTGCGCGCATGCGCGCGTGTGTATGTGTGTGCACGTGTTCTCTTCTTTTTTTTTTAGATCAGCAAATGCAGTTACATGTAAACAATTCAACTAAATTCTACACAAACAACAAAATGAGAAGTGAAACTAGAAAAAAAAACAAGTAATGAAAACAAAGCTCATACCTGTGTCGAGACACGCTCAACCAGAAACTGATAAGTGGCAATCAACGAAGTCGAGACCGTTTACACTACTGGCAGGCCTACTCGAAAACAGCAACGGAACCAAGTTTCACCAAAGACGCACATCTAGAAATCGGCAAAAACCGACAAGTGTTGTGTTCAAACGCAAAACAGACCAAAAGACAAACAAACAAAAGTTAACTCAGTGAATCAATACGTCTCCGTCACTCGTCTAATCAAACCAGAAGAAACACAAACATGTATCTGTACAATCACACAAATAGCAGTACGGTTCACCTTAGTTATACATTCCCTTTCAGGGTTCTATGAAACTGGTTACAGTGCGGGCACGTTTCGGCCCAAAGCAGGGCTTCGTGTGCGCATCGGACGCTGGTCACTGTCCGATTCATTTTGAAAGAAATGTCCGACTACTTCTTTCCCCGGCGGACATACATCCCGACATTTCTGCGTCATAATGGGCACATTCAGGACAAACGTCCTGTATTTTGACGGTCAGCCAAGCCATCTGTAGTTCACACGGATCTGTAGCCCTGCCCAAGAGAAGGACTCTCCTCCATAAAGTTACATAAAGGGAACATCAGCATACAATATGCATGTGGTAGCCTGTATAATGCAAATTCCTGTTCTGTATAGACCTCAAAGACCATGTTATCACAGTCAGTTAGGTTGTTGACCGGTTTAAGGTGTTTATTTCCCACCAGATCAGAGTGGTGTCAAAGAGGAAGCAATACAGAAGGAAAAAGAAATCACAAATTTTTTGGCTCCCAGCCAGGATTCAAACTCACAACCTTAACGCTGACAGTCCAATGCTCTGCGGGCTCAGCCACCCTGCCTCCCCGCATTTTATAGCGAAGGTGAACGGTACAGCAAACTAACTGAATACCAATAATAATGCACCTGCAAAAATCTAAATCAAAATCTTAAAAGTCTCAGTTTTTTTCTGAGTAACCTCAATAACCACCACACTTTCCTAGACTTGTTCCCTTGCCTCTCACAGACTTACTCATTACTGACATGAACTCAAAATGCATACAGTTAGTGAGTTATACAAGTCCAAGACTAATTCTCCATTTGTATGTACATGTAAATGCACTGACCGCAGTAAGTTCAACTGTGATGTGCAATCAGAATTCCTCAGGAAGAGAATGGGTGAGAGATTACAGGGTAGCAAGAGGGTGTGGCTGGACACTGGCAACAGGGAATTCGTGAGGGAAAAGGAGATAAAGACTGAACTGAGGGGAAAATTACAGGAGAAATAAGTGTGCAATTAAAGGGGGGGGGGGGGGGGGGGTTACAGAAGAAATAAGGGTGACTGACCGGGTAGTGAGGTTAAGTTGTAAGCAACAACATGGATGCCAAGAGGGTTTTAAACCAATGAGAACAATGCATTCTAGAAAGCAGGAGCTGTGTATTAGGAAACCATTACTGAAAATGTTTCACTTCATTAAATGCCATAGTTTTTCCTATTATTCTCCCAAAACCTGTGCCTAAGTGCAGTGAGTACTCCGTTAGGGTGTGAGGCGTGTGCCATATCAAATCTTCAACATGATCATCTTCATCACATAATCATGATGTTGTATCGTAAAAAAAATATAAAAAAAAAAGAAAGAAAGAAGAAGTATGTACCAGGGAGGATGAAAGGCAACAGTGATCTACCAAAATAAAATTATTCTTTTTACGATGAAGACAAAAAAAAAAAAGAAAAAAAAAAGGGAAAACCTAACCCCCAATGTGTTGGTCAATATTTCAGCTTAATGAATGTTAATTCATCGGGGCATCTGATTATGCATGGATAAAAGCTGGTTGTTATGGTAACAGGGAAAAAAAAAAAAAAAAGAGAACTGCGTCATCATCTTGAGCTTCAAGAAACTAACAATGGCCATAGTGCTAAAGCTGGCGCCTGCATTAGGGGAAGCTTTCACAAACAGCAGCCGATGAATTGGGAGGGAGCACTAATGAGTGGGTGTTGTGCAGCAGGAACTGAAAGGGGTCTATATAGATGTGCTAACACTGTGTCGGAAGATGCGAAAACTGGGGTGAAAGACCACAGCCACGAAAGAAAATATTTCTTGCTTGAGGTTTCAATGCTTCAGTTAAAATGGGGAGGTTAACTGAGGTTCACAGGTTGACCAAGAATAAACAGATAAATAAAAAGATAAATAAAAAAAATAAATTTAAATTTCAGCTGAGAAGCAAAATGCATGATGCAGAACTACATATTTGTCCTGACAAAGGCTACACTAATTCTAGCACACCAATTAGTGCATGCACTCGAATCTATCATGCATGGTTTACATGTATGACTATGATCCGTGACTGTGCTAACAAGTAATGAAGCATTTTTTCAGAAAAACAATTTTTTAAAGCAAAATAAATAGGTGACAAATTCAAGGTGCAGTTTAAAAAAATATCAACAAATATATGAAGTTTAGTATGAACATTAACAATAAATGCAAATGTCATCTTTATTTTGTCTTTTTCTCAATCATAATCCTCTGTGAACAGACTGAGTTGACAAACTTTTCATAAGCTGCGAGAGTAAGTTGCCTCAGAAAAATGACACAAGAAAAATTACCAATACCAAAGCATAATCATTCATACACAGACATTTTAAGAGCAGCTAAGAACATCCTATGTGCATGTCTAATGAAAAAAAAAAAAAATGCTCGAACCGAAGGGTACTTACCGATCGCGACAACGCGCTTTTACCCAAAAACCTAAATGTGCTGGTGCCACTATCTAAGAGCCAGAATCCACATCAAAGACTAGTGATACACATGTACGAAACACGAACGCAGAGTACTTACGGTAGTTGCTTGACCTCTCGGAGTCGGTCTCATCATGAAGGTCGTCTCCACGGCTACTCTCCGTCGCGCTGATGTGGCCTCCATACGATGCACTGGTCACGCTGGCTTTGCGCTCCGCCCGGGTGTAGTGATCATACTGCGAACTGCGAGCACTGCCTATACTGATGTTGTCACTCTCTGCAGAAAAAAAAAGCGGGGAAGAAAGAGAGAGTGTAAGAAAAATGCATATCAGCAGAAAACAGTAAGTGCGATTGGATGAAGCTCTATGAGCGACAGAACCTTCAACAGCTGCACCACATCAGCACCTGAGTATTCATAAAAATTAAGCCTGTCAAATTGAATCCAATGTCCACTTAAGTTACACAGAAGTGCACTGTTCATGTTCATGCTCGTCGCACTTTAAAAAAAAAAAAAAAAAAGCACTAAAAACAAGACTCACAGCAGGGGAAGAACAAAGCTTGTTGTGTCTGGAAAAGATGCACTTTCTACGCAAAAAAGATATGAGTATTCTGGAGGCCAATCTTTACAGCAGATGCATCCCAATGCAAAAGCATTTCCTCAGAACTCAGATACATGTAGCAAGAACTGCAACTCTCCTAGCAACAACAATAGCAGGCGAAATCATAGTGAGTTGACAGCCATGGGAAAAAAAACAAAAAAAAACACGTCTGTTGACGTACCTGACTCATGTCCTTTGCGATGCTTGTGTTTCGAGATGCTAATCTCGTCCTCTGAACTGTCAGACGAGTCCTGGTCGCTGCTCTCACCATAGCTTCCTGCAGCGGATGTGAAAGTCAGCAACGCCATTAATGAATTATCTTTAAAAAAAATTAATGTTACATATTGTGCAATAATAACAATGCTGGAATCAGCTCCCAACATCATAAAGTACTTGACTTGGTGTGCGCGCTGAATGAAGGGGTAAAACGTCACGTATGAAACAGTAAGGCTGTTTACCAAAAGAGGTGACATTTCATTTGGACCTGAAGACCGTTTTCTTAACTTCGCAGCTTCTCATATTTGAGAAATGAAGGCTTCTTTGAACATGTGGCTCTTTTTCCTGTATGTGAGCATGATGGTGTGTTTCTATAAATAGACCAGCCATCCAGCCGCTCTGCTTCAAAAGCTAGCCTTAGGGCAATATTACTGCGATGTTACGTTTCACAGCGGCCTGTTACGGTACAAGTGACTGTTTTAGAAGCACGGGTTAAGTGTATTCAACGAAAAGTTTTCCACAGCGTTGCTGTACGCCAGAGAAGCGTGCCGAGACTTTCAGTGAAGGGAAAAAAAAAGGAGAACTGGTAACACAGCTTTGAATCAGCACAGGACGTAAATCACAGTCCACCCACCTGTTCCTGTGCTGGACCCTCCTCTAGCTCGGTGCCAGGTGTAGTTTGCGTCTCTTACACTTCCGGGACGTCCCCTGAAAGAGCCCCGCAGCTGGGGCCTCATCCGGGTTGCGTGTTTCCCTCCCTCCACCTTCTTCTCGGGCAAAGTGTACTTGGGCAGACCCTTGAAAAACCATGCTCCTGACCTTTTCCAGACCTGCGCAAGACAAAATATAGCCTTGGCGTAAGAAGATGGAGATACAGCCTGTGACCATAGTGTCCGCTAATGAACCCTTTACGCTAGCTGCACACTTGCATCATACATGCATTTGGGATAAATAAGTATTCTGTATGTATTCCACTACGTGATTTTACTGGTTCCAATCTATTGTTGTTTATAAGGTGATTTTAAAAAAAGTCCTTCCCTATATTTTGAACCCTGGTCTTGCTGAAATAATTTCTCTTATGCTAAAAAAAAGTCATACAGGCAGTCCAGAATATTCCGTTCTCAGGACAACCAGGGTCAATATTTTTATCATAATTTGGCAGTCACATTCTGTTTAAGGCAAGCTGAAAACAGTTTATTCTGGTTTATTTATCTCATACATCTACTCAGATTGCAGTTATCTAATTTTGTCAATGCAAAATCAATCGTTAAAAAAAAAAAAAAAAAAAACGGAGAGAAAAGAGATCTGTTGATAATTTTCATCACAGGAACTTTAAAGCACTTTTCTAAGCAAAGCATTTGTTTTTCATTATTCTCCCTGCTCTAAGTAAGTTGGCGCAAGTACTCCCAATACTAATGTGCTCTGGCAAACTAATGGCTGATAAAATCACTCATATTTCATGCAGTGTAAGCGCTAGAACTCAAGAAAGGTTTTATAATTATTTCAGATTGTGTAAGAGGAACCAATGCAATGCTTTTAACTCCTGTTATCAACAATCCCCATTCTAAAGATCCATTAACCACATCCCATTTTGTATATTGTTAACCATTCTTGAAGATTTCACTAACACACTTTTACTTTATTTTACTACATGACACGAGACAAAAAAGATTTTCTGTTTCATGTACACACATAAACAGACACCCGATGATAATGATGATGATGATGATGATGATGGATTCCTTATTGTTTGCCAGGATTTTTTTTTTTTTTTTTAGGCAAACACAAACAAAGGTTTCACAATGCCGCAATAAACTGAACACACAAGTACTAATTAGACGTTCAACATGGGCCACCTGCGGCGGTTTACAGCACCGGTGGCCGCACTGCATGTTATTTTCTCTGTGTGTATACACAGACCAAGATTCTAATCCCTAATTATTTTCTTCCACACCCTGACATAAAGCTGTGTGGAAATAGATGCGCGGACATCTGGCTCACGCCCTTTCTCACGCTGATGAGATTTTGTACATTCGCGTGTCTCTCGGAGGCAGATGCGGAGAGTGTGGGTGCACAGTGCACAATTGTAGGTGATGCATTGATTATTATGGTAGTGTAAAATGAAAATGCGCTGCATTACCCCCCCCCCCTCCCTCCGGTAGTGTAGTGGTTAGCACTTCGGACCATGGACCGGGAGACCCAGGTTCGAGTCCCAGCCAAGGCAAGCGGGATTTTTCCTACCTAGGTCGGCTCCTACTCAGAGCGGGTGTGCTATGCACCCAATAGGGAGGCTGTTGCCACACAGCCGAGTTTCACCCACTTCACGGGTGCAACTTTGGGGGTGCTTCCCTTGGTATGGCACGTCATATGATGTGGATGATTACACGGCTGGCACCGCAGGTGCCGTAGTTCCCGGGCCTGGTTAATGCCGGGGTATTTATGACAGGAAGCGAGGAAAGCGGCCCTGTCCCGCAGTCCCAAACCACACGGACCTCCATAGCATCATCTTACTATCATCCTCATCTCCATCATCATGCATAATAAAAATTGTCCCAACTTCCGAGCCCTCTGTGGATTCTACCCATTACCTGGGAGGAATACCACTGGAGCTGGCAAAAGAGTTGGGGCAGCAAAAAAAAAGAAAAAAAAGAAGAAAATGTGCTGCATTGAATGTACATTGACTGCACCTACAATCCGTTGCGTACCCTCCGCTCATCCAGTGAAAAGCTTCTCAAAATTCCTCAAAAGAGAAATTTTAAAATCCTTTGGCGAATGCTGTTTGCGGTTTACCATCCCAGCAGTCTGGAACTCACTGCCTGCTAGCGTGAGACAGCAACCGACACTGTCGTTTTTTAAGTCAGAGCTTAAAACCCATCTGTTTCAACTTTGCCTTTTACCGATTCATGTAACCATGGCACCTGCTGGTTTAGGATGTGTTCTATGTGCGTATGAGTGTTGTGTGAATGTGCAAAAAGATGATGTATTTCCTAGAATTGCGCTGTATAAATGTGATTTATTATTTATTCCAGAAAGACCAAAATATCGTGGGTGTTCAGGCTCAAATTAGAGTAGCTAGAAGACCCGTGCTGTAAGCCGATTCTGACTCCGAGCTACTCAACTGGAATTGTAGCGGAAGCCTTTTCTCTTTTACACACACGCAGTAGTACTGAGAGATTTTTTCATAGATCTACGTGGATGTATGAATTTGTGGGTGTAAGATTGTGCGTGTCATGTGACAGGGTATCATTCGCGCATTTACAACTGTATGACTATCACTGCTGTGCGCTTGCAAATACAAACTGCATCCAACAGATGGGCTTGGATAATTGTGCTGGATTAGCTGAATGTTATGTTTGTGGAAATCGATAGCTGTCATTTGCTGTTTTATTCCACTATTGTTGGTAGGGTGTTTGCATTATGTTTTGCATAATTATGCTGACCAGGGTATTTGTAAAGCTGGTTGCGTGCTTACTTCCTTTCCCCTTTTTTACAGCATCAACCTACAGGCATACACTACTTCTTCGAACAAAAGCTGAACATGTTGTTCATGTGATAATGCTGTAGCTCGGCCTTAGTTCCTTCTGTGAAACCAGCATGGCCTTTCATACTTACGAGTGCAAGAAAGGACCAATTACTTCATGCAAATACACCCGTGCACACCCATGAAAATTCACTGGTGCTTAAAAGTTCATTACACTGAATGTGTGTGTGTGTGTGTGTGTGTGTGTGTGTGTGTGTGTGTGTGTGTGTGTGTTTTTAATGCATGCTCAGCCAAAATGTTGGCAATAAATTTTGGGGGATTTCTGTCCCTTTAATTGGAGCCGGGGTGGTCGAATGGTAGAGCGGTGGACTTCTAATGCTCGGGTCATGAGTTCGATCCCGGCTGGGGCCAAATATTTGTGCTGGCTTTTTCATCGTTGCCCTGTCTTTGATATCACCCTATGTGGTGGAAAAGGACGTTAAACCCTTAAACACCCCCCTTCCCACCCCCACCCCTTTAATTGTGCCCAAACGTAATTTGGGCCTTTTCTTCCAACACAAATAGACCATACAAAAACAATCAATGAATTACAACCGAAATTAAGCACCCTAAAATAGTCTGCATCAATCCACACAAAACTAGCAGCAGCAACCACCACCGGCCGTCCAAGGCCAGCTGGGCGTCTCCCATGTACTGAAGGCTAACAGTCAGCCACCCCTGCTGTGCAACTAGCTAGATGTAAGAGCAACCCAGACAAACAGTGGTCTCTAACTCTGGCTTGGTCTGTTATTGATTTTTCTGACTGCCCGTTCAAGCGTCAAGCGCGGAGGTCACAGGCGCTCCCCCTGGCGGGGAAGCGCGGTTTCTTTTCCCGGTTGACTTCTGCCCGGTGCTTCATAGTTGGCGTGATTATTTCCGTTTGTATTTGTACGTCCTAGTCATATTACCGTGGTATGGAAAATTTGGAGCGCGTCACCATAACACAGCGCCATCCTTCCGTATTTTCAGGTTGTTTTTTTTTTTTTTTTTCTTTTCCCAAACGACACGGGGGAGCCAGGATGGCTGAATGGTAGAGCATTGGACTTTAAATGCTCAGGTCGTGAGTTTGAACCCCGGTGGGGGCCAACTATTTGTGCTGGCCTTTTTCTCGTTGCCCCGTCTTTGATATCACCCTTACGCGTACGTGGTGAAAAAGGACGTTAAACACCAAAACACCCACCCACCCACTCCAAACGACACAAGAGAAGTGAACATACAGGATGGGGAATTGCTGAGGGAAAAAAAGACTGAAAACCTAGTCCGCGGTGCAGGGTCAACGCCCTGTTGGTGGACCACGGGGACACTGGTCCACTTAAGAAAACAAATTTTAGCATTTTAAGGGCATTTAGTAGCCCCTCCTAGCGCCCAAAAGTAAAAGTAAAATACTGCCTTGATACTGACATGCAAGTCTTCAAACATGAAGTGAGACTCTGCCACATGGCATCACATGTATCCCTACCTGACTGTGTTCAGTCTTTTTTCCCTTCCTTTTCTTTGGCTGAAACTTCGAATGTTTGGCTGAAAGAATAAGAAATTTTGGCTGAAAATCGCCAAATGACTGAAAACTCCCCAGCCTGAACATCAGTAAGTCAAGCTGGGACAAGAAGCCACGCTGGCGGAAAGGGCAAAAAACTCACCTCCCTGGTCTCGGCGCAGATCTTGCACAGCCACAGCGGCTGCTTGTTGCTGTTGAAGGTGTCCACGCCGCACTTGGCGCACACGGCCTGCACAGGACGAAGACAAACAGAGAGGGCGGTAACGCCATTAGCGGCACCACTCGGACGTCAAGAGGGCCCGCAAGATAAGCGGGCAGGGAAAAGTGGCGGCCAGTCACCTGGTAACGGGCGAGGGGCTTGTTGGTGGTGAGGAGGGCAGTGTCAGGTCTACGATCACTGCCCTCTTGGCTGTCAGAAAACATGGAGTGGCATCTGGAAGCTGATGGAGATGAATGCAGTGCGTGTTGCTGCATGTTCTGCATGCTGGGGGGGGGGGGGGGGGGGGGGGGGGGGGGGGCAGCTGGGCGAAGTCAGCGTAATGGTTCTGATGAGATCTTTGTGAATTAATTTCACACGTGTAGCGGCCCGTATGCACGAGACACGCTTCCGCCAGCACTATGTTATGTATGTCTCTGCGTCAACATTAATAATAATAAAAACATGAACTTTATCTATAAAGCGCATATTCATATAAAATTACATGCTCTAAGCGCTAACAAAAATTAAACAGACCAACAAAAAAAAATCTTAACATTCCTGTTAGGAGAAGTTTTGTACATGAAGATAAAATGCAGCGTGACATGTACATGCTGTTGACGCTCAGCGGCATCAACGTTATGGTTTTGATGACGTTATATGTCACCATTCAACCAACTCGTCAATATGTTATGCAAGTCTCTGCTTCAACATGCCTGTTAAAACAAGTTTTGTACCATAAGATAAAATGCAGTGTGACATGTACATGCTGTGTGATGCTTAGCGGCATCAACATTATGGTTTTGATGACATGTACATCATTCAGCCAACACTTCAATATGTTATGTATGTCTCTGCTTCAACATGCATGTTAGGACAAGTTTTGTACATTAAGATAAAATGCAGTGTGACATGTACATGCTGTGTGATGCTCAGCGGCATCGACACTGTGGTTTTGATGACGTGTACCTCATCATTTAAAATATACACATGTATCTGTATTCTTGATGCAGACTTCAACATGCCTGCAAGGACAAATTTTTAAATTTCAACCTCATGCTTCTGATTACGTGTTTCCTATGAATTCAAATACATGTGTAGTGGCCTGTATGCATGATGCACACTTCATCATGCCTGCAAGGCCAAGTTTTGCACACTACAACATAACAGTATTGACGACGTCTTCCTCGTGAATTAAAATACCTGTGTGTATTTGCATGCTTGCATCATGCGCCTAAACGCCTGCTAGGCCAAGTTTTGCGAAATAAGATCCAGAGATCAATGACTTAGATATATGTTTTCAGTATAGTGACAATGCACAGAATAAATTATTAATCATTAATTAAGGTGTTTTTTTTTAAAGTAAAAAAAAAAATGTTTCTGGTAATCCGACCGACGCTATTTTTTCCCCCGACCCTAAAAATTTTTTTTTTTTTTTTGCTGCTGGAAAAAAACAAAACAAAAAAAAAACAAGCACGACCAGTTTCAGTTTTCATGCGCCTGTCATCAGGGAAGTCGTGCACCATCGCCGACCCAAGATTAGAACGAAAATGGTAAGATAGTGTGTTATAATATTAAATACAGTTTCACAGAGCATCATTTCTTATTAATACCCTGTTTCTTTGTTCTTGGATATGTGTGTGTGTGTTGGGGGGGGGGGGGTAAAAAAAATACGAAAAAAAAAACCCCTCCCTACCTACCCTATTTTTTTTTTTAGCCATGTTACCAGAAACAACAATATATTTTTTTGGCCTAACCATAATGAAACATTCAAAATCAATAAACCAGCGCAAGCTGGTGACAAAGACCAACAACACAAAGTGACGGAGGCAACAAATCTAACACTGAGAGGTCCATGAGAATAATGATCGTTCAACAAGACATTGAGTGCATTAACACTAATCAACAGTAATTCATGGTGTGGACTGTATTGGGCAAATATAATTAGTCACTCCCATGGTCGCTCTCTACATTAGCTACCAGGATTCTGGTTCACATCGCCGCTGCTGCAGCTTCTGCTGCTGTTGTCATACGAATAATATCACGGCAATGCAAAATATAAATTAATTTACGCGTGACATTTCAGTCCAATACATTCGAGTGGGGTTTAGCACTGCAATGACATTTGCCACTTTGTTGAATTAATTCTAAAAATGGGAGTGAATGGGATTTCACTCTGTGTGTGTGTGTGTGTGTTGTGTGTGTGTGTGTGTGTGTGTGTGTATGTGTGTGTGTGTGTGTGTGTGTCTGTATGTGTGAGGCATCTGACAAGCATTCTCTGGTATGTGTTTCACTGGTATGTGTTTAGACTTCTACTGCCGTTTTGTCGATTAGAATTGGCTTCATACAGTAAGAAGTGTTGAGCTAATTTTGCAAGAGAGTATATCGTTCGCCACTGTCTACTGCTTCCGGTGTTTGTGTTAATACTTGCGCTGCCTTATATAAATTGTGACATAAACTGCAGGATAAAGAATAAGGATAAAGGCAGCCCATGACAGGTAAAATTATACATTTGTTTGCCCTTTCTCTACACCGAGTCCGTAAGTGGCTCCTAACAAGAAACCGGGGCAAGAAAGGAACCAGATTAGTTTTGTCTCGACGGGCATGGCCAAAGCCCGTGTGTCGCCTTTATACTTCCCCGTGGTTCCAAACCGTTACGCAAATGCCTGACCAGACAGCAGAAATCCCGACTATCAATACGCAGGCTCCAAGCCCAATTGCTGTTCCCCTCTCCATCGGAATCAAATCAAGTTATACAGCCAAGCGGAATCTTTTCCCCCCAGGGGACAATTCCCGCTCCGCTGTTTTCTGATCAATATGTCCCGCGCCCCATCTGCACGGTGCACGGGGGCACTTCAATAGTCAGAAAAAAAAGGCGTGGCTTGGAGTACATACTTGCAAACTGATTCTGGATCGCCCAAGGCGGAGGAAGTCCTCTGTGGGAGATGGAGCGAGCACATTGGAGGATGAAGGTTTTGTGTGTGTGGGTGTTTTGCAGAATCCCCCCACCCCCCCACCTCCGGGAAGCCAAGGTCTCATGTTTCCTTGTAAGCGCATTGCCACATACATGATTAAATATGACCTGCCTGCTTTTGTGAAGTACAGAGGGTGAAAGACCACTAAACCAAGCTCACGCACTTGCTCTCGCTCTCTCTCTCTCTCTCGCGCACACACACACACACACACACACACACAACGCTCAAGACAAGATACAACTGACGATGTAACACACCAACCATATACTACTAAATGGCTTACGACATCGTGCATGCGGCATTACCTTTTTACAGTCGTCGCAGAATGTAGGCGAAGCGCCCAAGAGACCGAACTCGTCCCCACACAGTATGCACTGTGTCGTGCCGTTTCCAATGGCATTCTTCTTCATATTGTCCAGCTTTTCCACAAGACGGCTGGAAGACAAAAGTTGATGGAGGAAAAAGTGAACAAGAGAATTAACGACGACGCGAAATGGTTCACTCCCTTGGGCATTTGCACCTCAGCATCGCACCATTACCATAAGTTAACGCTCTCACCCTAAACGTACCCCCCCCCCCACCCCCCTCGCAAGAACTATACTTAATATGCAGCACTAACGCCTGAAAAGCTCTGGGGATGGTTTGTTACTGAAGACTCATCAGTATACTACATTACAATTGTTAAACCCTGTTCCTACCAAGTAAGTTACGAAGGAACTATTCTCCTGCCCAAGCGAGCAAAGTATACAAGACCTCCATCCCCCCCCCCCCCCCCCCCCCCCCCCCAACATCCCAGGTCCTCAATCCCTAGGCACAGATAACCCAGATAGGCGAAAACAAGACGACCACACACTTCATCAAACTAACAACCCCGTTTCTCATCAGAGTGTCCTCCCTCCCTCCCTCGCTCTATTAATAACCCACCCGATTCTCTCCTGCTCGACATGGTCCAGGTACTCGGCCTTGCCGATGACACGCATGATCTGCTCCTGCTCCTCCAAGGTCAGGTTCTCGCCGCGCTGGAAGGACGCCAGACGGTTGGTGTGCACTGACCATCCTGTCCCCAGCCTGCACACATAATACATCAGTGTTTCTTTAGTCAAAAGTGTGGGGTAATGCATCCTGATATTGAAAAGCGCGGAGCAGTTTGTCCTGAGTCTGCACACATAATACATCAGTGTTTCTTTTGTCAAAAGTGTGGGGTAATGCTTCCTGATATTGAAAAGCACGGAGCAGTTTGTCCTGAGTCTGCACACATAATACATCAGTGTTTCTTTTAGTCAAAAGTGTGGGGTAATGCTTCCTGATATTGAAAAGCGCGGAGCAGTTTGTCCTGAGTCTGCACACATAATACATCAGTGTTTCTTTTAGTCAAAAGTGTGGGGTAATGCCTCCTGATATTGAAAAGCGCGGAGCAGTTTGTCCTGAGTCTGCACACATAATACGTCAGTGTTTCTTTAGTCAAAAGTGTGGGGTAATGCCTCCTGATATTGAAAAGCGTGAAGCAGTGTGTCCTGAGTCTGCACATGCAAGACAGAAACAGCACTTCTTTGTTGAATAGTATGGAGTACAAATCGTCAATGAGTCCATGTTATTAAAAAGTATGGTTGGTTCGTTAGTTATTTAGGGCTTTACGCCGCACAAGCAGTAAAGACCATTTCGCGGCTATGCAAAGTCCTTCTCTGCCAGGTCATTAAAAACAAAAAAGGGTAGTCAATAAAACATGCTTTTGATGATGTAAATATATATATAAAATTTACAAAAACAAAATTTCAAGACTTGGAAAACCTACACATATGGGGGTCAAGGCGAGTCCATTTTTGGGGAGTCTATATTTTATGAAATAGGTTAGACTATCAAGAAACTGAAGAAGCTGTCGGGGGAACATCCCTGAACAACAATTTCAGTGAACTAGCACAATAATGTTTGGCATGGATCTTGACGAGATACATGCAAGTGTTGAAAAGTATGGAGAAGTATGTACCATGCTTGCACACACAAGACAGACACAGGATTTACTTTTTGAAAAGCATCAAATGATGTGTCCCATTATGGAAAAGTATGACGTAAAGCATGTCGACATAGGTAAGTATTGCATAATGCATCATCCTGCTACTGAAAAGTATGGAATGATGCATTCAAATATTCTAAAGTACGGAGTAGTGTGTCCCTATACTGAAAAGTATGCAGTAGTCACTATAGTGCGTCCCAATATTGAAAAGTATGAAGTAGTGGCTCCCTGTATCAAAAAAAGTATGCATCATACGTCCTGATACTGAAAAGGATGGAGTAGTCACTAGTGCATCCCAATATTGAAAAGTATGGAGTAATGCGTCACTAGTCCGCACACAAGGCAGAAACAGCATTTCTTTATTGAAAAGTACAGGGAATGCGTCACTAGTCTGCACACAAAAACAGCATTTCTTCATTGAAAAGTATGGAGTAATGCGTCACTAGTCCGCACACAAGGCAGAAACAGCATTTCTTTATTGAAAAGTACAGGGAATGCGTCACTAGTCTGCACACAAAAACAGCATTTCTTCATTGAAAAGTATGGAGTAATGCGTCACTAGTCTGCACACAAGGCACAAACAGCATTTCTTTATTGAAAACTACCGAGTACTGCGTCACACAGGGCAGAAACAGCATTTCTTTATTGAAAACTACGGAGTACTGCGTCACACAGGGCAGAAACAGCATTTCTTTATTGAAAAGTATGGAGTGATGCGTCACTAGTCTGCACACAGGGCACAAACAGCATTTCTTTATTGAAAAGTATGGAGCAACGCGACGCGACCCAGGCTGGAAAATTCATTCAATCCCAGATCTGATCAACTCTTGTCTGGGAATTCCGTTAGGACGCAAACGCGGTCTCCCTTATTAGGAGATGCTGGGACGAAATGGGAGGCGGGTGGGACGCCGACAGGAAGATGAAGACGAATGTCCAGAAAACTGTTAGCGTAAATTAGAGCCGGTAAGAGAAATGGCACGCCGGGCTCTTGGCGGCCTTGATTCGCTTATCATCGGAAAGGTTGAGCGGGGTGTCGAAGCTGGTCGAAGGCCAACACGAATAATGCATCTTGGGAAGACTCGAGGGGTTCTATCACAGATAGCTCTAAGGCCGTGACAGTTTTTGTTCATGCAACAAGAAGCCGATGTCAAGAAAGAAGGGTATCACAACATAATTTAAATCCTTCTTCAAGTTTCATGTACAAAGTATGTACTAAACTGGAACACCGGGCCACATCCCGAGACACAGCCCCCCCCCCCCCCTCCCCCCAACACACCATAATTTAAATCCTTATTAAAGTTTCATGTACAAAGTATGTACTAAACTGGAACACCGGGCCACATCTCGAGACACAGCCCCCCCCCCCCCCCCCCCCCCCCAACACACATAATTTAATCCTTATTAAAGTTTCATGTACAAAGTATGTACTAAACTGGAACACCGGGCCACATCCTGAGACACAGCCAACTAATCGAATCACTCGAGGGCAGCCGGGATGGCCGAATGGTAGAGCGTTGTACTCTCAATGCTCGGGTTGTGAGTTCGAATCCCGCCAGCTGGGGCCAAATATTTGTGCTGGCCTTTTTTCTCGTTGCCCCGTCTTTGATGTCGCCCTTCTGTGGTGGAAAAGGACGTTAAACTCCCAAACACCCACCCCACCCTCGAATCACTCAATAAAGAAAAGTATCAACAGCATCTCCCTTTAGAACCCAGCAACTGTATCGTGAAAATAACAAAACCAAAGGCCCCGCCCTCCGCTTCTTTCGAGCCCTGCTTTTCCTAACAGCTGCCTCTTATCAATAGGACGCGAATCTGATGTCGTCTTGCACTACTCCTAGCCCAGCTATCACGCAACACAAAAAAAAAAAAAAAAAAGCTACAATGAAGCCGGACATGAAAACCGCATTGGTTTCCCGGTGAATGAAACCTTCGTGCAACAAATCCTGGGAGGGTTGCTCTCCGTCAGGTCCAAGCATATGGCTTCTGGACGCATGAATCGATTCTTTACTCTTTATCTCCGAGGAGAGGGCAAACTCTTTCCGCGTAACGTCTACCACCCCTTCTCTCCTGCCGGTCCCTCTGCACGTCCACAAGAACACCCCTTGGAAGAGGGGATAAAAAGTGAGAGTGCTCAACCGAGGCAAGTCTGGCTCAGTGCTGAAAACGCAGGCAGCTCCTTGAGTGACGTCAATCTGGGAAGACTTGATGCATGAAGAAAGGACGCGAATCGATGCTATGTGCAATGCAGTTGAAGGATTTGGAATCCATTTCACCAGAACTTGCAACAATGGCTGTCAAAGTACGTATTCAACATTCACGTAAAACATTTTTTCCAATCTGAATGACCAGGATATTTTAAACACACACACACACACACACACACACACACACACACACACACACACACACACACACACAGAGTGTTCCTTATTATGTACATGTACATAGTTTACGCAGAGATTTCAGAATCTGACGCAGACATTTGATTTTGAGGCTGTATGGCACTGTTTTACAAAATGACCCTCTGAATTTGACAAAGAAGGTCAAAAAGACCCTCAGTTTTGAAAGCTGAAAGGAACACACAAACACACAAACACACACACACACACACACACACACACACACACACACACAACCCAAAACAGCAGGGTTTCATATTCACATCAGACAATTCAGTCACAGAACCATGCACTTACAAAATGTCCAATTATTACCAAGACAGATGTATTGTCCTGTCATTTTTACTTTGTTTCTTCTTATCCATACTATACTCTTCAGTCACGGCATAATTGACCTACAATAGTTCCCCAGGACATAAATCACAAAAGATGTCCAGACTGCATCGGGAAACTGCACATTTTAATGTCCTTTCTGACATCTTGAATCAATGCACTACATAAAAGGCAGACACTGATCTTTATCACCAGTTTACCCAAAGACCCAAACAGCAAGCAGACAGAAACACCCAGTAAACAGTTTACCTAACCTCCCAAACAGCAGTTAAACTGAAACACCCAGTAAACAGTTCACCCAAAGCCCCAAAACAGCAAACAGAAACATCAAACACCCGGTAAACACCTCACCCAGGTAAACCGATTACCCAAAGCCCCGAAACAGCAAACAGCAAGAAGACAGGCACAACATAAAACTGGAACATTTTGCTTTCGCAACGCTTTAATCACGGCGTGAGCCCTAGACCGCGCTTGATCAATCCAGAATCCTTGCAGAAGAAATCCCCCAAGTGATGCATCGCGAAGGCTTACTTCTTCTCCGAGTCTTTATGGCCTCCTGATCAAACATATTGATCTCCGCGGCCTGCCAGACTTCCTCCTTCCGTCTCTCCTCCCTCCTCCCGCTATCATTTCCCGGTAAAAATGACGTGGAATCCCGGAGGATCTCGTTCGGGCACTCGGCCAGCTAAAAACACTGGAGATCCGCCATTCAGGGCTCTTGGGGGGGGGGGGGGGCACCTGAAGAGCTGACGGCAGTGGGGATGAGAGACAAGTCTCCGCTGCAAGATGCTGACAGGTTCAAATGCTGGATGTCTTCGGGGGGTCCCCGCGGAACTATGGAACTGCTGTTCCTCGTGATTACTTACAGCTACCGCTCCCTGTGGTTCCGAAGCCAAAGGTTGTTTCGCTGGCCATGGCCACCGCAACGCAAAATTGAACGCATTTTGCGAGTTTGCGTTAAAAGGTCAACAGTGTCAAATGCCGGAAAGTGACACTGGCAGCTGCTCAGTGTTGCAGACAAGTCCCCAAAAAAAGATAAAAACCTTCACAAAAACCTTCACCTTGAGATGAATGGAGAACAAAAGAGAAACTGTCCCCCCCCCCCCCCCAAAAAAAACAAAAAAAACACCACCACCCACCAATTCTGGTGCTAAACTCGGTGCATCCATAGTCTGATTTTTATAACAGTCCTACACTCGATAGTCCTACACTTACTGAAAGTCTCATCAATCCGAAGTATTAGTCCTAAGTGTCGACAGTCCTGAAAAAAATCTAAAGAAGCACAGGACTAACGAAACATCGGACTACTGATACATAGAACTAATGAGACTTTGAGTAAGTGGGCGATCGGTGGTGTAGTGGTTAAGAGACTTGTCACCAATGCGAGAGGTCACGGGTTTGAATCCCACTCGGGGGAAGGAATTTTTCCTTCTCGTATGTGGCACCGTTCATTCGGGCCGATCATCGGGGGTTCTCTCCAGGTACTCCGGCTCCCCCCCCCCCCCCCATGCTTTGGAAATGTTCAGCCCACAATTGAAAAAACAAATGCAAATCTAAATTCCGAAACTTAAATAGCTGAGCTCACCCTGCACACTACGTGATTGTAATGTGTTGATGTCCAGTGTGTGAGAGAATGCATGTGATTCACGTGAGTGTGCGTGTTGGGTTCAGTTCGTGGCACTTTGAGCCAATTCATGAAACTGGGTAAAGCGCATATATAGCTATATACAATACTCATTATTATTATTAAGTGTAGGACACTTCACACGCAGGACAATCGCCTGTAGGACTACTGAGAATTTAGTCTACAGACATGTAGGACTATTGGCGTATGACTACCTACAGCTGACAGGTATAGGACTAGTGACACGCACACATGACATGGGTGATTCGATTTACAGCTTTAGGGCAGAAATTGCGTTAGAAAGAGAAACAGGATGACAGCAAAACCTGATCTGTGTGCCTGTAAATGGGATAATACCGGGATGGGATAATCACAGCTCACTCAAGCTATCATGAAAATGTCAAATGTGCACAAAACAGAGAAAACTGAAAGTGATTTTTTTTTTCTTTTATCCATGCAGACCAAATTACCTGTTATTTCTGGGGAAAAAAGAAGCTAGATGGGGGTTTTTTGGTTGGTTAATGTTTGTTTTTTTGTTTTTAGGGGTTTTGTTGTTGTTGTTGTTGATGTTGTTTTGTTTAGTTTGTTGTCAGGTGGTTTTTTTTGTTTGTTTTTTTGGAAGGGGGGGGGGGGTTGTTGTTATTTTGTTTTTTTGGGGGGGGGTTTGTGTTTTTTTGTTGTTTTTTGTTTTGTTTTTGTTTTTTGGTTTTGGTTTTGTTTTGGTGGGTTTTTTTTTGTTGTTGTTGTTTTTTTGTTTTTTTGTTGTTGTTGGTTTGGTTTGGGTTTTTGGTTGTTGTTTTTTTTTTTTTTTTTTTTGGGGGGGGTTGTGTTTTTGTTTTGTTTTGCTTTTGGTGCTTTTTTTTTGGGGGGGGGGGGGGAGGAGGGAGGGAGGAAAGGGGTTAAATAGGACTCATGCTGCTAAGTGCAACTGTTTTCCCTCTGCAGTTCTTTCTTCTTCCATTGATCCATGAAACAAGATGGTATCTCAGACTGGGCTGACACACTCAGACATCAAGATAGGTTTCAGTCAATTCGTCTTCTGCCCCCAGGGAAACACAGCTGCATGTATTTGTATACCATATGCATAATATGATATTTTCCTCCGTTCTGTGTTGTGCGGCTCATGTGCTGTGTCAACACATCGAATCCTCCTACAGCAAGAACTTGACGTAATGGAGTAAGGAGCATAATCCTAAAGATCAATTCTTACTTGTTTTGGGTTCTGGGTTTGTTTGTTTTTGTTTTTTTATAGCAGCAATGTCAACAAGGATGTATGGCTTGGCATTTAAACCCTCCCGATTAGTCTCGGTGTGTGTGTGCTGATAATGATGATGATGCATTTTGTTTATTAGTGTAGCAAGGACAGATAGTAAGAGAGACCTGTGCGTCTATTAATATTATCTCATCCTTGAAAAATAAAGTTTCAGTCTGTACAGCATACTACATGTATTAAAATCTAGGGTAGTGTGTACTGGGTGTTGTATGCTATTCAGTTTCATTATCTTGACAATCCCTCATTGAGTATATGGCCTGCAGGTAGAACAATATGTCATGTATTCTTCTTCTTCTTTTTGTAACAATGACAACAAAATGAGACACTGACAGGTACATGTAAAGATGTATAGTGCCATATTCCTTTCAGATTCTGACCACAATTACTTTGTTGTTTTCTGGTTCCTGACGTTTTCTTAATATCAGTAACTGACCCCCCACCCCCACCCCCCGCATTCCCATGGAGCCCCCAAGCACCAAACAGCCACAACCACGCACAAAAAGCTGTCCTATGAATACATGCCCATCATGCCTGCGATGCAAAGGGAAACTGTTTTGGCCGACAACTTTATAGAGAAACTGCATGAACACAGGCAAGTCACGGGATGCTGACGACCGGGGACCTTGAAGACCAGGCTGTCAATCACAGCTGTTTCCTCCCTCAAGCTCTTCACTGTGAAGCTGACACCAGCTGGTTTAGCGCGGAAGATTGAATCCCGTCAATATAATTACATGTACATGGGCTCCGCGGCCACTGGCGTGGGTGTCGTTGGGGCGATAGTGGGAGAGACAGAGAGAGCGCTGGGGACGAACTGCAGTAGTTTCAAAATGAAACGCGCTGTACATGTATAATGTATGTTCTTCCCTCAGGTGCAGTAACACAAATGAGGGGCTTGTGTTTATTTTGTGCACGTGTACAAAAGAGATTCGACTTGTTGCAGGCAGTAGTACATGTATCTCTTCTGATACCTTGCACATGTATAACATGTATAGCCCTTTGATGTAACAATTAAAACAGAACCTTGAGTTGCCTGTGTTCAGTTTGAGCACATTTTGTGAAGTGATCCGTTTCTTTGCAGGCAGTAGTCACAGACATGATAAGATTACTTTATTCACCCCTCATGGAGAAATTAAATGTCTGCCCAAAACGTACAATGACAATACAATACATTACAATTCTGCACACACACACACACACACACACACACACACACACACACACACACACACACACACACACACACACACACAACAACAACAACAACAACAACCACTTCTTGCCAATATCTTGTAAACACACAAAATTAACAGGTCTCACGTGTGCTACACATTTCACAACACTTCTGATTTTGTCTCTATACACTCTGCACAGTTTATGGTTTACATGAAATATGCTCTACATGAATTTTCACTTAAAGTTCGTGCTAATGTGGATCGGACTGTAAATGTACAGTCGAACCTGCCAAGGCGGTCACCTGTATAAGCCAAACCACTGTCTAACCTGGTCACCCCAGAGGATCCCCTGACACACTAGCTGTTGACATGCCACCCTGGATAACCCGGTCACCCTGTCTAAGGTGGTCAGTTTGACCCAGTCCCTTGGGTGACCGCCTTACACAGGTTTGACTGTACCTCCAAATGAATGGACACTCTTTGGATTGAAATGCTCATACCTCCACCAATTCTTTGAATCTTTTCTTGAAACTTTATGACTTTCAGTATGAGTCAGACCAACAACGCACAAAAAGAAACATTCAATATTAAGACAGTGATTTGGCCTAGAGGCTGAGGCACATGGCTTAGGATCCCCTGATGGGCAGGAATTTGGTTTGGGACTTTCCCTCACGGAACTGAGTTAAAAAATCATATATGCAGACTTGTTAATGGTGCCTTGTCTCACCTTCATCTATACAAGCACCAATGTCAAGTGTGCAGTTTAAAGATCCAAGAGGGGTCAAAGAAACAGAAGAGAAAACACCACAAATGCATGAAAAAAGAAGAAAAAAGGATGGCACTGTGCAATTGACAAAAGGTTAAAAAAAATAAAAGCCCAGAAGGACCGGATATATGATACAGAGAACAGAACTAGTGATTTGTGACACCAGTAAACAAACATCTGTGGGGAGTGATTTGAGCTGGTCAAGTCTGTGTAAGGGTTGGTGAAAATGCAGTAAAACTTGCTTTCTAAGACAAAACACGGTTCCTGTGGGACTCTAAAATCAATGGCTACGTCTGAATGTTGGTGGCCGAAGTCCAAAGGCATCCTCAAACTGAGAACTCTAAATCCGGATTGATTGAAATGTCTCAGAGCGTGCTGGGCTTGAAATTTAGTTCTTTTCCGGAATGTCAATGAGAAAATTAGTGGTCTTTTTTCCCCGCTGTTGTTTTGTGACAAACAGTAGCTAGGCTGGGGAATTCCTGAGGAAAAAAAAGACTGAAACCTACAGGCCAAGGTGCAGACGCAACGCCCTGCTGGGGGAGTGAGTGAGTGAGTGAGTTGTTAGGGCTTAAAGCCACGCAAGCCCGCCCTGCTGGGGGACTGTGGCGTCAATTTTAGCATTTTCAAACGTATTAGTAGCATGTCCTGGCACCTAAAAGTAAAATACTGCCTTGGTACTTACATGCAAGTCTTCAAAACTGAATGGCATTATATGTATCACGATGCATGACTGTGTATGCAACCCCCCCCCCCCCCTTCCCTTTCTGCAGCTAAAACTCAGATTTTTTGCTGAAAGGATAGGAAATTTGGCTGAAAATTGCTATATGAATGAAAATTCCCAAGCCTGAGTAGCTCTGAGTGCCACAGTCCCAAAACTGATCTAGGACCAGCTTTCAGCCAATTGCATTTTACGTCTGGTAAGAGGCAGTTTTCGGCATGTCATCGAGGGAAACGGTAAAGAACCTTCCACCACTGTTATAACTCATTCTACCCGAGCTATGACTATACTATGACTATGTTGTGATGTCTGCTATTTTTTACTATTCTTTTCTGTTCTTTTCTGCCCCATTTTTTTTTTTTTTCACAAACAGTCCATGGTCTTCTGTCACAAAAGGATGGGTGTTGTGATATTTTTACTATTGTTTTCTGGTCCTTTTCTCGCCCAGCATTTTTCTTCCCCCCCCCCCCCCCACGCCGTGTATGTCAGTACGTCCGCAGTTACCTTTTGTTTGTTAGGTGAAGTTATGTCCTATTTGTTTGTGTCCTGAGGAAGGCGAAAGCCGAAACGTTGACCTGTGCCGTCCTTTGTGAAAGTTAAGTGGTTTCTGTCCCTTTTATGTCGCTTTTATTTGCTATGACTATAGTCGTAAAGTCTGTCTACATAAATTCACCTTCCTTTCCAACGTGACTGCTGTTAGGTTTCCTTGGCAACCCGCTGCAGAAGATGTCTGAGTAACCTAAAAGATCTAAGCAACACTTCCCTTAAATATAAAATCATTCGGCCCACAAGATGACAATGTCCCCACGGATCCAGGAAGCCGGTGCCAGATGTATGATGGTAGTGACAGTGTAGAAAGGGTTAAAGAATTCTCGTGCGCGTCACACCTGCTGAATTGGCTTCATACCTTCCCTCCCCATTGGGCCCACAGCACGCCTGCTCTGGGAAGGGCAAGTCCCGCTAGGATTCGAACCAGGGTCTCCCAGTCCATGGTCCGAAGTGCTAACCACTACAATATGGGGGCTGGTGAGCTTTATGTCTTAATTTATGAAATGCCTGTACTGAGTGTCTCGCAACTGTGGACGTTGTGCATCACTTTTGGCAACAAGGTATGTCACGTATCACCGCCCACAACATACCCTATACGATGGCGACAATTTCATTAACGCAACTAAAATAATTTGAAGACAGCACTTGCCCAGGTCTGCGTTACAGAGTGCTAACCCAAGTCTTCCAGTGCACAGCTGAACAAAAAGCCGTGCAGAGGCACAGTGACACAGCTAGCCGATGCGTGAAAATGGAAGGGAAAATTGATTTCCAGCGATGTCTGGGAGAAAAACTGCCGCCTTCGGCCAGAAAAAGAGAATGCGTGTCCACAAGTACAACTCGGCTCTCACGCACCGGCGATTACGCCAGCGCAGGAAGGGAAGGGCGGGGAAGGGAAGGGGGAAGGGGAGAAAGCACAAAGCACGCAACGGGATTAACTGGACGGTCAGACCAAATTTCATTAACGGGCCTGATCGGCCGTTGCATGACGCCTGATGCAGCGTCTGCAAATAGTAGTTGCGCTGGTGCAGGAGCCGAGTTCACGCTGCGCCCAGAGTGACTGGCTTTTCCACTAGCTCTGTTCCACTTGATCTCTTTTTCCCACTAGCTCCTATAATGGCTATGAATGGTTTCGCCTGGGAATCATTCCATCAAACTAAATCGTGCATCAGAACTATGTAAACGACCTATTTCGCCAGGATGAATTGCGTGTGCGCTTCCGCGGCAAAACAAACTGGCCGTCACACAGACAACAGACAGTGAACAGATCTCCTGTGGGGTGATGTTAAAAAAAAAATTTAAAAAATCTGCCACTGTGTGGGGGTAGGGTGTGGGGTGAAGGCGTGGCGAAGCAGAGGAGGGGGTGGGATAGGCAGGGAGCTGCCTTTATAACATCGTTGGATTACCCAATGCAAATCTCGTCTGTCAGGACTGACCTTTCCGCTATAACAAAATTAATGAGGACTCCTTACAAAAAAAAGGAAGGGCTATGTAAATTGAAAAAAGAAACCTGAGCATTACCCCTGTGGGTGAGGCTGAGCACTACCCCTCTGTGTGTGTGTGTGTGTGTGTGTGTGTGTGTGTGTGTGCGCGCGCACGTAACCATGTTGTCAGCTGTCAGCTAGTATCAGAACATACCAGGAACAGCACCCTACTTGATGTCTGAACCGGGCTGGATGGCTCTCAGGGCACATAGTCTAGCAGTTCCTTGGGGACATGTCATCAGGGAGTACAGTGATCATTAAGCTACTAAAGCTCTGAGTAACTAAGCAACTGAACTTTGAAACCCGCCCTTTGTGGGCGCGTGCCAGCTTTACGGTCAAAGCCTCGCATCTGATCCAACAAAACCCCACTCACTGACACTAACCACTTACTCCCACTTTTTTAATACTGGGAATGACTAAACATTTTAATTTAAGCCGAAATGCTGACAGCTCTGCTATCAATACCACACCATGAGAATTTTCCAACAACAGAACCCACATACATGTGTACGAGTACTCTAATGACTATTAACATAATAGGTTGCAATATCTAGGCACTCAATCATTCAGAACAAACAGTACATGTACACGTATGTATGCCTAATGAAATATGCACGGAAACAGCGTCATAAAAGAGTCAAATCTATGTGTCTGATGGAAAACAGTACTGTGATACACTGACAGAGGTACAAGTTGCCTGAAAGTACTTCCGTCATCAGAACAGTTCATGCTCACTGCCACTGAGAACTGAATGACCGTGATGCAAATGGTTTTCTACACGAGGGATTATGAAAAGACTCGTCCGATAGCCCACAGACTAGTGAAAATACCGTCGGACTAGTTAAATTGTTTCACCACTGGCCCGCCGGACTAGTTGAGAGTACGAGGCAAAGCTTGGTCTATTTTCACAGAGCTGAATGCACAAGGCACTGTCAGCGAGGCCCTCTCTCTCTCTCAGTTTCTGTTGTGACGCTGAGGTGAGAGTAACTATTTTTAGCGCGAGCCACTCGCTACAACTCTCCGTTCATAACAGTTATCAAAGTGTTGTGGATCTTTTTTTTCAATTAATTATTATTTACGAATAGGTCTATATTTGACAAAATGTATTTTGGGGCTAGTGGAAATGGTTTTGGGCTAGTTGGGTTTAAATCTTGCTAGCCCGAAGGACTAGCAAGATTTTTCAGCTTTCATAACCCCTGTACACGTGCACACATTTTCACCAATCGATACTAATAAATCAAGCAGAAGTGGTCAGGAGACAGACTAATGAGCGACCACTCAAACTTCCTTCATCAGGAGAAGGGAACTTGTCCTTTAAAGGCTGACAATCACGCACGCACCAGAAAAGAAACAGGCAGGCAATTCCAAAGGTGTGACATTTCCTTCAACCCCATAAAACACAGTGCAAAATGTGCTTGAAGCGTCATTTCCCTGGCTAATCAGCGTGGGGTCTTGTGGGAGAAAGAAGAGAAATATCACACAGAGAGAGAGAGAAAGAGAGAGCCTCGGAGAGTGAGAGAGAGAGAGAGTGAGACAGAGACAGAGCGAGCGAGACAGAGACGGACAGAGAGAGAGATTCATCTGCATGTGTCTGTTTATGCATGTGTCTGCTTTATCACTTGTACAATATGGCATATAACATACATAACAGCGCCTCTGTCTGTCTGTCTTTCTGTGTGTGTGTCTGTCTGTCTTTCTGTGTGTGTGTGTGTGTGTGTGTGTGTGTGTGTGTGTGTGTGTGTGTGTGTGTGTGTGTGTGAGGTTAATGTAACCTCTTGAAGTTGAGGCTGCTAAACTGAGCGGCAGAACATAAGACACATGTACAGTCACGACTTACTTTGCACGCAGGGCAAGCTGCCGGTCGTTGGGACACACCCACTGGTCAATATTGCTGCTGCTGCCGAACTCTCCCATTCTTCACCCGGGGGCGGGACGCACACCTCCAGTCACTCCACCCCGCACCAGCGGTGAAACTGGACACTCCCACAGCTAAGTCACCGGGTCTTCCGGAGGGTGCTTCAGCTTGTTACTGGGTGTGATCCGCTCTGCCGAGCTCCTCCAACGCCCCAGCTCTGGCCCAAAGCCTCACCGTCGCGTTGTGCACTGGTGTCCCTCCGAGGTCCAATATCCGCAGGGTTTTATTAGCGCTGAGCCGAGAGTGTCACTCAAGAGACGCTGGATTCAGGAGATAGTCGGGCATTGTCGGGTCCCTGGCTTCAGCCGTTATGATTAGCATCCTCGGAAATAAAAACTACCCAGGGACGCGTGTGTCAGGCAGTTTTGTCGATGTTGATGTCATGTAGAGAGGGAGTCAAAGGCAGGGGTGGGTGGTGGAGGAGGGGGTGGGTGGGAGGTGCAACCTCTGGGCTGTCTTTCAAGTCCTTCCCCCAGCGAAGACTAAGGATCAGCCTTCTGGTTCAGTCTGAAACACATGCACACAGGGCTGATTGATTATCTGTTTTTATCAGTCACAGTAACTGAATTTTAACAGACCTGGGGCTTTAAAGATCTAAGCTCCCAATAAAAGCTTTCCCAAGTGTGAAAAAAATTTACAGAGTCGACCGTGCAAGCACAGTCAACTCTATCACAGTTGCAGTTTTCAGCGCTTCGGGGACCCTTATACCAGTATTTGGCTCAGTGTCAAAATGCAAACTGAGCTGTGAAATCAGGTTGCACTTGGCTTTTATTGGAGTTTCTGGGACGCTGAAAACTCTGCAACTGTGACAGAGTTGACTGTGCTTCCACTGTCGACTCTGTAAAAAAATTTCACACTTCGGAAAGCTTTCTGTCGGGAGCTTAGATCTTTAAGCACGGAGAGAGACTAGAACGTACATGTATGCGAAACCAACTGAATACTTTAATAGTGCCTAGTCCCTAGGTCTCAGACGCACGCCCTTGTCTCCTCCCGTGCATTAGGCCCCGGGTGGCTTTTTGTTGCCTTCTCCGGCCTAGGCAGCATAATTACTGAGCAAATTTTACATTCCTAAAACAAACCTGGAGAAGCACAGTTATGGCATTTCAAGAATAATAACTAATACAATATATGCTTATAGCCCCTGCTCTTGACAAAAAAAAAAAAAAAAAAAAAAATTTCAAGCGCTAAAGCCCCCCCCCCCCTCCACCTCTCACACACACACACACACACACACACACACACACAAAAGCAGCAAATACATGATTTCAGGTCAGGGCACATTTGATGCTGACACTGGCTTATGATAATCGTAATGCAGTCATAGAAATCAAGATCATAAATCATTATACATGTAATAAATACAGCGACAAGTTACAGTCCAACCACTGAGTGGGGAGCCGGGGTGGTCGAATGGTAGAGTGTTGGACTTCTAATGCTCGGGTCGTGAGTTCGATCCCCGCTGGGGCCAAATATTTGTGCTGGCTTTTTCATCGTTGCCCCGTCTTTGATATCACCCCATGTGGTGGAAAAGGACGTTAAACCCCAAACACCCACCCACCCACCCAACCACTGAGTAAATGGTTCTACTAACGCCACCAGGATAAAACACCAACCGCGTAACTTTAGACACAATCCGTCTGTTCTTTCAGAACGGACCAGAGCCCAGTGGCAGAAATCAATACAGCCATAGTTTTGTGGAAAGCAGTGTATCCAGTTACACCTAGGCTTAGGTCGTTCCACCCAAGGGAAATGAAAAGCAGAGGGGAGGAAAATCATATATATATACAAAACATGTTGCGCACGCATGAGAGAACGTGCAGTTGTCAAACATGTATCCCTAAACTGAACAGTTATTAAAGTTTTTTAAAAAAAAAAAAAAATGACCAATTACACTCCATATGGGCCTGAATTATGATGAAATGGTAGTGTGGCCAGACAAACCTAACACAGTATTGGCTATTGAAGGATCTCTTTTTTCAGGGTCTGTGTTTTGTTTTGTGTATGTGTGTGTTTTGTTTTTTGGTGTTGTTTTTTTCCTTCTATTTGTTGTACAAGTAATTATTTTTACAATTTTTAGTGGCGCTTTTTTTTTTTTTTTTTTTTTTATCTCAGGACAGCATAATGCATAACTGGTAAATAACGTCAAGCCAGAAATGCCATTCCCGCATCCGCATTAGCGATTACTTGCTTTGCCCTGTCAGATTACGGCATCAATCATCTCTTCTGCAGATCAAAGGAACCTGTGCGTGCCTTTGCATCCTTTGTGCACACCTCTCACTAGGATAGAGAAGCCCACTAGAAAGAAGCATACACACCTCTCACTAGGATAGAGAAGCCCACTAGAAAGAAGCATATATATATATATATATATATATATATATATATATATATATATATATATATATATAAAATCATTTAAGCAGGCCATCTCAACACTGGCATTAAATCTGCTGAAAAGGTGCTGATGTCCTAACTGCTAAAGGTACAACAAAGTATAAGGTGTGCACATCAACGGAAAAGTTATATAACAAAGGCCACTTCACAAACAATGAGACAATTTCTCCACCAGTGAAAAACAAAAACAAAACAAAAAAACAAAAAAAAAACCCAAAATCTACATTTTTGGCTTCAAATTTCAATACTGGGCCATGCCAGTATACACATCTGAGTCCCTGACTACTGGTCCAACCTGGAGAAAGGGGGTTGGGGGGTGGGGGGTGGGGGAGAAACAATACAAATACCCAAGTGTGAGTTCCCACATTTTCTTCATCTAGTTTCATGAAACAAAGGCCACGATACCCATGCACCACACCTTACTTGCCTCATTATTTACAGTGTGATCAATATATTCCAAACTATCAATACCCTGTGTACATAAAAGTGTTTGCTAAGTGCATGAGCTGGCCTGTATCAATCCAAAACACGTGATGCGCGAACCTTACCAGCATACATTACACGCCACTTCAGGCTGCACAAACAAACTTTGTGGAAACCTGATAAAATTCTGATTTGGGCATCATACTTCCATGCAGTTATATATATATATATTGCTGAACTGAAAGCTGCCCTCAGTTAAAATCTGAGCAGCCTATAGTAAAATGCCAACAGCATCAAGGTAAAACTTTTCACATCATGACTTTGTGTCCCTTATCTGTAGCAAGCCTGGCTGACAGCTGGCTTAGGACTGATCCACAGCAGATGTGAAAGGGTTTAAAAGCTAAGTGGTCACATATATATATATATATATATATATATTCCGCTGACAAAGTAAAAGTGTGAACACTGTGTCAATCCAACTACAGCCAGTGCCACCAACTATAATTTGTAACACATAATAAATTCATAACTCACATTCATGTCTATGATTCTCGGTCTGTGTATTCACACCCGCTCATTATCAACTCAGTGCTATCTCCTTGCAGATCAATAATTCATTTCAACTCTCTAACACTACAGCCATAACTCTCGGTCTCTCTCGATCATTTACTGACTGATCTCACAACTGTCAATGGCCTGCTGTGTGTATACTGTGTGTGTGTTCTGAAATGCAGGCAAAACATCTCTGTGTAACCATACATGTATGTAATACATGTTCTTCTTCTTCTCCATTTTAGAAGCGAGTTCATTACTGAACGTCGGTGGTTCTGTTTGGTGATATTACAATAAGTTACTACTAACTTATTCCCAGTATTACTTGTATTAGTTTGGACTGTCAGCAAGATGCAGTATGAGCGCTATACATACCCGTCACTTTTGGAAACAGGTTAACGTCACCGATCTGGTTAAGAGAATAAGCGGCGTGAACGTAAACTGTAAAGTAGTAAAACACGAAACAGGAGTGCGTGAAGTACGTGGTAGATCTATGTGGACACAGTGTCCTTTTTAGGCTCTCCATAACGTCAATGCAAAACCTACGACTAGAAAGATACAAAATAAAACAATACAAACCTGGCGACATGTCAGCCTCCATCGCGGATAATGTAACGGCGCAGTGGAGTGTTTGGAATCCAGCTAAAACAGCTAGTCCAAAGCCGACGGCTGCTACACTTGATTATCGACTGCCTGCGATTTTCCATCCATCGGCTGCAGTCGCTTCCCACAATGCTTCATAGGAGCAGGGGAAATCATCCTCAAGATTTTTCATTTGTTTATTGAGTTTACGCCCTTGTAACGACCATGGAGGATTTGCACGCAAGGTTTGTACTGTATAAATTCACATCAGCATACATTGCATATAAATGGAAATACAACCAAAATCAGCCGTAAGATCACGAACTTTGTGTAAAATAGGTCGAGGTCCTCAGGTTTTACCTTTGAAGCCTACTGACTGAGGTGCTTATTATTTTTGCAGATTGACAGCTGTCCACTTTCACTTAACAAAATAAAATTCACTAGAACGGACACAGCAATGGAAGAAGCCGAAGCATCAGTTGCCGCCCACCCACGTTCTGTTCATGTTCATCGTGTTCATAGACCACAGAGCAAAATTAAAGCAGGTGCTGATAACATTTGTGGTGTAACTGCTTCCTCACTGACCGAAGTGAACAGTGCAGAACATACCGCCTGCTCAAACTCCCACAAGGCAGAGACTGCGACAGAGAACAGAATGGAAGTGCTGAAGAAAGATTCCAATAGAAGTACAAGTTATGGTACATCTAGTGTGTTACGTTCTGACTTGCCTGTAATAGATATCCGGTTTGGACTGGGACCTTCAGGGGCCTCGTATGTGTGTTTCGAGTGCGGCTCCATTTTTGCCAAACCCAGCAACTTGAAGAGACATGTACGCACTCATACAGGTGAGAAACCGTTTGCCTGTGATCAGTGTGATGCCACCTTCAACCGGGACAGCAGCTTAAAGAGACACATGAGAGTTCACACTGGTGATAGACCCTACATGTGCTTTGAGTGTGGCGCATCGTTTGCCGAGTCAAGCAATCTGAAATCTCACGAGCGTACACACACTGGTGAGAAACCCTTTGTCTGCTCTGTCTGCTTGGCTTCTTTTGCAGAGTCCAACACCCTCAAACGCCACATTCGCACTCACACTGGCGAAAGACCCTACAAATGCACAGAGTGCAATTCCGCGTTCGCAGAGGCTAGCACACTGAAACGCCATATACGGACTCACGGCGAACGATCATTTGTTTGTCGGGAGTGTGGATCAGCTTTTAAACAGCCTTATGTTCTTAAGCGCCACATGCGGATTCATGATGGTATCCGGCCTTATGTATGTGAACATTGTGGCTCATCCTTCTCCAAAACGTCTTTCCTGAAGGAGCACATTTGTCACAGCCACCAAAGGGAACAGCTGGAGATTGTTGACAAAGCCAGAGCAGTCACTCCAGGACGTGCGGAGAGCGATAAGCAGACACTACTGGAGGATGGGAAGACCAGTCAGTTCCTGAAAGAGTCCGCTGGATTGAAGGATATCCACCAGAGTCCTGACAGCATGGAGTTGGATTGCATGGATAGTTCCAGCAGTACAGATATTGAAGAAACTGAGAGCGAAGAGCTGCCAGATCTTGATGACAAAAAAGGGAAACCTGCACTTGTCCTGTCACAGTCACAATGACATCCAATGATGTGCAAAGTTCTGGTCACACAAACAGTAAACCAGTATGAACATATTTTAACATGCTTGTCAACCCCAGTATGTGTGTGCAATTTGATTATTGTTGTACTTACAAGGTTTTACAAGGAAATTGAGGATAACTGAACAAACACCAGTTGAAACAACATGTAGCCCGAGTGACTCTAGTGACAGTAGTGTATGTTCATTCATATTGTCTCTTCACATAACATGTTGCAGTTAGTCTAAATATATAGTGTTGATTTTCACAGATTTTCTATGTCAGAGCAGGTGGAGCTCATATTTCCCTGTATGGGATAGGGTGAAACTGAAAGTATTTTCAAATTAGATCTATTATTATTCCTTGGAAGCATTGTAGTGCATGGGTCTGTTCAAACTCGACTCCAAAACTCTTTACGGCATTTCTTAAAATCCTCCCAGTATATCCTTCAGTGCAGTTGATTCTGGTGTTGTGGTGTTAGTTTGAAAATAAAATATTTATGTTGATTGCAATGGAGAATGTTTTCCAGCAATTGTAACCGGGGTGATAGGTATTTTTGTGTTGGTGCTCAAATGTTAATGTGTATGTATGTGTTTGAGTGTGAAAACTATGTGTACATGCATGTGTGTGTGTGTGTGCACGTGTGTGTGTGTGTGTGCACGTGTGTGTGTGTGTGTATGTGTGTACATGCATGTGTGTGTGTGTGTGTGTGTGTGTGTGTGTGTGCACGTGTGTGTGTGTGTGTGTGTGCACGTGTGTGTGTGTGTGTGTGTGTACATGCATGTGTGTGTGTGTGTGTGTGTGCACGTGTGTGTTTACCAAATGAGAAACCAGTCAAGTCTGCAAACAAACAAAAAATGGAAAAAACAACAATGACCAAGGGATGTAATGATAAATATTTATTCACAAGTGATGCACCACCACAGGCAAAATTTAACGGTTTATTGGAACAGACAAAAAGGTAAAGAGTTGATTAATCTCAATCAATCAACCTGCAACAACTCTCTCACATTCACGCACACACACACACACACACACACACTGCAGAAACATCCTTATTTCACAGCTGTCCAACTTGACTAATCGCATATGCAAATGCACTGAAATTCATGCCAGTGATTCCATCAGTGCACTTCTCTTCAATTTCTTGGATGGGCCACCTGCAAACAAGACATACTCTACTTAAATGTGTGATACTGTAGTTCACAAACTGCGCAGTCACCCAAACCCCTGTCAGATCAAACCCTCCCCATACATTACTCTGAACTATAGTATGCACTCTACATGGTGACCGTGTACCACACGTGCTGGTACCCGCTTACAACAGGATCCATCCACCAAACGTGTACACACCCACACCTGTGTAACAAGATCTGTCGGCGTCGGGGGGGTGTTCACAACCAAACCATAGGATCCATCTGCTACCATCCATTCATCCATCCCCACGAGGAGGACACACACCCACTCGGACAGGACTTTGACAGCTTGATGATAGTACTAAGTGGTAGGTTTAAGAGTACCAAGAGCACGACCGAAAAGATACACTAGATCCTCTGCGCTGATGGCTATCACAGCTGCCAACTCGAGCAGAAAGCGTGGGGTCGGGGCTGGGGGAATGAATGCCAGAATGGAGTGGACATGTACGAGCTGATGAATCAGAATGTGATTTAAAATGCAGACATGTACGTGATAGTGTGTTACATGATAACATTTCTTGATTTTAAGTAATTTTACCAGTCAAGTTTGTTTTACCAATTTTTTTATTTATTTTTTTTCCATGTATATATATATATATATATATATATATATATATATATATATCTAGTCTCATTTATGAATATGTTTGTTGCTTTTGTGGGACAGAAAAGCAGTTTTCCTTTTGGTATTGATAAAGTATTCTGTATTCTGTATGTCATGGGTGTGTACACCCAACATTTTTACAGTAGGGTCTCTGCAATGTGCACGTTGATGGCATAAACACATGCAAACATACTTTCATGTGGTAAATCCCCCACAATACCCCAGTGCATCACCCATACTTTTAACTGTTTTGGTAAATTTCCAACTGCTCTCTGCATACTTGTTTATCAAAATGTTTTTGTTGAGTCTAACAGATAGTACTCACCTTCATGGAAATGTTTTGATGTCTTGCGACGAAGATCGTCAATGGTCTCGGCCGTCTCCGCCCACTCCAACACAAGTCGGCGTCCGTACAAATGGGTGGAGTGGCACAGGGCATCAAAAGCACGCTGCAGACACATATGGAAAAAGACACCACTGTATCATGTGTTTAGGTCTGTCCGTACAAATGGGTGGAGTGGCACAGGGCATCAAAAGCACGCTGCAGACACATATTGAAAAAGACACCACTGTATCATGTGTTTAGGTCTGTCCGTACAAATGGGTGGAGTGGCACAGGGCATCAAAAGCACGCTGCAGACACATATTGAAAAAGACACCACTGTATCATGTGTTTAGGTCTGTCCGTACAAATGGGTGGAGTGGCACAGGGCATCAAAAGCACGCTGCAGACACATATTGAAAAAGACACCACTGTATCATGTGTTTAGGTCTGTCCGTACAAATGGGTGGAGTGGCACAGGGCATCAAAAGCACGCTGCAGACACATTGAAAAAGACACCACTGTATCATGTGTTTAGGTCTGTCCGTACAAATGGGTGGAGTGGCACAGGGCATCAAAAGCACGCTGCAGACACATATTGAAAATGACAGCACTGTATCATGTGTTTAGGTCTACCCGTTTAAATCTCTCCAGTGCACAAAGAGATGCCACCACGCCACGTCAGTACACTCATAACTTTTCCACAACAAAGTTTGAAGTGACACCCGCTACTTATAATAACAAACACAGAATGCAAGAAATTCGAACCTGCCATTCAAACATGGCTAATCATTTCAACCCCAAACTCAAAATACATGAACAACAACCTCATAAAATTTTCTCTTAAAAAAAATCACATTAGAATGTGATTTGATTACATTACACACCAAAAAAAAAAAAAGACTAGAGAGGCAGAAGCCTCCATGGCTCCCTTGTGACACAGGTCAAGGTCATTCACAAAATGATAAGTTTTGATAGGTCTTATGGTTGTCTATCAGCATGCCAGTTTGGTGCCTCTGCTGTTTGTAGATTCTGAGAAAATGACAATGTTCAGGTTTTCTGCACACACACACACACACACACACACGGACAGACAGATGACGGCAGGTTATTACACAGACTCCCATTGTTACACAAGGAAGCCAAAAAAATCTGGTGCATACCTCAGTGTAGCAGATATATACAATAAAAATCATAAAGACTTTATACTCACGAGAGCTTCTATCCAGCATATAGAAAGGCAAACTTGTGCCAGCAAAAGACATACACAGAGAATACGTGGCCATACTCACCTTCGCATCTTGTTTTGTCAGGAAATCGACAAAGGCGAATCCTCTGTGTGTGCCTGTGCCACTCAGTTTCTTTGGCAGTCGGACGTACTTCAGCTCACCAAATACTCTGCACAAACAAAACATAATGAGTGTACATGTACAAATGCTACTTTTCCGACATGTTTATGATGAGTAAAGGTGCGACAATTTTCTGCAAGTCCACACCGGACACCATAATGCAAACTCTGGCTAAAATTAATGCAGTGATGGTGATGATAACACAAGGGCAAATGACCACACCAAAACAACGAATCACAAACACCCTGCTTCCCAGTTTTTGGTAGTTTTTTTTTTTTTTTTAACCCAAGTTGTCCCAAGGTTCAACACAACACTGAAATGGAGACGCTTACTTGAAAAGCTCCTCCACTTCACGCCGCTTGGCTTCGAAGGGAATGTTGCGGACCAGGATCTTGGTAGATTTCTGTTTCGTCTCCACGGCTTTCTTCCGTCCGCTTACTTTTGGTTTTCTGAAACATGCACCACAATATTGTTATCAAATGCTTTTGGCATTTGCTAGTTACATTTTTTTATGTACAGGCTGCAAAACTGAGCTGTTTAAGACATTTTGACTTACCAAGGATGATTCTATTTGTTAGACATTTGTTGAAATGGTGATAGTTTTACCATATATTCAACTGTGAATACGAAGAAAGAAATACAGAAAACATTTCAACAAATTCCAAGAAATATTCAGAATATGACTACATTAAACAAAACTATAAATGGGTATACCGGTAAAGTACTCTATATCCCCCCCCCCCCCTCCATTTTTACATCTCCCCAGCATTTACAGTAACACAGTTACCAAATCTAAAGGGAGATACCATTTCAATGACTGACAGCTTCATATATGTGTCTGGAACAAAGACAGAACACTCACAGCGCCTCCCTGTTGGAAAGTTTTAAAACCAGCGTGTGACCGTCAAGCTCCGCTGACTGCAGCGTCTTCATGGCCTCCTGTGCTGCTGCTGCCGTCTTGTACTCCACAAACCCGTATCCCATTGACAGGAACTTGCCTGAAGTAAAAAGGTACAACAGTAAGGTCGGGATGAGATGAAAACTGATATCACTAGCAGTCCACAGACAGAAAATAATGGTTACCTTCACAATACATCCTGCGGATCTCAAACTGAATTGTCATTCGCATTATTCTTGACGTTCAGGGTAACTCTTTTGCAAGCCACAAGCCTACAGCTGATGTTGAAGCTTGTAACGTTGAACTTTCTGGTCTCAGCGCACACAAAGGTGCACCCAGTTGTGACCATTGTTAGTTGTGGCAACACTTACGTTTGTGTAAGATCATACAATTTTTGAAAGGTGAACAGGTATATAATTGTATGCTTAACTGTACCTGTGCACACAAACCTAAAAACTTCTTCTTTTTTTTCTTTTTTTTTTGCTGCCCCAACTCTTTTTGCCAGCTCCAGTGGTGTTCCTCCCAGGTCATGGGTGGAATCCACGGAGGGCTCGAAGGCTGGGGCAATTTTTATTATGCATGATGATGGAGATGAGGATGATAGTAAGATGATGCTATGGAGGTCCGTGTGGTTTGGGACTGCGGGACAGGGCCGCATTCCACGCTTCCTGTCATAAATATCCCGGCGTTCACCAGGCCCGGGAACTACGGCACCTGCGGTGCCGGCCGTGTAATCATCCACATCATAAGACGTGTCATACCAAGGGAAGCACCCCCAAAGTCGCACCCGTGAAGTGGGTGAATCTCGGCTGTGTGGCAACAGCCTCCCCATTGGGCCCATAGCACACCCGCTCTGGGTAGGAGCCGACCTAGGTAGGAAAAATCCCGCTTGTCTCGGCTGGGATTCGAACCCGAGTCTCCCGGTCCATGGTCCGAAGTGCTAACCACTACACTACGGGGGCCGGTAAACCTAAAAACTTCTTGTTTTGCTTTACTAAACACACAGCCTTACACCCAAGCATAAACAAACACACAAATACACACACACAAATATACGATGATACGCACGGAATGCACATTCTTACCTGGATTTTTCATGTCCTTTTTCTTGGACACAGTGGCTCGCAGCACCTCACCGCACTTGCTAAACAGCTGTGATAAAGAAAAAAAAATTCAGATCTCTGAAGGATCAAGCATTCAGTGCGGCTACACATCACACGAAGTTTTAGCAAGCATGGTCAGAAGTAGTGATTAAATCAGGAAATCTGACTTACCGTCTTCAGTGCTGATTCATCTGTTGTAAAGTTGAGATTTTTCACAAACAGCGTTGCTCCTGGCTCCGCTTCCTCCTCACTCTCAGACTCAACTCCAGAGTCCTGTTGCAGACACACACACGTATTTTAAATACAAAACAAGGTCAAAACATGCAATACAGTGAGAAAATGCTGAAATGTAACTCAAGATCGTGTCCCCTCCACCAAAACAAATACCTGTACATAGGGAGGTCATATTCTCAAACACACACACATACACACACACACAGACACACACACACAGACACACACACACACAGACATACACACACAGACATACACACGATCCTGAGCATTCAAAGACTGGACTAAAGCCAAAAGGTCTCGCAGAGTGACTGGTTGTCTCCCTTCCAGGGTACCTAGCACCAACCTCATGACCAAATTTATCCACTTTACCTTCTTCTCTTGAGATGTCTCAGCTCCAGCTGTGTCTTGACCCTCCTCAAGTTCCATGCCTTCTGACGACTTCTGCGAAGCTGGCTGTGCGTCTTTTACAAATACATTCATGGGTGCCCACTCCAAGTACAGAGGCAAGTAATGAAACTGCACACATAAAAAGACAGCCCATTGGGACACAATTACACATCAAAACAGATGTTTTACTAGCTCTAGTTTTGCATCAGTTAAAATACTGTTTTATAATCATGTAGATCTGAGAAGCTACAACTCTACCGAGGTATGCAGCAAGCCAACTGAAAAAAAAAAAAAAAAATGGCCTGTGATTTGTATAATTCATGCTTCCTAATTTGAGAAGTGAATGCAAGAGTAAGAAGGTTCAACAGAAAGCTCAACGACTTGATAACTCTGAGACGCAAATGCAACATAAGAGAGCTGAATCAAAAGCATACTTTATTATTAAAACTCCTCGAAGATGTCCCACTGCTGAATTATTTTTCCCTAAACAGTCACCGCAGAGACTGCAATAAGTCAAGTTATTCTGACTTTTACCTTAGTGTAAGCCAGTTTTGTGAAAGCACGCTTGGCTTCTGAGGGCTCCTGGAACTCAATGATGGCCGTGATGCCTGAAGGAGGCAGAAGAACTCGAGTGATGCTTCCATACTTGGAAAATATCTCTTGCAGCTCCTCCTGTTTGGTCCCAGACGGTAAGTTCTTGGCCAGGATCGCTGACTTGCTCCTCTCTCCACTCGCCTGTTAGCACAACATGGCACAACATAAAATTAGGAGAAAAAGAAAGGGGGCCTCTTCCCTTTCCCTTAAAATTTCATCACCGACTATTGGCCAATGATTACCATAGCACTGCTGCCATGACGATGTATAACGTGACAGCATGGCGAGTGAATGAGCGTGTGCATGTGTGTGCGCTTGTCCCTGAAGTAAATCCCTGGATGGACTGGACCGTCACGCTGCCTTCTGTCTGGTAACCTGCATGTCATTCGATGTGTTCCTTTATGGTGTGAGTGCATGAGTGTGCGTGGATGGTTTGTCTGAACGTGTTTGTCGTCTTGCACTGCCTCAACGGCACTAACGTAATTTTCTAGTGAGACACAACTACACTATAACAAATCTTGCATGCAAACCTGGCTTGCCCTGTCATTTCTTCTGACCATGACCAATAGTGGTCTTTCAAACTACACAGACACATGCCCATTTCATCTGGAGCGGTCTAATCACCCTTTTCAACTCAAAAAAGCCCTGGGACTACCACCTTCCTTCAAAATAAACAAATCAAAATGAATGTGAACCTCATTAGCTGAAGGTGATTTCTAAGCTCCCAGGAACCACTAGCACTGTTCCTATTTGCCTATGGAGTCTTAAAAATCATGAGAATAAAACACCACTCACCTGGCTGAAGCTATCCAGAGCAACACCGTTCTCTATCAGAAAGTCCCGCGTTTCCTGGACCAGCTGAGTCTCTCCCAGTGCCATGCGCACTCCTAGGCTGCCCTTGTTACTCTGAAACAAATCAAAGTCTTCATCAGCACTCCCTGTACGCAAGCAAGGCGGGATATGATGACTTAGAAACCAACCAACAACCGTCAAGGGTGACAAATAATATTGATGACATCCCTAGGCGGATAATTAAAAAGCAAATGTTTAAAAGTCAGCAGTTTGAAAAACCGTGTGTTTGTAACGTGTTGAAGGTATTTTATCACACGCGAGTGAATCTGAGTGATTCACATGCTTACGCATGTTCAGTTCGGAAATGTTTTGAGCCAAACAATTGGGAAAAGTGCTTGCAAACTCCTTTTATTATCATCATTCTTCTTCTTCTCATTTTTATTATTATTATCACTGTATGAAAGCAATAAACATTATATACATGAAACAAAATGACTTACGTCATCCAGAATGTGACTTTTCTCTGTGCCATATTTTTCTGCCATTGCTGAAGCCACAGCATCAGCTCCCAGAAACAGGGCGTTCCAGTTGTGAGAACTGTTACATGAGACATATGCGACATTGTGCGAACTGTTACGTAAGACATATGCGACATTGTGAGAACTGTTACACGAGATATATGCGACACTGTGCGAACTGTTACATGAGACATATGCGACATTGTGCGAACTGTTACATGAGACATATGCGACATTGTGCGAACTGTTACATGAGACATATGCGACATTGTGCGAACTGTTACGTAAGACATATGCGACATTGTGAGAACTGTTACACGAGATATATGCGACATTGTGCGAACTGTTACATGAGACATATGCGACATTGTGCGAACTGTTACATGAGACATATGCGACATTGTGCGAACTGTTACATGAGACATATGCGACATTGTGCGAACTGTTACATGAGACATATGCGACATTGTGCGAACTGTTACATGAGACATATGCGACATTGTGCGAACTGTTACATGAGACATATGCGACATTGTGCGAACTGTTACATGAGACATATGCGACATTGTGAGAACTGTTACACGAGATATATGCGACATTGTGCGAACTGTTACGTAAGACATATGCGACATTGTGAGAACTGTTACATGAGAGAAATGCAACATTGTGAGAAGTGTTACATGAGACATGCGACATTGTGAGAACTCTTACATAAGACATACGTGACATTGTGAGAATTGTTACATAAGACAAATGCAACATCACAAGCTATGTGCAATCAAACATTTTCTGGCTTTGGCTGAAACTGAACTGCAGGCCTTTCCTAAAAACTTCAGATTATTACTAGACTAACGTTACACACGCAAGCCCCAAATTCACCAATTTAAAAAAAAATTGTTTTTGAAAATTTCATAAATGCCATTATCATAACACACACAAATATACAATTCAGAGTAATAATTATGTACCTTTTAACCAAAGTTTCAGGCATACATAAGTAAGGAAAATATTTGAACCTACCTCTTTGCCAGTGCTTTCTGCTGTTCATCTTTTTTCTTCTTGAATGATGATCGTTCTAAAAGACAGACACACAAAACATGTAACAATTTACGAAACATCGCAGAATAATCACAGTCTTGTACATAACTGCATACTATACTCTTTCCTCTGTAAGAGAAATATATATGCCACACAACACCACAAAACCTCCAGCAAATGATTATTTGCAAGACTATTTTCTGCTGTAACTGTGATGAATACTGCAATCAGACGGACATTATATAAATGCTCACCAAAAGACTACACTAATCCCAGTAAGAATACAAGCACACAGATCAGCCACTTACCTGATGACTCATATTTTTCATCATTTGACTTCCCCGGCAAAATGTGCATCATACGGCCCTGAAAATGGTAAATATACTTGATAATTTATAATACAAGTACTGCCTATAGCAACAAAGACACCACCAACAACAACAACAAAAATACCTAAAACTTTTTCAGGATTCAGTATTTCCTCACAAAAGTGATCCCACTGACATGGAACCCACAGGGGAAAAGGAAGAGAGGCCGGCCTCGCAACAGCTGGAGGCAGAACACTGAGGCAGAGCTATGTAAGCAGGGGACCAGCTGGACTGGAGTGGCAAGAGTAGCCCAGAACAGAGTGCGGTGGCGAAGGGTCGTCGATAACCTATGCTCCACTTGGAGCCATCAGCCTTAGTAAGTAAGCCAGTCACAAAAGTGATCACACTTGTTGGGGGGTGGGGTGCTGGGGGTCTCAAATCTAGGACTGCCATCCATAAATTTCATCTACATAAAGTTATATATATTCAAAATCAAAATCACCTAAAAATATTACGCACACTGCATGATGTACACAGAAACAGCTACTTCAAGGCAGAACAGCAATGAAAACAGCTTCACATGGAACCATCCAAACAGTTACTACAATGAAGACGCAAACTGCTTTTCTTACCATGAACGCCTTCCCGTCCAGCTCAGTATAGGCTTTGACTGCATGCTCTGGGATCATGTACGTGACGTGAGCGAAGCCTTTGATCTTCTTTGTCCATGGGTCCACCGGCAAGTCAAACTCCGCGACAGGTCCTGGAAAAAAGGCAATACTTTCTCTTCACATACCATTCAAATCCTGTATTTATATAAACCTCACCAAGACAAAATTAGACAGGGTTTTTTTTTTTTTAAATCTAAAGAAGCAACAATCTCCCTAAAATTCTGTGAGATGATTCATAGTTATTATGGTTAATATGGTTATACCTCATTCAGATGGCTTCATCATTTTCAGCCCTGATCAACTGTGCTGTTTGTTGCTAAGTTTATCCTGTACAGTATATTATCATTTTCAATCAAACTACGATTAGTGAAACAAATAAAAGCGACATAAAAGGGACAGAAACCACTTAACTTTCACGAAGGACGGCACGGGTCAACGTTTTGGCTTTCGCCTTTCTCAGGACACCTTTGTGGAAGTTAAGTGGTTTCTGGCCCTTTTGTGTTGTTTTTATTTGTTTAACTTGTAAACACTTCACAGTCATTACCGTTTCCTTTTCTACAATTAGTGAGATAATACCACGGCTGCCAAGACTAAGCCTTACGGAGGGACTTACCAAACTTGCTGAACATAGCCTCAAGAGCTTCCTCGGTACACACATAGGCCAGGTTGCGCACAAACAGCTTCCCAGACTGCACAGAGAGAGAGAAAGACAGAAGGAAAAATAATGCGCAGTGCTGTCATAAAAGCTTAGTGAAAGTTTTGTATTTGGATGGGACTAGCGGAAGCCATATACAACAAACACACATGCACATGGGTGCACACACACACACACACACACACACACACAGTGACACAAAGCTAGCACACACATAAAAAATGCACAAAAAACGCGCACAGTATACACACACACACACACACGCACACACACACACAGAGCCATACCTCTGCAATGCTTTCCCCATCCTCCTCTTGCGCTTTCTGTAATCAAAAAAAAAAAAAGTTACAGTATCACAGAATGAAACTGACTTACTTTGTCAACCATAAGCACAGCATACTGATTTCTGTAATTCTTCATGCTGTCAGAAGAGATGCGACTCTACGTAAACGTGCAAATGACTGTAAATTAGCGGTTTAAGGGTTGTGGGGGATGGGGGTGGTACGAGCAAGCCAGCACACCCTTTCTCACCCCCCCCCCCCCCCTTCCACACCTCCTCTCCCCAAATCAACAAGGATAATCACAAATCTATGAACTAAGTGCTCCCATGAAGGGTTAAAAAAAAAAAAAAAAAAACACCTCAAAATGTCTTTCTCTTGAAAAGCAATGTACCTTCAGTTCCCAAGGCCTGGGTTTTTCTTCCTTGGGTGCCTCTGCTATCTCTTCGGTAACCTTCTTCAAAAAGATTTTCTTTCCTCCTGTGGAAAAAGTGAAATGGTTGTGGACTCCGAAATCCCATAATGCATCACATGGCAACTAGTATATAATAATAAGAAGAAGAATGAGTACTGTAAAGGCGCTTTACCCAATTTCATGAATCGGCTCAAAGCGCCGCGAACTGAACCCAACATGCACGCTCACGTGAATCACACGCATTCTCTCACACACTGGACATAAACTCATTACAATCATGTGGTGCGAAGGGTCAGCTCAGCTATTTAAAATTCAGAATTTAGAATTGCATTTATTTTTCAAATTTGGTGGGTTGAACATTTCCAAAGCATACGGATTTCCATATCACTCGCACGTGCAAACATGCAAGAGCATACACACACATGCAAGCGTGCACACCCATACCCGCGCGCACGCGTACATATACACAAGCTTTCACATGTACCGCAGGGGATATGTGTGAGAAGATAAGAGACTCACCAATGAAGTTTTTGTTTCTTCCCATCGCTGCCTCCAAGTCTTTCTCAGATCTGAACTCCACAAATGCGATACCTACGACAGAAAACAGGCTCATAAGCCAGATACATGACAAACCACTCAACATAAACTGCTGCAAAGCACAGACACTTGAGGTCACGCATACATTTCAATTGTTAAGTTTAAATAGTGTTTTATACGGATAATAACATATATATGGTAATAACACTGCCAAGTTACAAAGCAATTATTTTACAGGCTCTAAGCATTGGATCTGTAAGTGTCAAACGATAATGCTTACCAATTGATTGTTTGTTCGCATTCGTTGGGATTCTGATTTTTAATCCCGACAGTGGCTTGAAAAATTCTCGAACAGCTTTCTGCAACAGAATAAGAGTATAAATCTGTTCACTGAAGACATAAGATCCTGAAGCATGTTACCACAAGTATGAATCAGGCAAACAACCGCATACACTGCAGTCAAAAAGTACCATCCTTCTAGTGCATGTAAAAACTCGGTGGCTTTTCTTTTAGATTTAAAAGTAAAAATACTGCTACGACACAGCCACCAAACCAAAAAAAAAAAAAAAAAAAAAAAATGTGCTTTCATTCTTGAGATTCAGTGGATACAACACACAAAACACAGAATGAACTAACCACATACATGTACTTACTTCACGAACATTGGCCACCAATCCTTTCATTTTGACGACAAACTTTTTGGTCTTTTCTGTCCCCTGAAAACCCAAAACAAAATTAATGTCTGTCAAATAAACACTACACACACACACACACACACAACCTGTTCATGTGCATACTTGCATGCACACACACACTGAGAGATGCCAACAGAGAATGAAACTATGCACATAAACCAGGGGTTATGAAAGCTGAAAAATCTTGCTAGTCCTTCAGGCTAGCAAGATTTAAAACCAACTAGCCCGAAACCATTTCTACTAGCCCAAAAATACATTTTGTCAAATATAGATCTATTCGTAAATAAAAAAAGATTTACAACACTTTGACAACTGTTATGAATACACGGTCGCCATGAAGGGTTTCCCGATTTCTGGGACGCGCACGCGCGGCTCGCTTCGCAGAGAAACCACTCTGCAGTCACTGAGGTTTTTAGAGAGTTGTAGCGAGTGGCTCGCGCTAAAAATAGTTACTCTCACCCCAGCGTCACAACAGAAACTGAGAGAGAGAGAGAGGGGGGGGGGGGGGGGGGGGGCCTCGCTGACAGTACCTTGTGCATTCAGCTCTGTGAAAATAGAGCAAGCTTTGCCTCAGAATCTCAACTAGTCCGGCGGGCCAGTGGTAAAACAATTTATCTCGTCCGACGGTATTTTCACGAGTCTGTGGGCTGTCGGACGAGTCTTTTCATAATCCCTGTAAACAAGCAGATAAACCTACAGTGGCTGATGCTGTGTCTGGAGACTGTTTCACAGGTGATGTTTTATGCTGCTTCTGTTTCTTTGGACTTTTCTTCTCCTGACTGTCATTGTCATCACGGTCATCATCACTGGCGTCAGCCTTCATTTTGGACTTCAAATACTGAAACACAAACACATAATTATATTCAAAACTGTTTCAGACATTGGATGTAAAGAAATTGTTACCCGCAATATCAAATGGTTCAACGTGAATGCAATACAAAGACACAGCAAAGTTTTTAAAAATACTGTAGCGATAAACAAATGTTACCAAAGAACAACAAAGTTGCTGAGCTAAGGGGAAGGGAACGCTGACAAACTTACCTTTTATATGTTATGGTAATTTGTATTTTTGTAGATGTTACTGCCTGGGGTGCACTCATATATATATATATTCCAGTGAACGTCACTCCCTTGTCTCCCACATCTTTGACCTTTTCTTTTTTTTTGTAAGAAAGTATGCTTCTCACATGCACAGACCCCCCCCCCTCCCCAACTTATTCAGGAAATACACAAATGTACACCAGCAACACATACCTCAAGATCTGACATTGGCTTCTCTGGTTTCTTGTCTGGAACTGAAACAAAGCAGAGAGAAAAAGACTCACACACAAACCCTGGCTGAAATCCACTTTCACCTAGGCAGCCTTTCAGTATTCATCAATGAAACACTTTATAACAGACCTCTGAGGCTGTTACTCTGTCAGAGGTATACGTGTAGTTGTACAATAACTCATAAGATACATGGGTAAGGAAAAGTGCACTTGAGCAAACAATGCATTTCCAGTTCAGGGATGATGTAATGCACCTGGTCACTCATTAGAGTTAAAAACTGCATTCGACAAGTTATAAACGAGCTTCATGCAAAACAACCAGCCGATATGTTAAACTGGAGAGGCAAAAGCCTCCATGGCTCCCTTGTGACACAGGTCAAGGTCATTCACAAGAGTGTTTGTAAAGCTCTAATCACTATCCATTATCATGCCAAGTGTCTCTGGCGCTCTGAGTTCATGGCATTATTACAGTTTTCCCCGAAACAGTTTGTATGGCCTTGACCTTTGGTCAAGGCCATTCAGATGAGATCTCATCAATGTCTATCATTATGCCAAGTTTGATGCCTCTAGTATTTGTAGTTCCTCCGAAAACAGTAATGTTAAAATTCACAACAGACAGCTTTAATGACCTTGACCTTCAGTCAAGGTCATTCAGAAAGGTAGGTCTCATTGATGTCTATCATCATGCCTCATTTGGTGCCTCTACTGTTTGTTGTTTTGGAGAAAATGCCAAGGTTAAAGTTTCCCAAAAACGCTTGCATGACCTTGACCTTGACTAAAAGTCACTGAACACAGGTATGTCTGTAAAGGTGCTGCTAATGTCAATCATCGCACATATAGTTTGATGCTTCTGATTCTTCTGGATTCTGAGAAAATGCAAATGTAAATTTTCCCAACAGACTGTTTTAATGACCTTGACCTTGAGTTAAGGTCATTTAAGGTGGTATGTGTGCATAGGTCTTATCACTGTCTATCAGCATGCCAGGTTTGGCGCCTCTGCTGTTTGTTGTTTCTGAGAAAATGCCAATGTTAAGGTTTCACAAAAATAGCTTGTACGGCCTTGACCTTGACACAAGGCCACTGACTACATGTATAACTGTAAAGTTCTTATCAACATCTATCATGATGCAAAGTTTAAAACCTCTGGTGTTTGCAGATTACGAGAAAATGCCAATGTAAAATTTTCAAACAGAGAGCTTTAGTGACCTTGACCTTGAGTCAAGGTCATTCAAAATGACATGTTTTAAAAGGTCTTGTGGTTATCTATCAGCATGCCAAGTTTGGTGCCTCTGCTGTCGTTAGATTCTGAGAAAACGACAATGTTAAAGTTTTCTGGACACACACACACACACACACACACACAGACGATGGAGGGTTAATACATAGACTCCCATTGTTACACAAGGGAGCAAAAAAAAAAATCTTTGCCCAAAACTCTCTTATACAGAGTGTTGATGGCTGCAAAAATTTCGTGGTAAACTTCCCTCCTGATGTAAGGAAGAAGAGATGTATTGCGATGTACTTATGCCTTTGAGCATGTGTATGAAGTTTGTCTTGTCAGTCTGTCAAAAAACAGAGAGGAAAAAAAAAAAGACAACAAACAAACAAAAAAAAACAAAAAAAGGTTTGAGTTTCCCTTATGAGACAGATCACCTAACATCCTTTCTTACCAGTTTTCTCTTCAGTGTCTTCTTCTTCATCTGTATCATCAGAGGAGTTGCCACCTTCATCCTTTTCAATTTCAGCAGTTTTGTCATCGCCACCCTCCTCCTCATCATCAACCCCATCATCATCACTGCCACCATCACCATCACCATCACCACCTCCATCAATTCTGCCTCCTTCGTTGGCCCATGCTTTCTTTGCTGTGACCTTTCGGTGAACTTCCAGGAACTCTTGAAATTCAGGGTCATCCTTCAGCTGCAAACGAGCAATAGAAAAAGACATCAAACACAGTTTTGAAGGCCTGCACAGTTCAAACCTGTCCAACTCTAATTAAGATGGTTATACAAGGGACCAGAAAAAGTGGTCATGTACCTTACACAGGTGAGCGCTTCATAAATAACACAATGCTATGAGATTGGACGCAAGTGGCCATCTTATACAGGGCGTTGTTTTACACAAATTGCAGTCCTGGGCATATTTTACTGATGAAGTTAGTACAGTAATGGAATGTTCCTTCTTAAATGTTAATAGTTACAATGATACAAGTTTAAAAACAAAACAAAACAAAAAAAACCTAAAAAAAACCCCAAAAAAACAACCCCCAAAGACATTTACATGCATGACGTAAGCACACCACTGATTTTCAGTATAGCAATAGTTGAAACATGAGAATAACACTGTTAACGTTATTCGGCGCATACAGCAGTGTAATATTTATACAGGGTATTTCTTACATCTCCAAGCAAAGATTCAACTCTGTCCTCTTTCTTCTTTCCTTTCTTTTTGACCTTAGCAGTTCCCTGCTTCTCCTTTGAAGCATCTGCAGGTTTCTCTTTTGTTTCCCTGGAATATTTGCTCCATGCTCTTGGCTTGACATCACCAAAGTCTTTGGCAAACTCCACCTTATGCAAGATAAACAAATCTGACACTATAGCATGTTACTATACTAGTACAGTATTACAGTACTAAAATGGTTACATAGTGGAGCATTTACACTTGGTAACAATTTTTTTTTTCAAACTAATGAACTCAACTCTCAAGCTTACTATTCCTCAAGGAATATTGGCAGATCTAAACAAGTTTGATATCATTAAAATTCCATGAATTGAAGGAAACTTGTACAGACGTTAATCTTGTACCGAACACACCCACTGATTTTGGTCCACATTAATTTACATATATATGCCATCTGTAATCTGGTAGCCATTTGTTTTCTCATGAGGGGGTGCTTTCATTTGTTGTAGTGTGTGTGTGTGTGTGTGTGTGTGTGTGTGTGTGTGTGTGTGTGTGTGTGTGTGCGTGTGTGTGTGTAAGTTAACAGACCTAGTGAAGCCGCAAAATATACTGGATATTACACTTGAAGTACTGACCTGTATTCTGGAGGTGTTGACAAATGTCTTGTCAAAATATCGTTGTGCCTCTTTGGCCTCGTCTTCATTGCTGAAACCAACAAACCCAAAACGCCGGAACACCCCAGTCTTTGTAAACTTGAGAGAACAGTCTGTCACTGTTCCTTTCTCACTGAACAGTTTCCGTAGGGTCTCCTCTTTCGTCTGCGATGAGTAAAAGAAAGGAAGAAAACCAAAGGTCATTAAATGTAGATTGCTGACAATTCAGTTCCTCACATCTCAGCTCCAGTCTGCGTGTCAGTGAGTGTGTGTGTGTGTGTGTGTGTGTGTGTGTGTGTGTGTGTGTGTGTGTGAGTGATGTGCACCGCCAGCAAAGTAAATTTGGCAAAAATGTGCAAAAAAAGAACTGTGCAGTGTTAGACAGACGGGTGTGTTTTCAGGAAACATGGCCGGTGTCAAACGAAATTCTACATAACTCTTCTAGATCGTTCTGAAGAGTAACCGATGTTCTACAAATGAAAGCTTTTCACTCATCACCTCTTTGGGGAGATTTTTGACGATCAAACGCGACATAATGCCCGTGTTTACAACGAACACGTGCGCCAGCACTCGCAGGAAGTTGACGGAAAGACTTGCTGAGGTTACCAGGTCAACTCGGCCATTGCGAAGTCGGCCCGTAAAACTCGGCCCACCTAAAAGTCAGGTCGGTCCAAAGAACTTTTTTTACAACTCGGCCCACCGTTAATATTATTTGTCCAGGCTTGTAAACTTTTTTTTTTTTTTTTTTTGGTTCTACATTATCGTTTAAAATGCAGGTGACATGCCTGCTGACCACCACCAACCCCACATTTCCAGAGGTTACATCTCTTCAGTTTTACTTTCTTATCAATTTTATTTTTAACCAATAGCCGAGTACCGCCGGCGGACCGAGCATTATTTACAGATACAATTCATGTCTTATTGTAGCCAAGTGGTTTGTACCCTCTCGCCCACTACCCTTTGTTCTCCGGCTAGCCCTGTACAGTAGCCTTTTTTCGCCCGTATGCCCAGTTGCACGCGTGCAACTGGGCCGCGTTTCTTAAGGCGAGCGCTTCGAAACGTTCCGGGGCGCTTTCCTATGAAACCGTCTATAGGCACCTTGCCCGCGGCGGGCGGAAAAAGCGCCCGCGCGCGAAGTCTGAAGCTAGTTTGCCGCGAGCAAAAGGTCACGTGGTCAGTTTCTATGTAAACAAAGATGGCGGCGCCCACCGAAGGCTTCGTTGAAGTGGAACTAAGAAATGGCTTAAAATGAATTTGCGGGTGGATGGAGACCTTCTGGCCCAACTTGTAATTGTGCAGAATAGTATACGAAAATAATTTGAGCTAATTGCACCGGGCCGTGGTCGCCAGTCATTCAGGGATATGTTGTGCGTGTTTGTGGGGAAGGAGTGGTCAAAGTGAGTACGTAATGGTGCCTTACGTCTCCGTTTTGCATCGAGCAGAACATGCATACTAGCGGTATATCATGCTCCAAGCCAGTAATTATTGCTCCTCCTCAAAAACGCCATCTTCTGCGCTCAAAAGATGACTGATAGCTGCGAGCACTAGAGTTTTCTTCTTCCTTTTCAGCCTTGCCAACAACCGTGTTCGTGATTCCGCCGCCATTTTGAAAGCGCCTTGGTTCTAATTGGCCGTTTCCCAACGAGGCAAAGCGACCTCCGCAAGCGCCCGCGAGCGCCTTTGCGTAAGAAACGCGGCCCTGATGTTGTGTCAGTCGGTATCCACGATGGCGCATGCGGTTCCAGGTGGTTATGTCAGAATGTGTGCATTTAGTGTTAAATACCTCCGCAGTCGTTTAAACGGCCTAGAGTTATCCTGTAAACTGCTGTAGTTTCATGAGAGTCTGTACTTTATAATCACCTTTCAGTGTTCCTAGCCCTGTTTTCTGTATCAGTACTACGTTTTCAGTCAAGTAACGCCGGCCGGCCGCCGGGGCGGCGACTCATATCGAGTCAGGCTTAGTAGGGCTTCGTACGGAGAACTTCGCTGAGCAGCGTAACCCACTTGCATGTAAATTAGGCACGTTACGGGTACCATTAGCTAATCGCAGCGCGTAAGCAGCTCGCGGCCTCTGCCGTGTGAGCCTAATTTACATGTAAATGGGTTACGCTGCTCAACGAAGTCCTCCGTACGAAATCCTACTAAGTCTCACTAGTGTATCCACTGACTTCAGTTTCAAATGCCGCATACTAGTAGTAGTAACGGTCATGTGTCACTGACGGAATCGGGGAGGGTGGGTGGGTGTTTAGGAGTTTAACGTCCTTTTCCACCACGCATGGGTGACTATTTCAGTGAAAGACGGGGCCGGCAACGAGAACTGAAAGGCCGCCAGCACAAATATTTGGCCCCCGGCGCCGGGTGATTCAGTTCGAACTGGACTGGAACTCAGTCACAACCCGAGCATTGCTAGTCGAGTCCAACGCTCTACAATTCGGCGGCTACTGATCCCGGCTCCCCCGGACTGAATCGGCGACTGTGATACTGAGAAAATTTCCTGTATCCAGTAATGTCACGTGTTCAGTCCCAAACGTATACAGTCTCAATTTTTCACGCTCTCTTAGATGCAGTTTGTTTGAAGTTTCTAGTTGCTATATTACGCCCACTGTGGCCACTTTTCCGACTGTGTCAGAAACGCAAATTTCGCTGCCGGGCTGGCCCACGTTCTTTGTTCAGTTTTCCACCGAGTCAGTGCACGCCGGGTCGCGTGGCTTTCAGTCTTGTGTAGGCCGCCGGCTGGTTGCCGCGGGTTTGGTTAGCTGGGGTTTATCGTCCACGCCACAACGAGGTGATTGCAGCCGGACGGCCCTATGCCCGGGGCAGGTCAGTTATGGCGGATGGGGATAACTACCCTAACCGGCTGTACAGTCCAGCTGAATACTTATCATTAAGTTCAATTCAGTCAGACTGCCAGGTCGCGCGGCCGGCCATATTCAGTTCAGCAAATCAGTGCCTGTACAAATTTTGGCCTTGTCGGAAATCGAACTGAACCTGGGACCTTTCAATCTCGAGTCCAACCCCGGCTCAAACAGTTGAGCCACCGACACCACCAAGTTTTCGTGCCGGCGCCAGCCGTGCCGCGAGTAACCGACTGCACGGGTCCACGCCGCGGATTTCTGTTCTCCACTCTACGTCAGTTTGTACTCGGTTCAGCCCCCTGACTCAGTGAATCAAAACTCACGTCACAGCGACCGCTGTGTTTTGCCTCCCTGCTTGCATGAACTGGGCACTGACCCGACTGATCACATTATTATTATTATTATTATTATTATTATTATCAGTATTATTAAAGAAGCGGAATGGCCCGGACGGTCGGAGAGACTGAGACAAAGAGAAACTTGGACACTCAGTGACCGGCCGTACATTTCAAGTTATTCAAGTTGTTTTCAGTGGACTCAGTGAAACAGTTCCGGCCTGAACTCAGTGACACTTGAAGAACTAGGAAACTACTCCACACTGATTACTACAGTGCCGGACCAGGCTGAGTCAATGGACATAATGATGTTCGCTCCCGCACAACGACGTGTAAGCGGGTATTGTATGTGATACGGACACAGAGAAACCACACTGAGGATGTCACTGGTCAACCCACAAAATTCAAAATAAAGAGCAGTTCTGAAACTACAGTAGCCGCCGGCTGACTGACGCGGCCACTGAGCTGGCCGGACCAACATGATTGCCGGCGGCAACACCAGTTTATGTTCAGCACGACGGAGTATGCAAGTGGTTCAGTTCAGTCATTGCACTTCGAGCAGAGTAATCCTGATGAAGTGCGTGTATAGATCTATGTGTTCACTGACGCCTTTTCAGCTGAAACTCTCCCCCCCCCCCCCAACTGAACTGTGACCCGCCCGGCTGGTTTCAGACCCGGTTTGCATGAGCCAGCACTTGAAACACGGAAATTACTAGCTGGCCGACATTCACCCCGAAACTTTACGTTACAAATCGGAAAAACATGTCAAGCTTGTTTCCTGCAACTGAGGCGTATCGCTTCCATACGTTCTTGCCTCTCAGACACCACTTGCGCCAAGCTGGTCACAGCGTTCGTAACTTCCCGCCTAGACTATTGTAATTCGGTTCTTGCTGGCCTTCCCCGGAACAGATCGCGCGCCTGCAAAGAGTACAAAACAGTGCTGCCCGTCTGGTGCTGAGGAAAGGCATGCGAGACCACATCACACCGCTTTTGAACTGAAATCACTGCACTGGCTGCCAGTCAGTTTCCGCATTAAATACAAGTTGGCAGTTCTAGCCTACCGTCATTTCGATGATACTCTTCCGCCTTATCTGTCTGCCTCACTCTGCACCTACATTCCGTCCCGTACCCTCCGCTCATCTAATGACAAGCTACTCAGTCAAGGTCCCTAAGATAAACCTGAAAACTTATGGTCAGTGAACGATGCGGTTTCCGTTTTGCCGCCCCTACAGTCTGGAACTCTCTGCCTATGGGGCTGAGACAACAACCATCTTTATCAGCTTTTAGATCTGGACTGAAAACGCACCTTTTTCAGTCCAATTCAACTGATGTGTCTTTGTATTGTGTGATGTGATTGACGTGTTTGTCTGTATAGTGTGAATGTGTATGAGTGATGTGTGTTAGCGCAATGAGTCACTGTATCTGAGAAGTGCGCTATATAAATGAAATGTATTATTATTATTATTAACTGCTTGGAGATGGGGGCACAAGCTGACGTCATTCACCCGAACGACGTTTCTTACAATGGGCCGAGTTGGAATTGCGAATGGGCCAACTTGACTATGACTCTGGACCGAGTTAGTGTGCCCAGTTTGAAGCGGGCCGAGTTGACCTGATAACTTTGCTAGGGGGTGACAACTCTAAATTAAAAGAAAATAGCATAGCTGAACATATCGCCGACACCAGACACAACAGAATAAAACCCGTTGCCGTGCATTTCAATTCTGCAGGCCACTCCATCTTAAACATGACAGTAACTGGCCTGTGGCTTATGCACGGTGACGCCACAGACAGACGCGACATGGAGTCGCACATTATTCAGCGCCTGGGAAGTCAGGCCCCGGGTGGTTTGAACGAAAAGCCGTAACATAACCCTCTGAACTTTTTTCACACACAATCCATGGTCCTTGTCACCAAAGGATGGGTGTTGTGATTGCTAATTTTCACTATTCTTTTTTGTTCTTTTCTGCCCAACATTTTTTTTTTTTTTTTTTCACACACAGTCCATGGTCTTCTGTCACCTAAGGATGGGTGTTGTGATAATTTTGCTATTTTTTTCTGGTCCTTTTCTCGCCCACACTTTTTTTTTTTTTTTTTTTTTTTCCCGCGCCGTGTATGTCAGTACGTCCGCAGAGTTACCTTTTGCTTGTTTGTTGAAGTTATGTCCCATTTGTTTATGTCCTGAAGAAGGCGTAAGCCGAAACGTCGACCTGTGCCGTCCTTTGTCAAAGTTAAGTGGTTTCTGTCCCTTTTGTGTCGCTTTTATTTGTCTAAATTAAAAGTTGTTTCCTCTTGCCCTTACCGGTGAGATAGCGGGGATCCAAACAATTTTTCTTCTTTATCCCTCTGCCCTGTTCCAGCCGTCCAGTTAGACCATTATTGCTTGTTTTTTTTGTGGGTTTTTTCCCGGGGAGGGGGGGGGGGGTCATCTTCACCTGACAAATGTGGAGAGACACAGAGCACTCCAGGACGTTTGTGAACTTTACTTCAGTATAGGGTGATATTTTGCATTTACTACCAAAGATGGCTGGAGACACACACACCAAATGGAATGTTTGTTTTTTTAACTGACAGGTGCATGCCCATAAATGGTCTGTGCATGGCGATTTTTCTGTTTCTAGCTCAAAGCATCTTCAGGGTTGACTATGATGCCCGAGGCTAAAAGGAATAGTTATACACAGGCATTTTGAGGCCTGGTGCACCTGTGGTCTTTGACCTTCACAACTGGAAGTGATGCAATGACTGGCAGCCTCTTCTTTGTAATGGGATTTCAAACTCAGCATGCAATGTCACTGGCAACAGGGTATGGCGCACACTTTGTACGCCACCCACAGTAGTGTCAATAACCATACGACAGTGACCACTTTCTCTCAAGTTCCAGGCAAGGCAGTGACTGAATGGGAAGCCCACTTAATTTAAAAAAAAACAAAACAAAAAAAACGACAGGCATGTCTCAACTTCTCAGAACCAGATCAAGCACACGCACACAGATGGGTATCCTGTTTGAAATGAATTTATTCAAATGTATTAAAAATAATTTTTTTTAAAATCAACAGACCCACAAAAGAAAATAATGTCAACAAAAGATATATGATTATGTGGAAAATGCAACATTTACTGAGATTACCCAAAACAAAACAACAAATAAACAATATATAGCATTTTGTAATGGTCTTTCCAGTAGTACCACTATATGCACCTCTCTCAGAACAAAACAACAAAAATGTACCAATTTCGCTGCAAACCAATTGAACAATAAGAAGTATGTGTAACTGTTAACACCAATAAACCAGTCAACAGGAAATTATTCATCAAGAGTAGTACCTAGTTTAGTTCAGTAGATGTGTTTGAACAACAACAACAAAAAGAGAAAAACATCCAAAAATGAGAACGAAAGCGATTTTTGTCACTGAATAAGCTGTTTGCTTAAAACATAAGAATTCTCTTTACTGGTGTGTGAACGAGTCAAACACGTCCCATATACACAGAGACTGTGAAAATGTTTTTAAGCTAGATGTTTGTCCTTTCATTTTCCTAATTAACAAACTTCACAGTCTTCTAGAGCTATCTGGAAATAAATAGCAACAGTAAAAATAAACACTGGGGTTTTACTGATGCTCACAATCTTGCAGTCACTCATAAATACCCCTGAACCGTACTTCCGTTTCAGATTGCCTTCACATTGCGCTTGCATTTTTAAAAGTAAAAAGACTGAGGCGACTATTAGTCACATACAACAGTATTCTTCAAAACAGCAGTACTGATTGACAGGTTTGTCTAGGAAGAATAAAAGCGAGTGCCACTGGCAGTCCACAGCAACCAAAATTTTTTAGACAAAGCCAACAAAACATGTTGTGCCTTGGAAATAAAGTATTGCTGGGTTAAACGTAAAGCAGAGAGACAGAAGCCTCCATGGCTCCCTTGTGACATGGGTGAAGGTCATTCAAACCAGTATGTTTGTCAAGCTCTTATCACTATCCATCATCATGCCAAATAAGGTGTCTCTGGCGTTCTTAGTTCCTGGCAATATTACAATTTTCCCCAAAAACATTTGTTCTGGGTTTAACATAAAAAGGTAGCAGTAAACTCAGTTCTTGCTCCAGTGTTGTGATCTCATGTGAACCAGTTCCAGTCACTCATTTATAGCAGAACAAAAACAGACACAGGCAAACGTGAGAACTGCATCAATGGAAACAGGTGAAAACAGAGCAAACAAGAAACAAGAAATCACACAACAGTACAAATCTGTATTCAAAACATATATATTGCTTGTCATCACAGGAACATTGGAGTTTGCTGCAAATGCCAGCACAGTCATCTTGCACAAACATACTCAAGATCCCTGGATATTCAAGAGGCAGAAATGATTTCAAACTCTGTCTTCAGCAGTATCATTAATACCTTTAAAGGCTTGCTTTCTTTTCCTCTCCCCATCCTGACTCCCAAAATTTAATCCTCCCTTCCATTCCCCTTTCTGACTTCTCCTCTTGGCAAGTTCATGAGCGTAGCAAATTCCACCCGTGGCACATTTCTTCCTGCTAATGCTACTCTGAAGATCCTGCTGGAGCACTGTGCACACGTATTTGACTTCATGGGAGGGCGAAAGCGTCCACTTCAGGCGCCATGCGCACCCAATGTCCAACCTCAGCAGCCTCGAGATGTTGGTACAGCGCCTCTTTTGCTGCCCGATATAGGTGGGAGGCTTGCTTCACTTCACCGTACGACTTGAATCCTGCAAACTGCTTACCTCGACCGGACAACCCGCCGAGGCTCTTCAAGCGGACTGCGAAGGCCATCTTGCATAGGTGACTGGCCAGAGACTGTGACTTGTATGGGGAACTGAAAAGCAGGTGAGTGTGAATGAATGAAAAGAATACAAGACATGAAGACAGTGACTCATCTGTGATTGCCTAGGTTTTGATTACAGCCTTCAACACAAAGCATCAGCTTTGTCGTTTTGATTACAGCCTTCAATAGAATGCATCAGCTTTTTTTTTCTTTTTTTTAACAGCCTTCAACAGAACGCATCAGTCTTTTGGTTTTGATTACAGCCTTCAACAGAACGCATCAGCTTTTTGGTTTTGGTTAGTCTTCAAAAGAACACATTACTGTTTAGGTTTTAGTTACAGAATCTGCCAGCACCAGCACACAAGATGTCAACTGCCTACGCACGCTCAGGAGCACCTCTTGCCCAATATAATTTTTTTCAGCTCAAAGTGATTTCTTGTTCCCAGTGAATAAATGAGGACAATAACAGTTGATATTTCATGATCATGCCCCTACTGTACGGTCACACAAAATGGCAACACCAACACTTGCTGACTGTAGTGGCTATTAAGTGAATTTTACCACTTCATAAAGACAGTGAACTGTGTGCACTCAGTCCTGACTGGCTGTCCAGCCTAGTCACTAAATATGGTGCCTCAAGCATGAAAAAATATGAAAAACAACAACAAAAACCAACAACCTGCTGACTGGCTGATAAGTGGATTCCACTGTTTTGGGTTTTTTTGGCTGCCCCAACTCTTTGCCAGCCCCAGTGGTGTACCTCCCAGGTCATGGGTGGAATCCACGGGGGGGCTTGAAAGCTGGGGCAATTTTTATTATGCATGATGATGGAGATGAGGATGATGGTAAGATGATGCTATGGAGGTCCAGAATTCCACTTTTTTCATAAAGATGGCAAACAGAGCACACTCACTCTTGATTCTGCTGTCCTGTCATTGTGTTCAAGACTTCAACCTTCTCCGGGTCGTTTGCACACCAGTTGATAGCCAGCAGAGTCTCATGGCCGATCTGAGGAAAGTGCTGCTGGACATCGAACGTGACCTTGTGCAGTTGAGGGTGATTGACGTGGAAGGGTGCAGCTACCTCCTCATTGATTGTGTCATACAGGCGACAACAAGCCGCTCTGGAGAGATGCCCGTGATCGAAACCTTGACCTGGAAAAGAATTTCATTTTGTACAGACAAGCTCAGGTGCACAGATTTTGCCTCACCCACAACTAAACACACACACACACACACAAAAACACACCAGCTTGTTTGGGATATAATTCTTCAGTTCTTTATTTTTTTGTTTGGTTTTGTTTTGTTGTGTTGTATTCTTTACTAATCATGTAAACCATTTTAAAGTCAGCAACAACTATCGCTGCGGTGTAAGTGAACCCAAACTCCCTCCCCCATTTAAGCAACAACACTTTTCACTCATCACACACCTTATATAAGCTTTCTCATAAGCTCACCACATATGAAACATCCCGCACTCTCCGCTCATCCTCAGAAAAGCTACTTAAGGTCCCCCGGGTCAGTTTCAAAACATTTGGCCAATGTTCTTTCAGTTATACTGAGGCACTAATGCATCCAGTCACTGACAGCATAAATGATCCCCAGACCAGTCAATGCCCCTCCCCAAAAAGAAAATAACCAATCACCCTTCTCTAGGTATCCCTCATTCACAAGAAATTAAGAAACCGAGCGATCCTGACATAATTTAAAGCCTGACAAAGTATCACTGCATATTGTCCAGTTACAACTAAGACTGTCTGAAACTGCACCGCCTGCCACATACCAACAGTGATGGAGGAGATGTACACTGGCAGAATGAAGTGAGAGAGCAGCGCCCCCTGTACGCCCAGCACGTTCCAGCGGAGCAGTTTGTCGCTGGGTGACATCACCAGCCTCTCCTCTCCGTCACCCGTTGCTGCGAACTCCTGGATTTTACTCAGCTGTTGTACCCTCGGTTTGCCTCCTTCACTCACAAGCTCCGGGATTCCTGGGACACAAGGGTAAATGCTCTGAACATGTGCAAGCAACAACCCTCTAGATCACTCGTCTGTCTACGTCTTAAGTCGGATGAAATCAGTGGCACCTTTCTACAGATTACACCTGGAATGAAAGGCAGATGAGATCAGTGGCACCTTTCTACAGATTACACCTGGAATGAAAGGCAGATGAGATCAGTGGCACCTTTCTACAGATTACACCTGGAATGAAAGGCAAGATGAGATCAGTGGCACCTTTCTACAGATTACACCTGGAATGAAAGGCAGATGAGATCAGTGGCACCTTTCTACAGATTACACCTGGAATGAAAGGCAGATGAGATCAGTGGCACCTTTCTACAGATTACACCTGGAATGAAAGGCAGATGAGATCAGTGGCACCTTTCTACAGATTACACCTGGAATGAAAGGCAGATGAGATCAGTGGCACCTTTCTACAGATTACACCTGGAATGAAAGGCAGATGAGATCAGTGGCACCTTTCTACAGATTACACCTGGAATGAAAGGCAGATGAGATCAGTGGCACCTTTCTACAGATTACACCTGGAATGAAAGGCAGATGAGATCAGTGGCACCTTTCTACAGATTACACCTGGAATGAAAGGCAGATGAGATCAGTGGCACCTTTCTACAGATTACACCTGGAATGAAAGGCAGATGAGATCAGTGGCACCTTTCTACAGATTACACCTGGAATGAAAGGCAGATGAAATCAGTGGCACCTTTCTACAGATTACACCTGGAATGAAAGGCAGATGAAATCAGTGGCACCTTTCTACAGATTACACCTGGAATGAAAGGCAGATGAGCTGCAAGACGGTCACCAGCCCAATACGTTGTTTCCGTTCAGTGACCTGTCGGCACAGTCGTTCTTTGTAGTGCCATGATTGGGAAGAGAGAGAGAGAGAGACACACACACACACACACATTCTTTCTCTCTCTCTCTCTCTCTCTCTGTGCCTCAGATGTGCACACGCACGCACTTGTGTGTGTGGGTGTGTGGGTGTTTGTGCCTGTGTGTTTGTGCCTGCGTCTATGGAAACATAAAAAGGTAATTCTGTTCCTCTGCTAGTACACAGCCTGTTCCGTCAGGCCTTTTCATAGACAACTGGGTCCCTCTGTCCATGTTCATGTGTGTGTGTGTGTGTGTGTGTGTGGTGTGGTGTGTGTGTGGGTGTGTGCGCTCCGAGTCTGCTTTTCAGAGACGGGCGCCTTATAAATATGATGTATTATTATTATTATTATTATCTGATCAGGCCGCACATCCCCCTTCCCTAAAACACCCCATCCACAGAGAGAGAGAGAGAGAGAGAGAGAGAGAATGGCCATCATGTCTCATGGTTTTGACTACTATCATTACTAAGTCCATGAAATCACTGCCAGCGCTTCTGATTCAAGCACTCACCATCTTCATCACAGACATACAGGTAGCCGTGGGGAAGCCCATCTTGGAAGAAAGGGTAGTGCCCGCCCGCTGCTACATTCTCCTCTTCAGCGGCAGACAATACTGGGCTCGGTCTAACGACAACAGTGTTTTTTCTCTCACAATCACCAAGGAACCTCAAGGATGTTACTCATGCACAAAAACACCCAACAAAAGGCCTGTAACACTTCTTCGAGCAAGTTTTGTGAATCCACATGGTAAATCTTCATATATATTTGTGCAATTTTGAATACACTCATGTATAACTATACAGTGTATGCATAGATGTGACTCCATCCATACTTGTTGAAAATGCGAAAGAGAGAGAGAGAGAGAAAAAAAAAAACAGAAAGAAAAAAAAAAAGGCTACAACAAACGACAGTATAATACCTATCCCCCTCCTCCCCCCCACCCCTCACTCTTGGCTTAAAAAAAAAAAAAAAAAAAAAGTACTGTACTGTACCGTTAATACTTCCAAGACTCCCACCTAACATGTACCTCAAAAATAATTATGAAAAATTCAGTCCTAGGGATTTGTCCCTGCAAGAAGCAAGCTCCAAACACTTTACAGTTTCAAGATATAAAACTGAGTTTGACAAATAAAAAAAATATAGTATGCAACGGCCCCCGTGTGTAGTGGTTAGCACTTCGGACCATGGACCGGGAGACCCGGGTTCAAATCCCAGCCGAGGCAAGCGGGACTTTTCCTACCTAGGTTGGCTCCTACCCAGAGCGGGTGTGCTATGGGCCCAATGGGGAGGCTGCTGCCACACAGCTGTCAGTTTGCGGTGCCATTTCTCACAAAATATACAACCAAAACACATGCGGTAATTTAAAGCAATAAAAGCAAGAAAGCAGCCTGCTGCATACAGTTAACTCTATACAACGGCAGTAGCTGCTGCTGTCTGTACACAGAAGTGTTTTTTGGGGTTGTTGTTTTTTTTTGTTTTTTTTTTTGCTGTGGTGTTCCTCCTCCAAAGCTGGGGTAATTTTATTATGCATGATGATGGAGATGAGGATGATGGTAATTATTAAGAGATGCTATGGAGGTCCATGTGGTTTGGGACTGTGGGACAGGGCCGCATTCCACGCTTCCTGTCATAAGAATCCTGGCGTTAACCAGGCCCGAGAACTACCGCACCTGCGGTGCCGGCCGTGCAATCATCCACATCATAAGATGTGTCATACCAAGGCAAGCACACCCAAAGTCGCACCAGTGAAGTGGGTGAATCTCGGCTCTGTGGCAACAGCCTCCCCATTGGGCCCATAGCACACCCGCTCTGGGTAGGAGCCGACCTAGGTAGGAAAAATCCCGCTTGCCTCGGCTGGGACTCGAACCCGGGTCTCCCGGCACATGGTCCGAAAGAGCTAACCACTACAGTACGGCGGCTGGTACATAGAAACAAAATTTAATAAAGATAAGATAACCAACCCTTTTGCCATAGAGGCCTGGTAGTCCCCAGCAAGTGGGCCACTGATGTAAAGATGGATGCGGATGTCATCCCTCAGCTGCAGCAAACCAGGCATCATTTCCGAGTGGACAAAGTACGAGCCGACGCCTCCTGATTCGAAGTGCATGTGTAGTTCCCGCCAAATATACCTGAAACAATTTTTTTTTTTTTTTTAATAGAAAATTTTTTTAAGAGGTGATCTACTTGCAGTGCTTCAAACCCGAACTGGGCACTTGTCAAGACTAAGACACGACGTCAGCGTTCTATCGTGATCCCCTTCTTTGGAACAGTCTGCCTTTCCACGTGGGGAGCCGGGCTGGCCGAATGGTAGAGCGTTGGACTTCTAATGCTCGGGTCGTGAGTTCGTATCCCGGCTGGGGCGAAATATTTGTGCTGGCTTTGTCATCGTTGCCCTGTCTTTGATATCACCCATATGTGGTGTAAAAGGACGTTAAACCCCCAAGCGCCCACCCACCCGCCCGCCTTTTCACGTTTGTCATGCTGAGTCGATTGACTCATTCAAAACTGCACTGAGGTCAGAGGACACATCTCTTCCAGTTGCACAACAAAGACTGAATGAGATTTAGCCTGTGTCAGACACGTACTTGCGTCATCACCTTGGTGATACATGTATTGCTGGATGTAGCAGCAGCTTTTTCATGTAGCTCCGTTTTTCTTCAGGTCAGGCTGGTTGTCATGGTCATCTTATCATGTTCGTAAAATTTTATATATGGGAGACTGCATGTATGTATGTATGTATGTATGAATGTATGTATGTATGTGTATGTATGTATGTATACATGTATGTATGTATGTATGTATGTATGTATGTATGTGTGTGTGTGTGTATGTATGTATGTATATGTATGTGTGTATGTATGTATGTATGTGTGTATGTATGAATGTATGAATGTATGAATGTATGTATGTATGTATGTATGTATGTATGTGTGTGTGTGTGTGTGTGTGTGTGTGTGTGTGTGTGTGTGTGTGTGTGTGTATGTATGTGTGTATGTAGGTATGTATCACCATCATCATGAGAATGTATTTATGACTGTGTGTATGTAACCGCTCTTGCTACTGTAACGCGCCTAGAGCTCCAACAGGTGGGAAGTCAGACAAATCCTCATTTTTATTTTTATTATTATTATTACTGGTCACAGACCAATCCATTTTTGAAATGTCCAAATATTTTCTCCCAAGGAAACTCCTATCATTTATGCGCCAAGGTGTTCATTATCTGAACATTCTTCACAATGCGAACATTGTGACTTGCAAACCGTGACTGCTGTTTATTTGTGACTTTTTCTTATACTTTTTAAGCAAGCCAGGACATTTGTCCTATTATAGTTCCCCTGTGCTTGCCTTCATTTTTCAGAGGAGTAAGTTGCACACTGAATCTCTCACTTCTGTGTATAGTCAGAAAATTAACCTTAAAAAAAAAAAAAAAAAATCATCAGGGTTTAATAAGGCCCATGATTAAAAGAGAGGAAAAGTGTGTAATATTTAGTCTCATTTAAAAAAAAAAAAAAATCCAGGGCGGAGCATGCCTAACGTAACAGAATTTTTGGGCAGACGTGCTCATCGCTTTGCAACGTCATTGTAAATACTACACAAGCAGGTCTGCCAAAAAATTGCGTTATGTTAGGTGTGTCCAGGGGCATGCTCCCCCCCTGGATTTTTTTTTTTTTTTTTAATGAGACTAAATCTGTGCAGTTTGGTGTGTTTCAGCATTGATTTTAAGTACTTCAGAGAAGGAAACGCACTGTAGGGGGGGGGGGGGGAAGAAAAATTCGTAGCCAAAGGTGCAAATCCGCCAAAAGGTGGAAGATTTAAAGCCCTGCACCATACAGCTGTAGACAGAAACACGACTTACTTCCGCAGTGCTCGTCCCGCTACAGCAAGTGCTGAGCCATCAATAAGACCCAACCCATCAGTCCGCAGATGATCAGACGTGACCGACTTTGACCCTGTTGCTAAGGAAATCACCTCTCCATTTGGCTTGCTGGCTGAAACAAATAATAAAGGGCAATGCGGAGAGAGAAAGAGCTTAGTGACATTTAAAGTGGGGATCACACTGTCACAACTGTTTTCTCTCTAAAGTAGCAAAATATGGAATTCTCCTGACAATATAAACTTCCAGTTTCGGCAAGCTGATCCACTGAAAGTCACAGCCTCATAGAGCAGGGTAGTTTGCCATTTGCTGACAAAAATATTATACCTGTACGTTCAGAGCTGAATCTGCAAGTGTTGGTACTTACGAGACATCATCACAAATCCTGCAACATCCTGTTTGTATTCAAAGAACTTCTGATAATGCTGGTCGATCAAATCAAACAGCTTTTCATTGATGAGCTCTGCAACTCGGTCAGCCTCTGTGCGGACTTGAAAGGGCTTTGCCTTGGGAGCATGGGCCTGGAAAATTGGAAACATTGTTAAAATAGGGAGATGTTTTGAGTACATGTATTTCAAATACATACTGTACTGTTTAAAGCTTCCCACCTGCATATATATCTACCCCCCCCCCCCCCCAAAACAGATCACCCCTAAGCTTTTCGGGCAAGTCAAAACAGACTAGATATAAGCAAATGTGGAACTGTGCTTCAGCATGGCTTGCTAAGACTGCTTTGTCTGCTGCATACAAAGACAAACAACACTATGTGATATTGACAGCTGGAAAATTTTGTGGTCAGAGTTCATCTTGAAATGGCCTGTTACATTGTGAATCTTAGGCAGCTGGTCTCTCTCATTTCAATTCCACCAGCATGCACAGTCTTGTCGGTAAGTTGGTATCTCACGTTTTGCACGCAAGCGTGTGTGTGTGTGTGTGTGTGTGTGTGTGTGTGTGTGTGTGTGTTTTAATTCTTCTTCTTTAAGGGGAGCTGGGGTGGCCGAATGGTAGAGCGTTGGACTTCTAATGCTCGGGTCATGAGTTCATATCCCGGCTGGGGCCAAATATTTGTGCTGGCTTTTTCATCGCTGCCCCGTCTTTGATATCACCCGTATGTGGTGGAAAAGGACGTTAAACCCGAAACACCCACCCACCCCTTCTTCTTTAAATAATGTGACCCTCCACCACGAAATGAGTCTTCTTGTGCTATTTGTTCTTGTTACAAGACAACTCATTTCGTAGTGGAGGGTCACAATTATATATGGTTGTGTGCGTGTGCACATGCGCTTGCACGTGTAAACTGTCAACTGTCTTCATGTTACAGTAAGTAAACCTTCTGACTCTTGTTCTTGTAGAATCAGTACAGTGATGTTGCCAGGATTTTTTTTCTTCGGCGATTTAGCCGAAACAGCCATGAAAGTTTCGGCTTTTTACAGAAAGTTTCGGCTCTCTCTGCCGAAGTAACCTAAAGTCGCGTTATCGTGGAAATCACCTGAAACCGAAAGTTGCGTTTTCTTGGAAATAAAGTTGCGTTCTCGTGGAAATCACTTGAAACCGAAAGTTGCGTTTTCTAGGAAATCAGTCCAGCCAGCACAGGAATCTCGCAGAAACGGACACAATCGAGCCGATTCACTCATGAAAACTTCGGCTCAGCCAGCTGACATGACCGACAGATTATCGGTTTAAAAAATAAAATAAAAATTGTCCTTTAGCCGAGATCCGACCCCAAACGACATCCCTGCCAGTAACAGTACACCTCACCTGTGGTGGTGGTGCTGGTTCTGGTGGTATAAGCTTTGCCAGCGCATCCTGTATGGCTTGCTCTCGGGCCTGCGCCTTATTGGGAACAGTGACTCTGCTGATCAGCTGCCTGTTGACGATCACAGTGGCCTCAAAACTGAGAAAAAAACAACAATATCACAATATAGTAAGATTATTACACAGACTCACGTTGTTACACGTGAGCAAAAAAAAAATCCAACGGCAATACAGTATAAACCCTGGTCTTACAGAACATTGCGGACTACCTCTATGGCTTTTTTTAACATAAGACAAATTAATTCAGCCGGGGATGTGTGTATGAGGGACGAGGTGTGTGTGTGTGTGTGTGTGTGTGTGTGTGGAGGGGGTGGGGGGGGGCATAGGTGGTAAAAACCAAATAACTGAAAATAATCTAACATCAGCTGTAGAGGCCACCACATTTGCTCAGGTGATGTCCAATGAACCATTCCTCTCCTTGTTATTTTTTGTATTTTTACCACCACAAAAACAATTTTGTACATGCAGATAATCATCAACTACATTTTTTCAGTCGTAAGTCCACATGCACACACAACACACACTCACAGTCACAAACACCCCCCCCCCCTCCCCGCACCCCCCCAAACAAAAATGGCAACATAGGTGCATACCATAAACCTCACCCTTGTGGGCCAATAGGCCGTTCAGAAACGTAGACTTGGAAGGTGTACTTGTTGGACATACAAAAATTTTTCAAAGCCTGCAGCTTTTCCTCCCCAGGGTTGTCCAGAGATCGGACGGTCACCGCTTCACTGCCGGCCATCGCCAGGGCTCGTCCATGTGCATCAACCACAATATGACTCGACTCTGAAAAACGAAAAATAACCACAAAACAGCTATCAAATTACACGTCTTACAAACTAGATCAGATTATGACACAGTATGAGTTATTGCAACACATCTTTTTCTTTTTTTTTTTTCTTTTTTTCTTTTCTTTTTTCAGGGTTTACTGTTAGTGTTAAAATTTTCAGAACTTTGCACTTGCAGTAGTGAAAGTCTCACTATATCAGTCAGGCATACAACAACAGTGTGGAAAACTTTTCACCACGTGCGCTTAAAGATCTAAGCTCCCAACAAAAAGCTTTCCGAAGAGTGAAAATTTTTTTACAGTGCAGAGTTTTCAGCGCTTCGGGGACACTTATAAAACCAGAGCATGAGTTTGCCGTGACATTATTTGGCTTTTGGTCAGTGAGCGAGACACATCGCTACAGTGTCCAGCGCCGGGATGTTTAGTGCCGCACGATCTTTCTCGGTGAGTGTCAAAACGCAAACTGAGCTGTGAAATCAGGCTGCCCTTGGCTTTTACTGGGGTTTCAGGGATGCTGAAAACTCTGCATCTCTAACAGAGTTGACTGTGCTTGCACGGTCGACTGTAAACTTTGTTCACACTTCGGAAAGATTTTTGTTGGGAGCTTAGACCTTTAAGGGCATGTCACACGAGAGGGCAAAAACACTTGAAAACACTGTTTTCAGATGTTTTGCTGCGAAACAACGTGTTTTGTCATGTGACCTACTTCAAAACAATGTTTTCAAAACATGTTTAGGAAAACTTGTTTTCAGTGTGACATTGCCTTTAATCAAGGCATCAGGTATTTGGGACACAATTTTGTATCTGAAACCATTGTGGTGACTGGCTGGTGTGTATGTTGTTCTACACATGTAGAAACAAACACTACACTGAGCAGACAACATTACTAGGTTTTCCAAAACCATTTGCTGCTGTTGTTTACAAAAGTATTCAGGTAGGAGAGATGTATGTGAATTGTGGCGTGTCAGACTCCACCCCCACACCACCCACCCCCCTCCTCCTGTTTTTGTTAAAACTTACCCCCCCCCTCCCCCCTCCCGTGCTACGAGCATGCTGTGGATGGATTTTTTTTCAGTGCGTTACAAGACACCATCATCATCAGCCATAGCAAATCAGCAAGGCGAGGAACCCGCACACTTACCAATACCAAATATGATTGGACAAAAAGTGTCACAGAGTGCTTAAGCCAGTAAGATTCTGAAAATGGCTCAGTGTAAGTGCCCGCTGCTAGTTACAGATAGATTTTTCTTCATCGAGTTTCCGGGAGAGTGCAGGAAAAATACTGTTTGTCATGGCAGGACAAAAACAGAGTGTCACCTCTGACACGCTGTTCACAAATCTGCCTCAATTCAAGACTTTTGAGCGTACAAATACGCACACCTATACACAACTGGGAACACTGAATCTGCATACATCTCAATTCTGCAGATGTCTGCGAGTGAAAGCCCTGATTACATACCAGCGGTTACTGTGCTTTTGACCCCAAGGAATCCATTCATGGCAATCTTTGCAGCCTCAGTCTTGGCTTCCTTTTTCGTCTTGCCGACACCCTGAGGATATGTCACGCCGTTTAACGTGCACTCGACCGCATACCCAGCATGAATAAGGCCACCCCGCTGCACCTGCACATCTTTGAATTCCAGGTCTAGTTTGCATATCGATGCTAGTTCATGGACACACATGGCTGCGTTCTTTTTGCCTGACAGGAACTCTTTCCGCAGTGCTGGTGGACATGCTTTTGTCTTGGGCTGATGTTCAGGAACAACATCCTTGTTAGGATCTTCAGGCTTTGGTGTCAAGCCTGGGATATACCGCTGAGCTGCCATGCCTGAAAAAGACACCAACACACACACACATGTATGTATACAAAAATTACTGTAGACTAACGCATGCTGCACTGTAATTAGTTCTTGGCGGGTGGGGTGGGGGTGTTTAACGTCCTTTTCCACCACATACGGGTGATATCAAAGACGGGGCAACAATGAAAAAGCCAGCACAAACATTTGGCCCCAGCCAGGATATGAACTCACGACCCGAGCATTAGAAGTCCAACGCTCTACCATTTGGCCATCCCAGCTCCCCTAGTTCTTGGCAGACTAACATCTGTCAATAACCACACATAAATAATTAATCATTGAAAGAACATCGATTGTTACTGAATGAGTCATCATTAAACATTGTAGTGATAAATGTATGGATCTCCTTCTTCATTAGTTTCATCGTTTTCAAAGTCCTTCAGCCTTTTGTCTGGTGTTTTCAACTTCCACTTCCAACAATCTGACTTTACACGGTTATTCTGTGGCAGATTCTTCTTTCCTGTCAAACACACATTCTCTCTGCCCTGGTTTTGTCCCCCTACATTTTACTAATTTTATTTTTGACAACGGCTCGAAGACAGACAAACTGTCTCAATGTTCTCTGTGATGTTCCCCTAAATCCACGCACAATTCTTTTAAACTTCCGAGGGAGAGAAAAAGACAAACAGGCCCGCACCACTACCTGTAATCCAAAAGACTTCTTCTTCTGACCTGAACAACGTATAGGGTATTTGATTTGTCTTGGTATGGTGTCAATGCGCTGTACTTTTCGTTTCAGCGATCAAGTCACCGGCATGATGTGGTCTGGAAAAATCCTTTTCAGGGGAGACTACTTTCGCGCACTGTAATAGACTCTATTTGCTGAGGCAACGTTTGCGGTCCTACTAAAACCGGCCCGGGACTGCTCGGGGCTGTCCGGGACCTGCCCAGTGCTGCCCGGGACTTGCCCGGGGCCTGCCCGGGGCCCTGTCTGGGGCCCTGTCCGAGGGTTACGAGACTGGCGTAATGAAAGAAAGTGGATGTGGCCTTAATTGACGACTTTATTTCTTTACTTAGCTTTTGTTTCACACATTTTCCATCTCACGTGTCCAGCCATAGATATATATATAGATATCTTTTCAAAATCAATTCGCATGATAAGCAATGTATGTACCACCTAGTTTGCATATTACGCAAAGCTGCCTCACTTCAGTGTCTATTCAGTTCACAAATCAGGCAACTGATTTCAAACTATAGGCAACACGTTTACATTTTTACGTATAACGCGCGCGCGCACACACACACACACACACACACACACACACACACACACACACAGTCTCACACACACACACATACCATCAGTCTGACACACACACACACACACACACACACACACACACACACACACACACACACACACACACACACACACACACACTGTGACAGACACACACACACTGTGACACACACACACACACACACAAACACACACACACACACAAGTTTAGGTATAGTGAGATGGTAAATACAGCCATAAATTATGTAACCAAGGCCACATCCATAGGATAGGTCCCGGGGCATCACCGGGCAGACCCGGGCAGCCCCGGACAGTCCCGGGCATGTTTTAGTAGGACCCTGTCTCAAACGTTGGGTCTGAACGGCAACCGCGAGATGTAGCATTGCGAGATTTTCCGAGAACTTAGTAAGGCTTGTGTCGCTGAGAGGGCCCTTCGAAGTAAAACGACGCTCACAGCCGATAAATAACACCATGGTAAGTAAAATAACGCCTGGTAATGATAGAAAAAGACACAATCTGCACAACTGCTTGTGTTTTTGCTCGGATTTGCGTCCCAAAACCTTGAACGAAAGAAAGGCTAGTTCTTGAATGAAGGAGTTGTCAACACACGCAATGTTGTGACTTGTGTTGAGAGAAACAAAGACCCACCAACACGTGTTGGACTGGTCATTCTCGATGACTGTTTGTTGGTTCATCATAATATCAGGAGTGCTTGATCAGTTGTGTAATACTCTGCATGATATCGGATATTTTGCCTGTGCGTTTGGATTGAAATTTCCAAATTGGTGACTGACGCAAAATCAGGTTGAGTGAAAATCACGACGCTCCTACAGGAAGGGCAATGGCGGTGCACCACCAGTCCAATTTTTAACCCTGGTCTTGGTGAGAACGGAATACTTCGGAATGCCTCTTCTATGGCTTTTTCAGCAAAAGACAAAGTAATTCAGCAAAACCTGGATGAAAGGGGTTCTACTAATTTCTGAAAACAAGGTTATTACTATAGTTATAGTGGGGTAGTTTAGGGTTAGTAACATACTATAGGCTGAAGCCGTGAAGGATACATGCTGCTATCCACAGCACCCTGAACCGACCCTCCTTGGTTGAATCGTTCACTTCAACTTCTGGCAGTGAGCTGACAATATTTTGTGTCTCTCGGTTCTCAAAGGTATCGGACTTATAATACTGCTTGTTTAACGCGAATGCATACTAAGACTGTATTGCATGTAGCAAGCTTCAAAACTGTTCCAATCTGATTTTTTTTTTTTTTTTTTTTTGCAGGCAAGTGGAAGCATTGCAGACAAATCAGAAATGAAACATGGCTGTCCTCTCTCTCTCAGTCACACTTGCACTTACTTTCGAACACAAGGATCCCCCCCCCCCCCAACACACACACATGTGCCAACAACTAAATTAAATACCACTTCAAAGAGTTACTTGAAATAATTTATGTTTTAGTTTGTATTTCCAGAGACATATATATATATGATTACGAATGTTATAGTCCTTACACTGATGTTCTCATAAGATTTAGTAAAATAAACAACATCATTTGCAAGTTATTTTTTAAAAAAAACATGAGACCGGTCTGCCTACCTCACACTTGTATGTAGACGTAAGTAAGAAGTGAATGATTCAACCAATGGGGGCCTGGTTCAGGGTGCTGCGGATAGCTGCATGTCTGACTAGTCTGAAGGATGTGTATGGCTCCTAACCCATTGTGAATGAGGATTAGGGTTAGAAATCTAGTTTAATTGAGGTTAAGGGTAAGGTTTGGGCTGGGTTAGGGATATATGACCACACACAAAATGACATTGACAAATATAATAATGGTGAAAAGGAAGACCTAAAGTAAAACATGTTTGCCTTTTTTTAGTAAAAAAATGAGCTACATGTCCAGCCTTCCCAAAGGTGGAGGAAAATACCAACATAATTCATATGGTCAAAACATTTTGTTCTTTCAGGATGTGTTTCTGATGATACGCCGTAAACAGTGCACCATCTTCACGGATGCGAAGGAATCAGCTACTTTATACGAGGTGAAAAAGATCATTGAGGGTATCCTGAAAATCATCCCGGAGAACCAGAAGCTCTACAAAGATGAAGCGGTAAGGGGCAGGAAACTTAAACAAAGGCCCAGTAGTTGGAGTAGAATGTAACTTGTCTTGGGGCAGTCGGCAGTCTAGTGGTTATGCGACTTTGTCACCAATGTGAGAGGTCAGGTTAGACTCCGAGTCCCTCTCCAGGCAAAGAATTTGTCCTCCTCGTGGCACCGTTCATTCGGGCTGATCGTCGGGGCTTCTGCTCTACAGGCAGTTTGTGGTATGCTGTGAAACTACTCGTCGCGACTTTGTGCATGTAATTTGTGTCTGTGCTTCAGACTCCTTACCAATACCACTTCTTCCTAGATACAGGCCACCTGTATTGGCTGTAATGCTTGTGTGTGAGATGTGAAATTTTGAGGTATCATGTGGGAATGGCGTGGGTTTGCGGGCAAAATAAAGCACTGTATATATAATGCATACTACTACTGGATAGTTCAAAGTACGGTTGGAATTTTTAAAATAATGCATTACCATACCTGTTGAACTTCACTCAGACTCTTAGGCGAAGAAAAATTACTTCAAACCATCCCACTTCTCTAACAATAGTAACATAAGTAAATATGGATACTGTCATAAACCTTATTGTGCCCTCATCCTCAAAACTGTAAAATTTATGTTTGTTGGTCAGCAAACTTTACATGCAGCAGACCTGCCTACCCTACGCATTGACAGTGATCATTTTTTGTTGAAAATCTATGGGTGAAATGGCCCACTGTGACCAACTTCTATGGGCCATTTCCAAATTTTATGGGTCATTCTGAGAAACGGCGACGCGCACACAACTTTTCGTGTATGAAAAGCGCTCCAAAACGAGGCTCTGGGGTAGACGAACGACTGCTTCTGATTGGGCAGACCAGACCACCTGATTGTAGTCTCATCCAATGAGATTTTACGTAACAATAGCTGTCGCTGGGTAGCAGGCGAATTTTGTTGGTGAGTCTTTAGACTGTGAGCGCACAGCACTCTGTGTCGAAACTTTTAAAGTTATAATGATGCGCCGATCGGCGCACAGCTTAAGATTTTTATGGGTCATTTTTTGGCTCCCTTGTGTAACAATGGGAGTCTATGTAATAACCCTCCGTCGTCTGTCTGTCTGTGTGTGTGTGTGTGTGTCCAGAAAACTTTAACGTTGTCGTTTTCTCAGAAACTACAAACAGCAGAGACACCAAACTTGGCATGCTGATCGACAACCACAAGACCTTTCAAAACGTATCATTTTGAATGACCTTGACTCAAGTTCAAGGTCACTAACGCTGTCTGTTTGAAAAGTTTACATTGGCATTTTCACGGAATCTACAAAGACCAGAGATTTGAAACTTTGCATGATGATAGACATTGATAAGAACTTTACAGATAGACATGTATTCAATGGCCTTGTGTCAAGGTCAAGGCCATACAAGCTATTTTTGTGAAACCTTAACATTGGCATTTTCTCAGAAATAACAAATAGCAGAGGTGCCAAACTTGGCGTGCTGATAGACAGTGAAAAGACCTATGCACACAAACCATTTTAAATGACCTTGACCCAAGGTCAAGGTCATTAAAGCAGTCTGGAAATTTTTACATTTGCATTTTTTCAGAATCTAGAAGAACCAGAAGCATCAAACTTTGCGTAATGATAGATATTGGCAACACCTTCACTGACATACCTGTGGTCAACGACTTTTAGTCAAGGTCAAGGCCATGCAGGCTGTTTTTGGGAAACTTTAACCTTGGCATTTTCTCTGAAACAATAAACAGTTGAGGCACCAAACAAGGCATGATGATAGACCGCAATGAGACCTACCTTTTTGAATGACCTTGACTGAAGGTCAAGGTCATTAAAGCTGTCTGTTGTGAATTTTAACATTACCGTTTTCAGAGGAACTACAAATACTAGAGGCGTCAAACTTGGCATAATAATAGACATTGATGTGCACTCATTTTAATGACCTTGACCCAAGGTCAAGGCCATACAAACTGTTTGGGGGAAAATTGTAATATTGCCAGGAACTCGGAACGCCAGAGACACTTTACTTACCATGATGATAGATAGTGATAAGAGCTTTACAAACATACACTTGTGAATGACCTTGACCCTTGTCACAAGGGAGCCATGGAGGCTTTTGCCTTTCTAGTTAAATTTATGCGCCAATGGCGCAAGGCGCGGACATAAAATGATCACTGCATCGACCATAGAAAACTAATTTTAGGTTTACTACGCAACAACGCATTTAATTGCCCCACTACACAGTTTTGTTTCCTAAATCTACGTAATTTAGCGGTTAGCGTTTCGTCAAATCCGATCTGGACTTTTGCTCGCGCCGATCCAGCTTTTTGAACGAGCCTCATTCAAAGTTTGATGTATAAATACCCGGTAGAACTAGAAGCAAATTTGGAAGAAAAAAAAAAACCCAACAAAACGGAGATACTATGGTAGTACATGTACACTGTAACCAGTCAAATCAAACAAGCCAAAGAATCTAGTTGATGTGTAGCTTAAGCAACAAGCTGGCACATTGATTTTGGTTGGGATACGGAAGAACTACTCCTTTGGCCAAGAAACTACTCGTTTGGTTTTTGGCACTACTCGTGTCATGTTTGGTGGGTAGGCAGGTCTGATGCAGTATTGCTGTAGGAAGTGTACTACATGATGACCATGCGATAAATTTGCCTCACAAGCATGTTCGGATTTTTCCCTGCAGCCCATGACAGACGACAACAAAACGCTGGGAGATTACGGCTTCACCAGTGCCACAGCAAGAGCTCAGGCTCCCGCCACCATGGGACTGACCTTCAAGAAGGATGGTATGTCTTGCTCTCTGTATCGGTCTTCCCCTCTGCTGCTTTTTCTTATTTGCTTATTGTTTCTTGTCCGACTCCCAATGCGATTTTAAAAAAAAAAATAGAAGCTTTGTTTGAATGTGAAGAAAAATATTTATCCTTGTTCAGTTGAAAACAAGTTTTGTTTGAGCATGAAGGAAGGCTTTCATGCTTGTCCAGTAAAAAAAAAACAAGCTTTTTTTTGTCCTCCTTGTTCAGTAGAAAGTAGTTTGTTTTCATTTGTGATACACGTTCCTCATAGTAAGCAGACCTGCCTACCCTACGCATTGACCATAGAAAACTAAGTAATTTTGGGCTTACTATGCAACTAGGCATTTAATTGCTCCACTACACAATTTTGTTTCCTAAATCTACGTAATTTAGCGGTTAGCGTTTTGTCAAATCCGATCTGCACTTTTGCTTGCGCCGATCCAGCTTTTTGAACGAGCCTCATTCAAAGTAAATAACGATGTATAAATACCCGGTAGAAACAAATTTGGCTAAAAAACAAACAAACAAAAAACAAAAAAACATACTGAGATACTATGGTAGTACATGTACACTGTAACCAGTCGAATCAAACAAGCCAAAGAATAGAATAGTTGATGTGTAGCTTCAGCAACAAGCTGGCACATTTCGGTTGGGATACGTTAGGACTACTCATTTGGCCAGGAAACTACTCGTTTGGTTTTTGGCACTACTCATGTCAATTGTCATGTTTGGTGGGTAGGCAGGTCTGAGTAAGTGAGATGCGTAAGTATTTATTTCCTCAGTAAACTGTCCATTTTCAGAAGAGTAGAGTTTTGTTTGGGAAACCGCTACAGAAAGTCACTCACTGAGTGCCTGTGTTTGCCTCAGATGGAGAGTGGGAGGCGCTGGAAATCACCCCACTGTCTTCGCCGCCAGAACTCCCTGACGTGATGAAACCTCAAGATTCAACCACTGCACACACAGGCGAACAAGCAGCTTCCTAGATAGACTGTGTTATTTATCTGCCTTTGTCCTGTGTTTCTGTTTTTTTTTGTTTTTTTTTTTTAATCCACCTTTGCTTTTTTGTTGTTACTGAAGGCTGTTGTGTCATCAGATGGAGAAAATATGATCATACTTACGGTAAAAAAAACGAACAAACAAACAGAAAAATAGCATGATAGAAATTAAAATCTAGGACGTTGTAATGCGTGTGTCGAACTTGCAAGAAAGTCCTTCCAGTATGTGCTTTGTTTCGCTGCCACTACACTCGTCTAGACAATTAGCTTCAAGGGGTCCTGCAGTACTTCTAATAGGTTTGATGTTAGTTGTATTTTCACTTCCTGTTGTCCATAGAAAGTTAAGTGAAATCAAAACAAATGAAAAAGATGTTCAGCATCCATTTTCAAAAAAACATGCTCATGCTCAGAGCAGATACTATAGTGCAGGTAGTACACACAGATACAGAATACACAAGGGAAATATTTGGGTCAAGGTTGGTATAGACAGGAAAGAGGAATATATATGAATATTGATTGTGATGGATATTGGGGTGAAATCACACATATTTTGTAAACATGAAAGTTTTATACATTACACTACAGTGTGAAATGCTTTGATATGTTTCCTCAGCGCTTATTTTCCCCTCCCTGAATTCTGAATGAGAACATGGATTACCTTGTGTTTTGTACATACTTGTAACTGTACTTGTAGCCTGTATGATTTTTGCAATAATGAGTCGGTTTCCTGTGAAAAATTCAGTTCTGCCTTTAAAATCCATCTGCACCATGGTGTTGTCTGAAGTGTAGTCAGATGTGTACAAGATGCGAACGAAGATCTGTCTTCAGTTTTCGTCAAAAGAGTTTGAACTTTTCTTGGAGCACTAGGCTTTTTTTTTTTTTTTTTTTTGCGTCCAGTGATTCATCATCATACGTATCATAAATAAAAGGCATTCAACTGTACAGTTTCCCTGTCAGCCACTGGTGTTTGTTGTCTCTCTCTTTTTAGTTTTGATGTGTATCTGTGTCTGTGGTTTGGTTGGTGTGTGAAAGACAGAGATGCTTCTGAGTGCACTCATCAACAGCAGGATTATTATCAACCTCAGTGTAGAGTCAAAAATCCAGCTGTGATACACTTCAAGCTGGAAGTGGCCCGAGTTCAGTGGTGGTGTCCCAGAAAATCCTGAAGTTTCTCGAACAATCGCGATCAAGGGAGGCAATTTAGATGGTGGGTCGATTATCAAGTTTGCATTACTTCCCTTGGCACGTATGTGTAGTGGGTCCATCCCTGTACCCGGGGCCCACGCTACCCTAGAGCAGCGTGGGCCCCGGGTACAGGGATGTAGCGGGTCCTGCGAGTACTGTACATGATCTTCCGCTGTAAAACGGCTGAGGAATATTTTGAACATCACGTTCATGTCAAAGCCATCATGCCACTGGGCACTGCCAGTTAGTTCAGAAAAGGTATAAGAGGAAAAAGCAACATCTTCCAAGTCTCTGAGGTGCCACAGAAGATCTGTCCTCTACTGTAAACTGAACGACAATTAATAACAAATACTTAATAAGAAGAAGATGGACAGCAGTCGTTTTGTGGTCTAACACTGAGTCAACTCCTGGGTGATTATTTTCAGCAGTGTAAAAAAAAAAAAAAAAAATACAACCTGCACACGTAAAACTTGATTATGAATGAGGAGAATCATCAGTCCTGCAACTCAAGTTATATTAATTCACGGTATGATCATTAATGAGTGTGTGAGCTGAGTGGCATTCAGTCGTCCCTGGCCGGGGGCAGCTGAAAATCCCTCAGGGCCCGTATGTAAAAGTCGAGGTTAATTTAACCCACGGCTACGGGCCTAACCCAGACTAGGGCAAAAGAAACCCAAAAGCAAAATGAAATACGAAGAAAGGAAGAAAAAAATCCTGCTATAACGGCTTACGCACCTTGCTGGAATGGACCCGCTTCTTGATTTAAAACAACAACAACAACAAATGTAACCCTAGAGCTAGTTTAGTTCGAGGTTAGACTCACACCCAGGGCTAAAACCCTAACCTCGACTATTACATACGGGCCCAGAATTTGTTGCCAGTGCGCATGAGAGTTCAGCTGCGTTCATACTGGTCACGGTAGTTGCACTAGATGTACATTATATGCCAGTGAGTTCAACTGAGTTGTGTGTGTGGTGTGTGCGTGCGTGCGTGAGAGAGAGCGAGAGACTCAAGACTCAAAGGGTTTATTGTTTTAGGCCATTGGCCCACAACAAGAGTGTGAACAGTGACACTGACAGAACGAACATAACTTGAAGATTGTATAAATCAAACACATGATGAAACTGCATTACTACTGGACTATAACTATGATACAATATGACAGGAATCAACGCAATTAACCAAGTGCAACTGAGAGAGAGAGAGAGAGATTATAACAGTAGCTTTTTAGCCTGCGTATAACTGGGTCATCGGGTCAACTTAGTGCTGACGTTTGACTGACTACAACAGTGTGTGTCCGCAAGCCGTACACTTCGTACAAAAGACCTCAGTTCAAAAGACCGAGTTGTGCGCGACACTTCCTACTGAACTGCGCTCGACTGACACTCGGTATGTCAGTTTTTGCAAGCATTGTTTTACACTGAGGTACTACGTTCCGGTTCATACGGGAAGCACAACGTAAAAACTGTTTCCTTGGACTGTTCACATGAAAAGAAAGTAAGCAGGTATGAGGAAGCCAACCAACCCTGCCCACTGTTCAGATATCGGCGTCGTTGGCGGTTGCACCGAAATTAGAAAATGTTCAGGATCGTATAGCATTGTCGAACTTTGCTTCCTATCTTGAAAGAACAATCAAAGAATCTTAACACAGAAACCGGTTTGTTACTGTGAACTGACAAAGTCACTTCGGACATGAGGAAAACAGTTCAAAGAGTGTGATTGTAAAACGGAAAGTGCGTATTTGCTGGCAACTTCTCAAGGGGAACAAATCAAGTTCAACTGATGCGGGTTTTTTTTTTTTCCCCCTTCACATTCCTGCTTTTATCTGCAAAGTACTAATACTAGTTCCTTGAAATATTTTAATGAGTGTTATGGTGGCCAGAAAATCCAGAGAAAAGGGGTGTGGTTTTTGTTTTCGGACTCTTTTGAAATGTTAATTCGAGCTGTGAAAATGCAGCTGTTCTACAAATTATCAAAATGCCACCGCCCTTCCCCCTCCGCGAAGTGCATGTACCGCCTACTTGTCACTCACGTCCGAACCTTTCACTTACACACACACACACACACACACACACACACACACATTCAGTGACACATTCATCCGGCGGCCCAGGTAAAAAACCACGTTTCGCACGCCCATATTTATACTGCTGTTTCCTCCATCCCTGCTGGGTCTCGCCACTTCAAACTTAGCAAGGACATTACTACACAGTTCAGTTGCCGTAAACTGTTCGAGACAGCAAGCAGCTTCAAGCATCTCTTGTCTGTAAGTATCTGAGTGTTACGATACGATATCTTGTAACTTTAATATTGCAAACTGAGCCCAGCTCACCAAAAGTCACTTGAAGTGATCAATTTTACCTTTGGCTTGTAACGTAACTTACGTTGTCGTTTATGCTTTGGAAATGTTCAGCCCACCAAATTTGAAAAAAAAATAAATGCAATTCTAAATTCCGAAATTGAAATAGCTGAGCTGACCCTTCGCAGCACTGAGGTGATTGTAATGTGTTTATGTCCAGTGTGTGAGAGAATGCGTGTGATTCACGTCAGCGTGCGTGTTGGGTTCAGTTCGCGGCGCTTTGAGCCGAGTCATGAAATTGGGTAAAGCGCCTATACAATACTCATTATTATTATTATTATTATTACACTGAGCTATGCATATATATTTTATACTTTAAGTTTCCCCGTAAATGTTCTTTTCTTTAAAGTGCAAACCCAGTTTGTTAAACAAGACCAAACGAAACAAGCGAGAGAAAAGAACAATGTTGCATTGTTTCCAAATAATATTATATTACCGTTAACTAAGCGCGCGCACGCGCGCACACACACACACACACACACACACACACACACACACACACACACACACACACACACACACACACACACACTGTCCAAGGACTTCTGTCATATTGTATCAGTCACGTAAAACATTCATTCGATGTTCATCCCTTGTTCAGTCGAGGCCGAAACTCAACTAGACCGTGACATATTTACGTGATGATTAAATAAGAGGAGAGCTTCCTAGAGGACAAGGTCGTTGTGTTTTGTGTCTGTTCGCATTCAAAGTGTTCCATACAATAACAGACAAGATTAGCAGTTTAGTAGGTGCGAGCACGCAATTTTGGCATTCACTGTGTCTTAACGCAACAGCCGACTGATTCAAGTTCTTTAACGATCTAAGCTCCCAACAAAAAGCTTTCCGAGGTGTGAAAACTGCAAATTGTACAGAGTCGACCGTGCAAGCACAGACAACGCTGTCACAGTTGCAGAGTTTTCAGCGCTTCGGGGACACTTATAAAACCAGAGCACGAGTTTGCCGTGACATTATTTGGCTTCTCGTGTGGTCAGTGAGCGAGACACATCGCTACGTGTCTAGCGGATGTTGAGTGCTGCACGACTGACCTTGCTCGCTCAGTGTCAGAACGCAAACTGAGCTGTGAATCAGGTTGCCCTTGGCTTTTATTGGGGTTTCAGGGACACTGAAAACTCTGCAACTGTGGCAGAGTTGACTGTGCTTGCACGGTCGACTCTGTAAATTTTTTTCACACTTCGGGAAGCTTTTTGTTGGGAAATTAGATCTTTAATTCGAAGGAGTGAGTGAGTGAGTGAGTTTTTAGGGCTTAAAGCCGCGCAAGCCACTAATTCTCGGCTGTTAATTCGTAGCAGTTCTACTGATCATTGGTCCATTTTACACGCATTTTGTACTGTGCACGAGTATCCCGGCCACGTTTTTGACTTTTGTTCTTTTTTTTATTTTTTGGCCCTGTATACGAAAATCGGCCAAAAATAACGGTTCCTCGGCGACTCTTATTTCAGCAGTCACGAGTATTAATGAAAGTGCAACACTCCCACTAATCCTAATTTAAATCCATGCAAACATAAATTAATTATGACTTTTTTGTGAGGCCACTGGTGCACAACCCCTAACTTGCTCGGTAGGAATTGAGTTAACTTAATATTTTCTTCTGAAAAGAATTGGTAGTATTAGCGGCTGTGTTATTTTCTCTTATGAGTATCGTTTTAAGGGGGTGGGGTGGGTGTTTTGGGGGTTTGACGTCCTTTTCCACCACGTACGGGTGATATCAAAGACGGGGCAACGATGATGAAAAAGCCAGCACAAATATTTGGCCCCAGCCGGGATACGAACTCACGACCCGAGCATTAGAAGTCCAACGCTCTACCATCCAGCCACCCCGGCTCCCCTGTATCGTTGTTAAGGAGGTGTAGTGGTACAAATAGTGAATGTAATAAATGAAGCGAGCTTTTTTAACGGAAACTTGTACTTGTGAACGACCAGAACTTTTTTTTTCTATCGTTGCGATTTGTTTCTGCCTGAAAGTACAGAACCGGAAAATGGCAGCCGCGATGTCTCACACGGTCATCTCAGCGCAGTGGTGCCAGCATCTCGTCCACATTCTCTGCATCCTACTCTGTTGCCTCCCGCCGACCCTCTCCTTCCCAGGCGGCTTTCTCGATCGGTTGCAGCAGCAACAGCAACAGCAGCGACAACAGCTACAGCAGCAGCAGGGCGGTCGTGTGGTGGACCTGTCGCACACAATTGGCACCGACACGTTGGCCTGGCCTGGTTTCCCTGGCGTCAACTTTTCGAACCTCGTGCAGGGCAGGGTGCCCGCTGGTGACGGATACTGGTGAGTTGATTTCCAGGGCCCGTATGTAGAACTCGAGGCTAATTTAATCCACGGGTACGGGCCTAACCCAGACTAGGACAAAAGAAACCCAAAAACAGAATTAATTAAAAAAGGAAGCGAAGAAAAAAAGACAAAAATCTTTCTATAACGGCATAGGCACCTTGCTTAGTGGTCCCGCTTCCTGATTAAAAAAAAAACAAAAAAAAAAACCAGAAAATTGAACCCTAGAGCTAGTTTAGTTCGAGGTTAGACTCTAACCCGGGGTTAAACTCCCTAACCCCGACTTTTACATGCGGGCCCAGGAAGTCAGTTTGGAAAATGCAAACCGTAAAATGTACTTCGGACGCTGCAACGTCCAAACCAATACCTTCATTGCAAGCACACTACACGAGGTGTGTCTGATTCGCTAATCGCGATTGAAACGCACTGAAAGTATCATTGTAAACGTTTTGTAAGGCTCAAAACAAAATCTTAGCGGATGAACCTAAGAGATATGGAGGCAGCTAACGGTGAAGGGGCAAGGAGCTAAGAGAGAAAACCATATTATTGTGGTGGGTCTCGATTGTTCGAACTAGTTTCGTGAACTCCTCTGCCCCAATACCGCGCCGACTCCCTTGGTAGAGAGCATGGGAAACTGGGGCAAATTTTGTTTCTTATGCATGACGATGAGGATGATGGCATATGATTATGGTGCTGCTATGGAGGGTAAGTTCAAGTTTTATCCAGTTTCGTCTCGACATTATTTTTGCAGGATTGAAGCAAACTGGTTCAGCATCGCCGAACACAGCGGGACGCATCTTGACGCGCCTGCGCACTTCCTGCAAGGGGGAGAGCACCTGCACGAGCTTCCTGTGGAGCGGTTCTTCGGGCCCGCGGTGCTGGTGGACGGGTCCGAGCGTGCAGCCGATGACCCAGACTACCAGCTTGGAACTGAAGAGCTGCTGGCTTGGGAGAAGGACAATGGCCAGATACCAGAACAGTCTGTCGTGCTGGTTCACTTCGGCTGGGACAATCGGTGGCCAGACAAGTAGGAGTTAGTTAGTTAGTTAGTTAGTTAGTTAGTTAGGGCTTAACGCCGCGCCAGCAACAAAGACTATTTCGCGGCTAATCAAGATCCTTCTCCGCCAGATTAAAAATGAAAAGGGAGACAATAAAAGAAAATGTGATTTTATATTTAAAATCTATGACAAGTAGGAAGAACTTGTGCAGAGGTGTGGGCAAAAATGAATAGGAGTGTTTCCGTTACTATTCCGCTTCAAAAGCAGCACCGCCAGGACAGAGTGTTTCCAAACAGTAGAACCTAGTGTTTCCATGTTCGAATTTGAGTAGCGCAGAGTGTTTCCAGCGGTCTTCGGTCTGTCGGCGTGAGAGAGGGCTTTTTTTTTTTTTCTTCTTCTTCTTCTTTTTTTTTTTTAAACTAGACAACGACTCAGACTAACGCGTTATCGACGTATTCATGCTTAGATTTCAAACATATGGTTTTGCTTGAGACTGAGCAATCATCGTCGGAACCGTTGAAGCGCAGTTGCACCGGTAACACTCGGGTCCATTTTGATTATACCCCGTGTACTGGTATGGTCGTTAAGAACAAGAATGTGGACAATGTAGGTATTGTCCTACGTCGGGAAATTGGTCTTTGGTACTTCGAGGAAAAGGAATAAATGGTCGCCATCGTAACGGAAAGGACTGCCGTAGTGGTGTGAAAAAAATCAGAATACCAAACAGTTCAAACCACGCACAGATGGGGGGGGGGGGGGATTAACCCTGGCTTTGCTGAATTCATTTGTTTTAAACTTTAAAAGCCATAGAGGTAGTCTGGAATATTCCGTTCTCAGCATGAACAGGGTTAACGAGAAAAAAAATCATTTTGTCGATAAATTTGATAAATTCCGTATTACCGACGAGTAATTTGATATCTCCCCCCCCCCTCCCCACAACCCCATAAGGTTTAGAAAATTAATTCAGTTACGAGTTTCCACGGGGATGGTAACATTAGCTCATTCAGTCATTGTCATAAGTTACTATCATAACCTCTATTTCTCGGCTGTTGCGTGCGGGGTTATAAACACTCGGGTTTTCTGGAAGCAGCCAGGGCACCTAATATGAGATGACCCTAACTTTCTTCCTTCACAAAGCCTTTAGGGAGGAGAGGCGGTTCTTACAAGATTACAGAACATATGTATGCGGCCGGTAAACGGTTTACACAGTCGTGGTCACACGAAATGACCTTAGTCTGTCCCCGTCGAGACAAGCAAATGGTCCAGTAGATTGATACTGAGTGAGTGTCCATCATCGACGTCCCAGTGCCACAATTTCGTGGCGTCTCGGAGGGATTTTCCGTTGCCGTGCCGAAATATCTCAGACGTGAACAGTTCGACTGCTAGCATATAAAATAAACGCCGAAGTTAGAAACTGTGGGGGAGTTGCTTTAGACGCGTCTTGACAGTTGAGGTCGGCCAAACCAGCGCCTGGAGACTCTAGTCTCAGATAGTTTAAAAGGGTTAATTAGTGAGATTTAGTAGGACTTCGTACGGAGGACTTCGCTGAGCAGCGTAACCCATTTGCATGTAAATTAGGCACGTTACGGATGCCATTAGCCAATCGCAGCGCGTTAGCAGCTCGCGGCCTCTGCCGTGTGAGCCTAATTTACATGTAAATGGGTTACGCTGCTCAGCGAAGTCCTCTTCACGAAGTCCTACTAAATCTGGCTGGTACTACAATTTTCATGCTCACAGATCGTCCTGAGCTGTTTTCGTGATATCTATCATTACTCATCTTAAACACCTGGACAGTGACAGCAGTCTGTAATGCTGGCACTGAGCCAACAGATGCGTACTCGATGAGGCGGCGACCGGGCCACGACACTGAGCGCGCCAACAGCAGTTGTAAAATTTGAATATTCGACCGTTCGCGTAAAGTGTTAACAACAACAACAATAACAACAAATGCACTTTATTCATCCCGAAACGGGCAATTAAGATATAAGACAGGTTCAGTATGAATCAACAAATAAATAATTAAGAAGAATCAATATTCACAGATTCAACTAATTATGTTAATATAAATTAATTAAGAATTAAGAAATAGCGTTGGAGTTCATTCGTAAGCTGAACGCTGGGCTAAATACCAGAACACAGGCATTCTCTCTCTCTCTCTCTCTCTCTCTCTCTCTCTCTCTCTCTCTCGCTCGCTCTATGGTTTTGTTTCTTGTAGTTTAGGTGCATAATACCTGTTATATTTTGCTCTCTTTTTTTTTTCCTTAGTAGATCATTTCTGTAGTATTAGCAAAGGCAAGTTTGCAAACTGGCGAATTCCTGTCAAAACTTTTACCGTTGATAAATAAAGTTTCATCATCATCATCATCATCATCATCATCATCTTCTCTCTCTCTCTCACACACACACACACACACACACACACACACACACACACACACACACACACACACACACACACACACACACACACACACAATGTTAGCAACATTGTTTCGTATTAAGAACTGTACTAATCATCAAGTTTGAGTATTTCGAGCATACGGGCGCACTCACGAGCGAAACTGTTCCAAAACATAAGTTGGCTCAGCAAACATGGAATTAGCCCGTGTAACAGCCAGGGTTTGGGTAAATGGAACAGTGGAATACGTGTGCACCCCCTCATCAGTTGTGGGCTGTGGCCCGGAGTGTCACAAGGGTGTGTTTGCATGCGGGGCAGAATATATAGCAAACGACACGACTCAATCGAAGCTTCCTTGCTGAAGGCAGAAGCATTTCATTCGAGCATCGCAGATTGGCAAATTTGACACGCCCTGTAGTTGCTGAAGCATGCAGGATGACTGTAAATATTTCATCCATTCTGATTCACCCATGCACATTTAGTACGTCAGTTCCTCATATCAACCAATTGAAAAATGAATTAACAAATCAATCAACCATGACCAAACCGTTCTGATTCGCCCATGCACATTCAGTACGTCATTTTGTCATATCAACCAATTGAAAAAAAAATGAGTTAATGAATCAATCAACCACGACCATTTCGTACGTCAATCCGTCAAACAAAAACGTTGAATGAAGAAACGAATCATTCAATCAGCCAGTCAGACAAGCACGCTTGACAACTCACGACAACTGCCTAAGCGTTGCCAGACTTCGTACTGATGCGTATACTCCATAATCAGCCTGATTTATTATGCCCACAGACGGCGCTATTTCAACAGTCCTACACCAGAGGATGGCCGGACCCTCCATTTTCCCGGCGTCGATCCCCAGGCCCTGGAATGGCTCGTGCAGAACCGCAACATCAAGATGATTGGTACGCCACTGACTTCTTGCTCATACTATCCTCAGCCAGATATGCAGGAGGGGCATATGGAAAGACTGAAGAACCCAAATTTGTCCGTAATTTACAGGAAACTTATACAGCAGTCTCCGCTGGTTTCGGATGGAAGTACGTTTTGGTGATCGCATTAGATGCAGAGATTTTGAGAGAGGGTATTTGGTCTTGTGCGGTAGCCGGGATAGCCGAAAGCCAGAGCGTTGGATTCCCAGTGCTTGGGTCGCGAGTTCGATTCCCGGCTGGGGCCACATATTTTGTGCTGGCCTTTTTCTCGTTGCCCCGTCTTTGATATCACCCTTACGTGGTGGAAAAGGACGTAAAACTCCCCAAACTTTGTCTTGTGCGAACTGGTGGGTCCAAATGTCAAAATCCCACCCCCACCCCCCACCCCCACCCCAAAAATGAACTGGTAGATAACTAACTAACTAAATAAATACTGACTGACAACCGAAGCTTGCACTGCGCACGATACCAAAATATTTGGGTGCGATTATAATCAGCAGAGACAGTTTTTGTCGTCCATGTCCTTACCAGACCTCCTCTGTCCCATTTGGTTATTATAAGTGGTTTGGCCACAGACTTACAGATATTTATGTTGGAAGCCACGCATTCTTCCCCCGCGCACAGGAAGGAACTTGAAAGGGCTGCCCGTTACTTCCAATGTACCTTGTAAGCCATGTCAGTGAATTATTTATTATTAATTTTTTTCCCCCTCAGGTGTGGATGTTCCTTCCGTCGACTTCGGCCAGAACACGGACTTTGCAGGACACAGATTCTTGTGCGCAAACCGGATCCCTTTTGTGGAGAGCATGGCCAATCTGGACCAACTTCCGCCCAAAGGCATGACGGTCTACTCCGTGCCGCTACGCCTTGTGGGAGGTTCTGGAGTTCCGGTGCGAGCGTTTGCTGTCATCAACGGAGCCAGTCACTTGAAAGAGAACGCTTTGTTTCTGGTTTTGGTGGCAGCTCTGTCCCGTTTGTTAGTTCATTTGGTTTCGTAGATGTTGAATTTTATAGTGTGTTTTGCAGTGCTGTGTGCTTTTGTAGTGAAACGGCCACACTTTCGTATGCTGTCATACTGAGTAAAGCGTAGCTGTAGTTCCTTTGCGGTGATAAGTACTATACTGCTGTTAACAGTTTACGAGCTGTTTGTGTTTGCTGAAACCATATTCTATGTCTTTGCTGAAACGTTTGAGGAGTGCGTCGAGGTCGTGTCAGCTGTCATCCATGTATGATGCTGTCTGCTACCGACCGCGTTAACATACGGAAACGTGTTGGGAGAGCTATGACTGTGTGTGTGTGTGTGTGTGTGTGTGTGTGTGTGTGTGTGTGTGTGTGTGTGTGTGTGTGTGTGTGTGTGTGTGTGTGGTCTGAGCATTTGACATAACCTCGATCCATCGTATCTTGAATTTTGCAGTGGTGGAACTGTGTAGTTTGTCATTGTTTCTCTGTATTAAAGAATTCAATTTTCATGGTGTGTGTGTGTGTGTGTGTGTGTGTGTGTGTGTGTGTGTGTGTGTGTGTGTGTGTGCTGCCTGTCTAAGATGCAACCGCACGTCGATCATGTGACAACAAACACACATCGGTTTGACAGTTCTCAAACATTCTCATTTCAGTTTCAGGTGGGCAATAGTGAAAACAGTCCTCTACATCATGCATCACTGCCGACATTTCGCTTTGTATGATAAAGACTATACACAAAGCCCCTAGTTAACAAGGCCGGCGAAGCACCCTTGTAGGTACACACACACGCAACTGCATAATTTTAGTTTGATGTAGTGTACCCAGTGCTGGTTATGCCAACCCTGTAGCCTGTGACCTTTTTGCCTTTGTGCGTGTTTGTGAAACAGCATCATCTGGTAGCAAGTGTGACTCATGTGCATGACGACGCAAATCTACTGCGTACGGCAAACGGAACAGTACCACTGTCGCCGGGAGTAGTAGTTTTACACATTGTACGTCTGTGTACCATATGCGGCATGTCCAAAAACAATGCCTCAGAAACAAGCTAATTATTTTTTTTATTACGCCCAGCCTGCTGGGCCTATTCAAGTGACATACGCAGCAACAGCAGATGCAGATGTAGATGTTTAACTTTGTAACGAAGTTTTCACATACGAGATGAAGATGGGTGTGGGATGGGAGGGGAGGAGGGGGGGGGAGAAAAATCCATACCTTTTCCTTAGAGAGGCGTATTTACTTACGCCTAGCGTCATGTGCACTAAATTGTATTCAGCGGGACCGAGATCTCTAACAGATACGTCCGCACCGGGCCTGCCATTGTGTTTTTTTTTTTTTTTAAAGTTGAGATCACAAATGCCACCCAACTTCAGCGTACTTCTTCCAGCACTCTTGTTGTCCTTTCGTGTTGCTCAGTTGAGAGGTTTGTGTCCCATCAGCATGTAGACTGGCCAGCGGACTTTCACCAGCCGTTCTGCGTCTGTCGGTTCGCCGGAACGGTACACCTGTCTCAACCTGCCAAAAACACACAACAACACTCAACAGAACCGTTACTTTCACGACAGAAGATCCAGGCAGCTGAGGAGGCAGGTCTAGCACATAATGTATCAGTGTTCCCGATTACTATTGTTCCGGCAGGTCGATTATGTGACAACAAACACACAACGGTTTGACAGTTCTCAAACATCATGTTCTCATTTCAGTTTCACGTGGGCAATACTGAAAACAGTTCGACAGAACCGTTACTTTCACGATAGAAGATCCAGGCAGCTGAGGAGACAGGTCTAGCACATAATGTATCAGTGTTCCCGATTACTATTGTTCCGGCAGGTCGATTATGTATCAGTGTTCCCGATTACTATTGTTCCGGCAGGTCGATTATGTGACAACAAACACACAACGGTTTGACAGTTCTCAAACATCATGTTCTCATTTCAGTTTCACGTGGGCAATACTGAAAACAGTTCGACAGAACCGTTACTTTCACGATAGAAGATCCAGGCAGCTGAGGAGACAGGTCTAGCACGTATGTATCAGTGTTCCCGATTACCCACAGGCGTGCGTATTCAAGTTTGTACGCACAAAACTCTTAAATTGACGGACAAATTTGAGAACAGTGCGCCACAGGGGACGCACGCTCCTGGTCAGTCTCGCCATTACAAACATTATTTTTCCAACCCTCTCCCGGAAACTAAATAAACAAAAAGCGACGTGTAACTAGCAGCGGGCACTTGCAGCATCGCATTTCCGCTGAGCCATTGTGCATAACAGACAGCCGGAATCTGACTGGCTAAGGCACTCTGGGACTCTTTTTGTCCAATCATAGTGCTCTACTTAGTGAGCATGCGGGTTCCTCGCCTTGCCGACCCTCAAGAGTTACAAAAGGACCCTCAAAAGCATGGAGAGAGGGACCCAAGGACTCTAGCTTGTATTTTTGAATCACAGGGAACACTGATGTATCAGAATCAGCTCCGCCCACCTCCTGTTTGTTAGCTTCGTGAATAAGTTTCTTGCCAGGTAAAAACAGTGAAAAACTGAACCTGGCACGTACACTCTTTGTATTCATGCGCGGCTGGCACAAGAGCGAGCAGGCGACAGAGGAATGAGTGGGTATGTGGTCGCTGCTAGCAATGCGAAACAACGTAATACATGTATTGGAATTTGTTGAAATTTACCACACATGAGTGGAATTTTGTGATTTCTTTTGAGAATTTTAAAGTATTTCTAGGGTGTCCTGCCAAGCATTATGCTTAACAGGAATATAGAGCGTTTTCGACCAGTAACTGTTGCCACATCATCATCTTGTTGGGTGTGTGTGTGTGTGTGTGTGTGTGTGTGTGTGTGTGTGTGTGTGTGTGTGTGTGTGTGTGTGTGTGTGTGTGTGTGTGTGTGTGTGTAAGCCAGGGGCAGCCCGTGTATGATGCTGCACACTATGTGTTTGTAGTTAAATGTATGTGTGGAGGCACGTTGCATGTGTTTCTGGGTGAGTGAGTGTGTGTTGATTGTAAGGCGCCCTGAGCTCCCGCGAGAGTGAGGGCGTCCCTTAAGTACCCATTTTATTATTATTATTATTATTATTTAAAATCCGCATCTCTAGTGTGTAGCCAAAGGGACGGCAGAAGGTTAAAATAGATGTCTACTAACGGGAGATATTTCTTCATAACCATGCGCACTTCACCTACATCTTTCTGATGTCCTCCATGGCGTTGGATTCGGGATTACGCGCCAGGTATTTTTGCCATTCCGGTGACGTCAGCAGATACCCTATCACGTGATCCACACTCCAAGTTCTCTCTGCTTGAAGACTGTCGTCTCTACAAGAGTCGGGGATACACATGATCTGAGAACTGAATCGTCACAATCTAAGTATGTCCGTGGAGGTAGTGAGGGCAGGACCGAAAATTTAGAGCGGGGACAGTCCAGCTGGTACAGAGTTGGACTGACTTTCAATGAACGGGTTGTTCCAATCAAATATTCACGTCCAAAGTGGAGAGGTATTCCAGAGTTCATGCTCGTTGCGCTTACAAATACAGCACAGAGAAAGAGAGAGAGGGAGGGGGGGGGGATCTTTGCATAATAAAAATGAATCTTCGCACAAACATAAGATTGGATTATATTTCACGTACTGTAGAAAACACAGGGAAAATGTCAAGTGTCTGAGAGAATGCGTGTGATTCCCGTGAGCGTGCGTGTTGGGTTCAGTTCGCGGCGCTTTGAGCCGATTCATGAAAGTGGGTAAAGCGCCTATATAATACTCATTATTATTATTATCATTATAAAATAGTTTGCTTGGCCCCTCTGACAATGCAAGATGAAAACAAAAGATGAAAACAAATAAGTGATGGGCTCCTACAAAAGACTACAAAGTCGCCCAGCGGGCCATTTTTTGAGAAAAATTGGAAGAAAAAAAAAAGCCAAAAGCTGGTCGTAGGTCAAACTTAGCGACTTTGATATTTTATACAACTATTACAACTTCTGTGAAAGTTTCAAGACTGAATGCAGCCGATCGACACGTTAAAAACAAGTATATAATACGACCACTCCATGATTCCAATGTCACACTACACATGCCATTTTCTCAATATGGCCGCTATTCAGGAGCACGTTTACAACAAACATATCTCAGGCCTGCACCATGCTGCAGAAGTAATGCTTATATCCAAAAGAAAGCTTATTCTGCACTTTTCAGTGATACCAAACTCCATAAAAAAAATTATGCCCCAATATCACCCGTTGTCCCCCTTCTTTGGGAACCCGTCACGTGACACCCGTACCTGCGCCACCCTGGAAACGGCAGATTGAAACCGCGATACAGTTCCAAGATCTCCTCCCTTCCCCCGAACCAGAAGGAACCTAGAATTTCATTATAAAACTGAAACAGAAGATAACACACCAAAAATTAACCTGAAACTGGTGGTGTTAAGTATGGGTTCAGTAATAACTAAAACATAGTAAAAGGAGAGTATTTTAAGGCCGTTCTTAACCGGGCGAACTTTTGGTTCGCGAACTAGGTTCGAAGAGTACGGCGAACTAGATTCGCGCACGTTGTTTCTTAACCGACCGCACACTTGTTATATGTGCGCAAACCCTGGTTCGAAAGGTTCGCCGAACTAGGTTTGAGGTCTGCACAGCGTGTTGTGGGAACCCTCGCGATCCTTTAGCCGATCCTGCGCTCTGATTGGTTGCTCGGGGAGAGCGGCTGTTGTGCGCAAGTACAAAGTTGAGGAAAATGGCGGACGGTATGCTGGCTATCGACTCGCTTGACATTTCCCCCTCTTGTGCTCTTTTCCTCTTTTCTCCTCTTCCTCGGCTTCCAAGAGTTCACTAAAAACGATAACTACCGCAAATGCCTCGTCGTCTCGATCTACGAAGGCGGCCATTTTTGTTGTTTACGATTGCCTCAACTTCCGCCTTGCCACGGTTCGGGCGATGACGTATGCATATCAATCATTAACGGTCGGTTAAGAAAGAGAACTAGTTCGGCCGAACCTCTGGAACTACGTACGTGTGCGCGCTCGCCCTGTTCGTATACAATACTCCGTTCGCCGAACAAGTTCGCCGGACTGGTGGTTCGCCCGGTTAAGAACGGCCTTAAAGAGAGAGAGAGAGAAAAAAAAAAGGTGGGTAGCTCTTAAAAGCCCATGCAAAAGTCACCTTTTACTTGAAGTCTTCAGGGCCCGCATGTAAAAGTCGGGGTTAGGGAGTTTAGCCCAGGGTTAGAGTCTAACCTCGAACTAAATTAGCTCTGGGGTTAAATTTTCTGGGTTTGTTGTTGTTGTTGTTGTTTTAAATCAGGAAGCGGGTCCATTCCACCATGGTTCCTGAGCCGCTATGGAAGGATTTTTGTCTTTCTTTCTTCGCTTGTTTTTTTTTTTTTTAATTTAATTTTGTTTTGGGGTTTCTTTTGTCCTAGTCTGGGTTAGGCCCGTAGCCCTGGGTTAAATTAACCTCGAGTTCGACATACGGGCCCAGATCACTAGAAGCCAGTATTACGCAGTCTGCAGCAGTCTCGCGCCTAGCGGGAAGGCCCACGCCTTGCGTAATGGTATGTAGCTTGAAGTGGCTCTTACTGGTGTGCAGTGGCTTGTTCTCAGTTTTTAAACAGTCTTATCATATAATAGCGGGCAGGGAGTGGTCGAGTTCGGGCTCTGTACAGGTAGGGCAAGGAAATCAAAGTGTGTGTGTGTGTGTGTGTATGTGTGTGTGTGTGTGTGCGCGCGCGCGTGTGTGCGTGTGTGTGTGTGTGTGTGATGGGGATGGGGACGGGGGCAGGGGGGGCTGGAGCGGGAGGGGATGTAGCACTATGCGAGCCTGGTCGATCACAGTTGGGCTGGACTGGGAGACGGGTGGGGGAAAGCCGCAGTGTACTGTGTCATATTTCATATTGTATTTGTTCAAAATTAATCGTGGGACAGCTTGACCCAGAATGAGGTATGTTGTCAGTCCGACACCGGGGGGGGGGGGGGGGGGGAACAAACAAGGAATGTGCCATTTGTGTGGTGAAGTCAAACATTTCTCTGACATCTTACGTGATCAAACACTTTCTGGACCACCTCTTCGTCAGACCTGACCAGACCGTATCCGTAACTGACGAAAGAACCCCCAGGAATCAACACCCGCTGAACCTCTGGGTACAGCGCATCTACGTCCATCCGGTGCATGGAGTGGGCCGCTGTTACTAGATCCACACTTCCATCTTCTAAAAACGACAAGTCCTCTCCCGGTCCCACTCGAAAAGACACGTTCGGGACGTCAGTCGGTGCTTCTGCTATTCGCTTTGGGTTGATATCCACGCCGATGACTTTGTCGAAGTGCGCAGCTAAAGGGACTGTACTCCTGCCAGACCCGCAGCCGACATCAACTGCTAAGACGAACCTGCACGCTTTTTCGTTGCAGAAGTCGATGATGGTTTTAAAAATGTCCCTGCCATAAGGGGGACCGTACTTGGCGTAGTCGGTCACTGCGGTGGTGCCGAACAGTATCCCGCCCTTCGACGAATGTCGCTTTTCACTGGAACCGCTGAAGAAAGTTCTGTGAAGTGTCTGACAGGTTTCCAGTGACCATTTTATGCTGGGATCGTTTGTTACCTTCCTGTGATGAAACAGAACGCTGTGCGCAGACCACAAGGCACAGCGAACGACATGTCTCATCGCGGCCAAAACTTTTCGCGTTTAGATCTCATGGTCACCGATGGATCCGGCCTTGAACTATCAGCCTGAGGCTGCATGGGAAGTAAGTCACGATGGACAAAACGCGATGGCTCAGTGTCATCTAAGTTTTAGATCCTCGACAGTGACTGTAACGTGGACACGTGTGACGTTTATTTCCTGTTGCGCTTTCTGCAGACGTTTTCACCGTGCAATAGGGTGAAATAAGCAGACCACGAAATCTAAAATCACCAAAACTCTTCGGATGTATTGTTGATGCGTGCGTGTTTGCCTCTGTGTGTGTGTGTGTGTGTGTGTGTGTGTGTGTGTGTGTGTGTGTGTGTGTGTGTGTGTGAGAGAGAGAGAGAGAGAGAAATTCACTACAGATCAAAGGAACGAGCACACACAAAATCAGTAAACTTTGTTTCAGTCTGCAGCGTTAATTTTAACAACACAACCAGTCGGATCACACAGGTCATATTAAAAGTACATAAATAACTTATATGAAATAATCAGCGTATTAAACTGGCCGATTTACGAAATTGCTGCAAAACCTGTTGGCGCTTCGCTCATGCTCGTAAGGAAACAAAACATCTAAACAAACTGCTTGAATTTTCATGTGCAGACATACGCATGGATTCCACTATCGCGACCATCATGTTAATAACGTAAAATCAACGCGTGTGTCCATGTCATTTTAGCAGACTGAGCCGTCTGTGTGTGCGTAAACTAGGAATAGAAAACCCAGATCTAACACTGCCAAATCAGATCTCGTCTGTGAATTTATGACAGTCGTTCATCCCTTCGGATTCACAGAAAAGCGAACAGTGTCGCTATCATATCCCCTTTCAGTTCCAAGCAGACGACACTTTGTTGATCACGTACACGTCACGTGAAAAGATTTAACCAGAGAATGTCTGGCGAGGTCCCGCTCACCGGTTCATTGGAGAGTGGTTTTGTAGTGCGCCATTTATATTATGACTTTATTTTCTTTCGTAGACGATCTGCCGACACACAGCTATCAATAATCATAAACGAGTGACATCCAGTTTGACCTGTGTTTTTTTGCAAAGTTGGGCCACCTTCAGTTTCATGTGGTTTTACCTCGGGCTATGACAGCTCACGGAGTCCTTTTTCGTGGAGATTCAGATCTACAGTCTGGCTTCTTGTGTCGGCTGGCGGGAGAAAAGCGACGCAAGCTGTCCTCTTCAATTACCGCTGGTATCAAAATTCCGCCATACACACTTGACAAAATACTCAGGCAGGCACATCTGTTCTTGAAAATAACCTTCCAGTTTTTTTTTATGCGCAAGTTGGCTATTTGGAAACAAGTACACATTCACTGATGACTATCTTGCACTCATTGACTTGTGACCTGTACCACATATGAAGATACGATCGATTTCACTGACTCAAGTTTCGCGCGGACAGCCGTTCAGTTATCGCTAGTTGTTTTCCCAAGACAGCGTGTAATACTTGAAATATCAAAACTTATCCACATTCTTGGTAAATTTTGGACGTTTCCTTCATCGTTGGAGAATAGGGTCCTCATTTCTGGATCGATCCTCAAAACTGTGTTTCGAACGGAAAACAGATGCACGAACACAGAGGTTGTTGCGACTGATATGATAATAATAGTCTAATAACTTAAAATAGTAACACATAGTTTTTATAGAGCGCTTAAGCCCCCCCCCCCCCCCCCCACACACACACACTATTTTCACACACTCTAACAGCCAATCTGGCAGGTGCAGCGACATCAGGCGACTAAACGTACAGATAAGCAGATTCAGCAGGAGGTAAAGCAACAAAAGCTTGACGATAAAGAAAAGTTTTCAGCATAAGGGTGAACAGGTGGTTTGACTCTATACGGTGGCCACATCCATTAAATTTTCTTTGTGAGGGCTTTCATTGTTAACCAGGGGCACGTGTTTCTTAACCGTTCGAGAACTGGAGGGCAGAGTATAATTTTGTTCCTGTCTTCTTGACCGAAGGTAGGTCTGCTCGTATAAGCAAAATCGAATGTCCATTCTTCTCAGTTTCTCAGAGGTTTGTGTCCCATCAACATGAAGACTGGCCAGCGGACTTTCACCAGTCGTTCTGTTTCTGTCTGTCCGCCACTGCGGCACGCCTGTCTTAACCTGGGACAAACAGACGCCGTGAACAAGATTTGTTTCATTTTACAACAGTGGTAAATACAGACGCACAGAGACCAGAAAAGGAAAACACCACGCCCTCAAAACGTAGCTGTTCTACAAGCTATATTTGCTACTCAGAAAAGAGAGAGAGTGTGTGTGGGTGACACTTTATTTTCCTAAGGACAGGAGAGAGAGAGAGAGAGAGACAGACAGACAGACAGGATGAGAGAAAGAGACCGCATCAGTGTCGACTGTGCTGCACTTCTTTCAGTCTGCATGCTTACACGTTCAAACTTAGTCACGAGAAAAGAAGTGAAACAATTACTTCATAGCAGTTTCGTGTAAAATATGTACAATAATCGCAATTTGCTTACCTGTTCCTGATCTCCTCCATCGCCTTGGACTCGGGGTTATCTGCCAGGTATTGGTGCCATCCTGACGACGAGATCAGGTAGCCTATCACGTGATCGACGCTCCAAGTTCTCTCCATTCGAAGGCTGTCGTTTCTAGAATATTAGAAATTAGAATACCAGCACGACAGAAGAAATTAATCGTCCGTCTACAGCCTCAGTACTTTTTCAGTCTCGCACGATATTTATTTCGTGGCTGATAAATTCGGGTAGAGCTCTGAATGCAAGCGGTGCCCCCCCCCCCCGGCCCCCTCCCGCGCGCGCGAGAGAGAGAGAAAGAGAGAGAGAGAGAGAGAGACACACACACTCACACACCGGGGGGGGGGCACAGACAGAGGGAGGGGGAGGGGGGAGAGTGGGGGGGGGGGCGTGAGTGAGCGAGTTTTTACGGCTTAAAGCCGCGCAAGCCGGGGGGGGGGGGGGTGGGGGGGGGAGAGAGAGAAACTTTTATTGTACAAAGATAAACGATTTGGCGCGCAGACCTGTCTTACATCTTGTCCTAGCTAGGATACAACTACTACTAAGTAAGCTACAACTAAGTAAAACACACACACACACACACACACACACACACACACACACACACACACACACACACACACACACACACACACACACACACATCGTAAGTACGCGCGAGAAAGGAGAGAAAAAGAAAAACAAAAACAAACAAAAAAAAACCGACTATTATTACATACATCAAGCAATGCTAACAAACGATCAATGTGTACATAAAGAACGATACGGGGAAAGAACCGAAGACTCGGAATGTGACTCGTGAGAAATGCAAATAAACATTGAGGCGATGTTGGTTTGGCAACTGATAATACTAGATTGGAGACAGACAGGACAGAGACAGATGTACCCTCACCTGCGCCAATCTGGAAATGGCAAAGAGTAACCACGGTAATGTTCCCTTACTTTCTCCCTCCCTCCATACCAGTACTGACCCAAAATGTAATCGTAAAACTGAAAAAGAAAAAAAATCATTTATTCATATCAACTTGTGTCAGTCGCGCAAAAGTCCCAAAAAGTCGAATGGACAGTCAGCAGTGTTCGACTTTTCAGTTCCACAGAAAAGCCACCACAGCACTGACTTTGGTGTTCAAACCATACATAACGAAACCCAAACGAAATAGAAACAAAAAGCATACAAATGATTACACTGGTCTGAATATTACTGTATATGAAGTTGTTTTTTTTTTGTTTTTTTTTAAGAACTCTCGAATATCTGTTCAACAATGATTCAACGCGTCATTGAGATGTGTAAAACATGGTATATCATTTGAACAAATAGTCTAGTAAAAGAAAAAATACAAAATTTCTCTCAAATGACTCTTACATGATCAAACACGTCTTGTATCACTTGTTCGTCAGACGTAACGAGGCCGTATCCGAAACTGACGAAGGAGCCGCCAGGTCGCAGAACCCTCTGAACTTCTGGGTACAGTTTACCTACATCCATCCAGTGCATTGCTTGTGCAACCGTTACCAAGTCTGCACTCGCATCCTCTAAAAAAGACAAGTCCTCTGCCGGTCCCACCCGAAAACACAAGTTCGGGATATCAGTCGGCGCTTTCGCTATCTGACTTTCGCTGACATCCACACCAATCACTTTGTCGAAATACGCGGCTAAAGGGACGGTACTCTGACCAGACCCGCAGCCGACATCGACTGCGAGAGAGAAATCGCACGCCGTTTCTTTGCAGAAGTTGAAAATGGTTTCGTACATGTTTTGTCCGTACGTCGGGCGGTATTTAGCGTACGCCAATGTGATACTGGAACATCAGGACAATGTATGAAGTAGGAAGGACCATACAAGTAGCAAGAGAGATGAAGAACTACAAGATAGGAGTACTGGGACTGAGTGAGACAAGGTGGCTACAGACAGGACAGCTGAGATTTTCATCGGGAGAGCAATTGCTGTACTCGGGACACACAGAGGATGGAGCCCCCCACACTGAGGGCGTGGCCCTGATGCTGGCACCGGAGGCACAGCGGGCACTCATCGGCTGGGAACCTGTCAACTCCCGCATCATCACAGCCAAATTCATCACCAAGAAGAAAGACATCAAGCTAAACATCATCCAGTGCTACGCTCCCACCAATGATGCGGAAGAGGAGAAAAAAGACGACTTCTACCAACAACTACAGACAGTGATAGATAGAGGAGGAGCCAAGGACATGACCATACTGATGGGAGACTTCAACGCCAAGATTGGATCAGACAACACAGGCTATGAGAACACCATGGGAACACACGGACTGGGACAGATGAACGAAAATGGCGAGCGCTTTGCAGACTTCTGTGCCCTGAACCAGCTAGTGATAGGAGGCAGCATCTTCCCACACAAGCGCATCCACAAGGCCACATGGAGATCGCCGGACCATGTCACGGAGAACCAGATTGATCACATCTGCATCAGCCGGAAGTTCAGGAGATCGTGGCGAGATGTGCGCGTGATGAGGGGTGCCGATGTATCATCAGACCACCACCTTCTTGCTACAACACTGAGACTTCGGCTTAAGAGACACACCAACGCCAACAACACACGGACCAGGTACAACGTTGGCCTACTCAGGAACACAGAGACACAAGCAGCATTCCGGATCAGCCTTTCCAACAGGTTCCAGCCACTGCAAGACCTGATAGAAGACAGTGGAATGGATATCGAGACACAATGGGAACACAGCAAGAAACTCTGGCACGACACATGCGAAGAGGTCCTTGGCAAGAGAAAGACCCAACACAAGGAATGGATCTCTGCTGATACCATCCAGAAGCTGGAAGTTAGGAAAAAGAAGAAAACTGCACTGAACACGAGCCGAACAAGAAGAGCTAAGGCAAAGGCACAGGAAGAATACACAGCAGCTGACAGAGAAGTGAAGAGGAGCACCAGAAAGGACAAGAGGGACTACATCGACAACCTGGCCAGTCAAGCAGAGGAAGCAGCCGGACAAGGGAACCTAAAAGACCTGTACCAGGTGACCAAGAAGCTCGCGGGCAAGTTTCAGCAGACAGACAAACCAGTGAAGGACAAGAACGGGCACCCACTGACAACAACTGAGGAACAGCTGAAGCGATGGGCAGAACACTTCAGGGAGCTGTTAAATCGCCCCATCCCTGAAACACCACCAGACATCCCGCCAGCTGAGACAGAACTACCCATCAACTGCGACAAGCCCTCTAAGGCGGAGATCAGGAAAGCCATCATGACACTGAGAAATGGGAAAGCTGCAGGGCCAGACGAGATACCAGCAGAAGCCATCAAAGCAGACACAGAGACAGCCGTCAACATGCTGCACAGCCTATTCAGCAAGATCTGGGAGAAGGAAGAGGTGCCAGCCCAGTGGAAAGAAGGGATCGTCATCAAGCTGCCAAAGAAAGGGGACCTCAGGGACTGCAGCAACTACCGAGGGATCATGCTCCTGTCAGTGCCAGGCAAGGTTCTCAACAGAATTCTACTGGAGAGGATGAGGGAGGCAGTCGACCCTATGCTCCGAGACCAGCAGGCGGGCTTTCGCAGGAACAGGTCCTGCGCTGACCAGATCGCCAGCCTACGCATCATTGTTGAGCAGTCACTGGAGTGGAACTCCCCCCTCTACATCAACTTCATAGACTATGAGAAGGCCTTCGACAGTGTAGACAGAGAGGCGCTGTGGAAGCTGCTAAGGCACTATGGAGTTCCCGGGAAGATCATCTCCCTGATCCAGTGCACCTACAAAGACATGAGCTGCAGGATTGCCCATGCTGGCCAGTTGTCAGAAAGCTTCGAGGTGAAGACCGGAGTCCGCCAGGGATGCCTGTTGTCCCCGTTCCTCTTCCTCCTGGTCATCGACTGGATCATGAAGACCACCACAACAGGCAGGAAAAACGGGATACAGTGGACACTCTGGGCGCAGCTGGATGACCTCGACTTTGCGGACGACCTGGCGCTCCTGTCTCACAGCCACAGCCAGATGCAGGACAAGACTACATGCCTGGAAGCCACATCAGCCGGAACAGGGCTCAAGATCAACAGGAGGAAAACCGAGCTGATGAAGATCAACACCACTGCCAACACACCAGTCACAGTCGGTGGAGAGCCCATCAGGGAGGTAGAGTCCTTTGTCTACCTGGGGAGTGTGGTTGATGGACAGGGAGGCACAGACCGAGACGTCACAGCCAGAATCGGCAAGGCAAGAGCAGCAATGGTCATGCTGAAGAACATCTGGGCATCCAAAGTTGTCAGCATAAGAACCAAACTTCGCATCTATAACTCCAACGTGAAGTCAGTTCTGCTTTACGGATGCGAAACATGGAGGACAACGAAGACGATGCAGCAGAAGATCCAGACATTTCTCAACACCTGTCTGAGGCGCATCTTCAACATCCGATGGCCAGAGAAGATCCGGAACGAAGAGCTGTGGGAGCGAGCAGGGCAGGAACCAGCGGCCAAGCAGATCCTGCGGAGGAAGTGGGGCTGGATTGGACACACCCTCAGGAAGCCAGCATCCAGCACCACACGCCAAGCCCTGACATGGAACCCACAAGGGAAAAGGAAGAGAGGCCGGCCTCGCAACAGCTGGAGGCGGGACACTGAGGCAGAGTTATATAAGCAGGGGACCAACTGGACTGGAGTGGCAAGATTAGCCCAGAACAGAGTGCGATGGCGAAGGGTTGTCGATGGCCTATGCTCCACGTGGAGCCAGGGGCCCCCCCTAATGTGATACTGGACGTGTCGAACGAATTTCCGTCCCCCGTCTGTCGCCTTCCATTGCCACTGCAGCGGCGTGCAGTTCTTGAGTAAAATTGTCGAAGTGTAGTCGCGAAAATGGCGGCCCTTCTTGCTAGCATCGTTCGCCACCTGTCTGTGATCAGCAATTCTCAGAACGTATACCGCTACGCGTAGTAGTCTAAACGACATTGGAAACCGCGAGTGAGATATTGTTGTCAGATCTCGTCAGTTTGTCCGCCGGCCCGGCATTGCACACAGTCGACGCACACCGACAGACACGGTACAGCGAGGTCAGCGTGACATGTGGAACTTGGAACCGTGTATTAATTTTGAATGGCGAGGCGCGTTCAGTTAGCGTAACCCTGCGTTCAGGACGCGCAGAGACAGGTAACGTTTAACCCCATCGCCATTCTCGTGGCTAGCGGTTGAGTTATCATTGACTTGGTTCGCGAATTAGGTAGCCCTTTCTGCGTAGGAGCTAGGTTGGCTCCCCCCCCCCTCCCGCACTGACGTAGGGGCAACGCTAACAGGATGTGTCAAGGTGCACGCCTAACCTAGTCTCACAAAAGCCAGGGTTGCGTTTCTTTCACGAGTGCGCTCGCGTGCGTACGCCGAGGTCGCTCTGCCTCGTTAGCAAACGGCCAATTAGAACAAGGCGCTTTCAAAATGGCGGCGGAATCACGAACACGGTTGTTGGCAAGGTTGAAAAGGAAGAAGAAAACCGTCTCTAGTGCTCGCAGCGATCAGCCATCTTTTGAGCGCAGAAGACGACGCTTTTTGGGAGGAGCAATAATTACTGGCTTGGAGCATGACATACCGCTAGTAAGCATGTCTACATTTAATTTCTGACCGGAAAGTCTCGGCACGGTACTCTTCCTACGCAGAGATTAAAAATAAACCACACACACACACACACAAAAACTCTTACCAGCCTCACACGACTAAACAAGCTGACAAGGTAATCGTGCAGAATAGTGTACGAAAATAGTTGGAGTTAATTGCACTCACTTTGACGGGTGTTTTCGGTTCTGCTCGATGCAAAACGGAGACGCAAGGCACTCTTACGTACTCACTTTGACCACTCCTTCCCCACAAAGATGCACAACATATCTCTGAATGACTGGCGACCACGGCCTGGTGCTGTTAGCTCAAATTATTTTCGTATACTATTCTACACAATTACAAGTTGGGACAGAAGGTCTCCATCCACCCGCAAATTCATTTTTAATCCATTTTTTAGTTCCACTTCAACGAGGCCTTCGGTCGGCGCCGCCATCTTTGTTTACATAGAAACTGACCACGTGACCTTTTGCTCGTGGCGAACTTGCTCCAGACTGCGCGCGCGAGCGCCTTTCTCGCACGCTGCGGGCAAGTTGCGTGCAAACGGTTTCATAGCAAAGCGCCACGGAACGTTTCGGAACGCTCGCCTTAAGAAACGCGGCCCAGGTTATAAATAGACACTTCCGCACGGGACAAGAACGGGAACTCAAGTTGCCCCGATGGCTCATCCTAAAACAGTTGTCATTGCGTAACTCTGTACCATCGTCTTCACAGTGAAGCCGATGTACAGAGCTGGTCATTACCTACACCCGGAATAACACAGACAGGGAGTTCTCTCCCTTCTACCATGGGAAATTACCCACCGCAGAAGCGAAAGAACTCTCCGCATGTGCCGCGGAGTGAAACTGACGGAAACTGAGGAGGATATTCAAATGCTGGCAAGTTAAACAGGAAATGGGTAAACCGGAAGTTTGGAGAGAAAATGCGTGATTTTTGGCTAAAGTTGAAAAAAAGACGTTTTTGATACATGTGCCTCTTGGCGTCTTGTGTGCCGTGTCCCAGATAGACTGATTTTGTTGACGGACATTTTCTTTACTGACTGACATGCCTTGTTCCCGACTCAGTTATCACCGGCCTAGAGCTGAAATATGATTAGGCGCTATACAAAGAATCTACTACTACTACTACTACTACTACAGTGAAAAAGGAAACTGACGGGGGAGCCGCGATAGCCGAATGGTAGAGCGTTGGACTCTAAGTGCTCGGGTCGTGACTGAGTTCGAGTCCCGGCTGGGGCCAAGTATTTGTGCTGGTCTTTTTCTCGTTGTCCCGTCGGTCTTTGATATCACCCTTTGACGTGGTGGAATAGGACATTAACCCCACCAAACACCCACCCACCCAGGAAACTGACGTCACGGTGGACAGCAAATCAGTGGACAGTTAACCGAGAGACACAACTTCTTCTTGTGAACGTTATATTCAGTACTGCTTCACTTTCGACCGCCTCCAAGTTTGGCTGCTAAATAACCCCCGCTTCCCCCCTTCTCCCCGGAATAGGTCTGACTGCATCCTTACTACAACAGATCGATTTGACCACTGAAGCCGATCCCCAATTCTTGTGGGAGATTGCCACTCGGAAATCAATACCAACAACTTGCTAGAAGCCTGTCAGTTAGCCAGTTTGCTCAGCTCGGGATTTGGTCAATCTCGAGATGGCCGCCATTACTCTCTGCAGACGGGCGGCTGCACCTGATATGATACGCTCGCTGAAAAGTGTTATGGCCGAGTCAGTTGTGAGTGGGGCCAAGAGAAGCTTAAAGGGGTTATTGCTACCCCTTTTTTATGCTCACAGATCGTTTTGAGCTGTTTTCGTGGTATCTATCATCACACCACTTAGACATCTGAACAGTGACAGCGTCTGTAATGCTGGCACTGAGCCAGCCGATGACGCGGCGACCACACTGAGCGCTACAGCAGTGTAACAACAGTCGTAGAATACATTGTACCAGTGAATGTTCGACCGCTCGTGCAAAGTGTAAACAACATTGCATCGCATTAAGAGCTTTAATAATCGTGAAGATGGAGTATTTGGAGTGTACAGGCGCACTAACGAGCGAAACATACAGATATAGATACAGATAATTTTATTGTCCTTAAAACAGGAAATTTGTCTTCGGCTTCACCGACACGTAAAGATCATGAAATCACACAAGGAGTTTGGCTTATAAAATCTCTCTCTCTCTCTCTCTGTCTCTCCGTGTCTCTCTCTCTCTCTCTCTCTCTCTCTCATGCCTCTAGCTGCAGAGTTGATAACTTACATAAAAACTCCAGCAATAACAGTAGTAAAATCAGACTATATGACTAAAACATTTGTAAAAGACAGCTCGTCAAAAGAATGACGTACAAATTAAGCATCACGAATTCAACACACTTATTGCACAGGGTAGGAACGACTTTTTAAACAGGTTTTTATGGCACACGGGAACTCTAAAACGCCTACTACTAGGCAGTCTTTCAAAATGGATGCGAAGCATCAGCTGTGATGGAAAGAGCTAGGTCCCAAAAGATAGGATGGCTTAGCATAAGACGGAATGAGCCCGTTTAAAGACTTCTTCGCAAACTGAGGTTGACTGCTGAATTGACGTCCACGTTGTTACGAAGACATAGGAAGGGTGGGAGAGTTTGTTCACATCAGATCAAAGGTTCAGACTCACAGACTTCTGTGCAAATTGAAGTTGATCATTGGCATGTCCATGTTGTTCTAATGAGTAAAGAACTTACTACTACTACTAAGGCCCATGGCTCCAAGTGGAGCATAGGCCATCGCACTCTGTTCTGGGCTACTTTTGCCACTCCAGTCCAGTTGCTCTCCTGCTTGCATAGCTCTGGCCTCAGTGTCCCGCCTCCAGCTGTTGCGAGGCCGGCCTCTCCTCCTTTTCCACTGCGGGTTCCATGTCAGGGCTTGGCGTGTGGTGCTGGATGCTGGCTGCCTGAGGGTGTGTCCAGTCCAGCCCCACTTCCTCCGCAGGATCTGCTTGGCCAGTGGTTCCTGTCCCGCTCGCTCCCATAACTGAGGAAAGAATTTGGAGAAAGGAAAAACATTTCACAGTGTCATCCATGCAAAAGAAGTGCATCCTACCAGAGACTGTCTCACGTCCACATACTTTGAAAGAGCACAAGGAAAAATGTCAGTACATCACATTGATCTTTAGTGCTGGGGGTTAGTTAGTTAGTTAGTTAGGGCTTAACTGCGCGCAAGCAAGAAAGACTATTTCGCGGCTATTTAGGGTTGGGGGGGGGGGGAGGAGGGAAAAGATCAAAGAATAAGAACAGATATGATATAGACTTTCTTTTGCATATAGCTGTAACTGAACGCCAATTTTGGTATGTATGTGGGAAATTAAAGCACAGTTTTTTAAAAACAAAAATGGGAGGGGGACAGAGTTTGTTCACAGCGATTCAGAGGTTCAAACTGAAAGACTTGGCGATGTTTTACTAATGAAGAAAGAGCTTTGGCAGGAGTGTCGGGGCGTGGAGGGGAGGGGTTGTTGGGAGGGGGGGGGGCAGTTCAGGGGGGGGGGGGAGGGAGGCTTTTTGTTTGCAACGCCTCAAAGGCTTTTGTCTTCTTGAGTTGAATTGTCAGTTCAAAGCAGTCGTCCTGGAAACGGTGTGCTTCGGCTTTTTTGAAAGGTCGGATCTGGCTTGCAAGTATCAGTTCTCCTTTGGGAATTTTGCGGTAATTGACATCGGCTTTCAAACTGTCTTGGTTTTTATGGCCTCTCGTCTGCTTCCGTCTTGTCTTTTCGTGCGTAATAGGGGAGTGAGAATGTGGTTTTGAGAACGTGTCTTAAATCCATCCACTTTTCTTCGCTTCTGGGTCGATCCTTGGTGGCTGAGGAATCGAAATATTCACCACCTACATGAAAGTGCTTACCCGATACGTCCATTAATTTTATTACTGACTTCTCGACAATTAAACAAAGTGCTTGCTGTCAACAGTCTGTCAATTATTTGCAGGATGGCCCCAGGTTGGAGCATGTCGATGGTCCTAAAGCAACTCTAACCCTAAACCCTGCTCTTAACTGGGCACAGCGCGCGAAACACACACGTGCACATCACAGTCGCTGCGCTCGGTGTGTCTACTAACTGCAAAACTGAACACAGCTGTGCTCGGTGACAAACCGATTGAAGATGCACTGTCCGGCCGCCATGTTTGCGGGCCGAGTGACGTAGTACAGACAGTGAGCTATCAATGATCAGTCATGTCAGTGCAACAGTGAAGACCTGCTTCTATCATCTCCGACTGCTAGGGAAGCTTCGCCCATACATCAACAGACAGACGGCCAACGCTATTGCAGTCTCAATGGTTCACTCACGCTTGGACTACTGCAGCTCTACTCTGTATGGCCTCCCTGATTGTCAGCTGAAGCGCTTGCAACATGTACAAAATGTTGCCGCCCGAATTGTGACTCGGTCAAAAAAAAATCAGGCCACATCACTCCCATCCTGAAAGAACTGCACTGACTGCCTGTCAAACTTCGAATTGACCACAAACTTCTGTCCCTTGTGTTCTCCTGTGTCCATGGAAAGTCCCCACAGTATCTCTCTGAGCTCATCCCTTCATATACTCCATCCCGCACTCTTCGTTCCTCATCTCAGTCCCGCCTGTCCATTCCTGGTTTTCACGATAACACCACCAAGAAGCGCTTTGGAGCTCGCTCCTTCAAGTGTTCTACTCCTGCTCTGTGGAACGCTCTGCCACCTTCCCTGAAATCCAGCACCTCCACCGAATCCTTCAGGAGCCACCTGAAGACCTATCTCTTCTCAAAGTCAAAGTTCTGATGCGGACTCCACCCCCCCCCCCCCCCACCCCCCTGTAGACTCCACCCCCTTCTCCTGTTTTTTGTTAAAACTTATCATCTCCCCCCCCCCCCCCCCCCGCGCTACGAGCATGCTGGGCATGGAGTTTTTCAGCGCGTTACAAGACATCATCATCATCATCATCATCAGTCAGAATCTGTTGTGGAAACCACAGTCACAGTTGTGGCTATTTGAAATCCAGGTTGCTGTGATGACGCCACAGCGGCGGAAACCCCCCAAATCACAACTGTGTTACTACTGTGGACAGCACTGTGGCGCTCCGCAGTGCCCAGTTAAAGAGCCGGCTTAACCCTAAACATGTCATGACACAGAGAAGCAACATAGACCACCAAAAACGTAGACCGCCATGATCGTAGACCCACGAGAACATACTACAATCACGTGTTGCGAAGGGTCACCTCAGCAATTTAAGTTTCGGGCTTCAGAATTGCACTATCATTTTTACCCATTTGACGGTAACTGTGTGTCCTGTGAAATGGAGAACGGATGTGATGCTGTGCACTGGATGATTTTCTCAGCACGCGAATTCGGGCCTGGAATCGCTCTGAGGATATCGCTGGAATGGCTCGTATAAATTTTGTATGACCCCAGCCGGCGCCATGCTGTCGTAATCCGCCTCCGTGTGTCAGTTGCTGGATGTACCTGAGCACACGCTATCAAAAGACAAAGAGTCGGCCAGTGTCACATCGCTATGGTGTTAATGGAACGTGAGTGAGAATGAGCAAGATCAATAGTGAGACGTGATCAAGGTCTGTCCGCCCGGCAGAAAGGTGCTTGTCATTGCAACCTTCTCATTCGAGGTGATGAGTGCTCAGGCCAGAAGTGACGACAACAACTACAACATTATTAAAGTCTCAATGTGTACGACACTCATGTAACAGCGTGTGGAAAACTTGTCATCGAGTGCGCTCAATCCGTGCATCAGAATCAGTCACTTGGGTCTCAGTATAACATCTGAAACCATTCTGGTGACACGGGTTAGCGTATAATTACGTTGTCCTAGAAGTGTAACGCGAACTGAGCAGACGACATTTATTTGGTTTCGGACTGAGGACTAGCTAGACGGCGCTGATTGCTTGCTCTTTTTAGAAGATTTTTCGAGTCCCAGTCTCTTTGGGCGTGGACCGTAGGCACACAGAAAGTCGTATGTCTCTAATAGTGGGAAGCCACAAAGTCCCGAAAACAGTCGCGATGGTCAAATGAAACATCCTTCTTTCTGGCAAATAACCCTAGAGCTTCCAACGCGGCAGTTTTTCATCTGAGCGGGCGTTCGAACAAGCTGAAGCAAAATTTGAACATTGAAATTTGCTGCACGGTTTCAGAAATTGGTTTATGTTGTCATACGGCTCAATGTCAAAACGACACCGGACAGTCAGAAAGGCAAAGTTTGCAACAAACTTTTAAAAAAAGAGAGAAAAAAATAGTATGAAAGTTGTCCTGCTGTTCGACTTTATAACCTGCCTTATCCTGTCAAGATTTTCCGTTGCCAGCATCGTCTGCAGAAACCGTGAAGCGACAGGTGTTCGATAATACTTCATGACCTCTTCATGTGTTTGCAATGCTAATCCATGACCGCAAACGCTTCGTTGCAAAACAAATCTTGCGTGTGTGGGGGGGGGGGGGGGGGGGGGTGGGGGTGTGTGGATGGATGAGTGAGGCCGGGAGGGGTGGGGAGGTGGTCAGGCTTTCCAACAGTGCTTCTACATTTTATAACATTTTATTCTATAAGGGATGGAAAAGGGTTGAGTAGATGGGTGTCGTACCATTTTTTTTAAAGGAACGTCTATAAACATGTGCCCAGAGACATCCGACCGTGAAAGTGAAGCTCATATCAAGACTGATCGTTTATTTCGCATTTTACGGTCAACTTTTTCACACCGGATAAGTAAGATGGCCTGATTTGTCTTTAAGCCTTGTCCTAAGCTTCCTTTATCTGCATTATATTTGCAGTTTTAGTCGCTGATAAAGATTGTGTCTGTGTTCTGCGACATCTAAAATGCGTAGTTATTTGTAGAGGACATAGTTGGCCGTGACCCTCCACTACGAAATGAGTCGTCTTGTAACAAGAACAAATAGGACAAGAAGACTCATTTCGTGGTGGAGGGTCACTAATATTACTTGTGCGCGTAAAAGAACAGTTTATCTGACAGCAACCCATTTGTAATCCAAAGATAGAATACTGGGCCCGCATGTAAAACTCGAGGTTAATTTAACCCACGGCTACGGGCCTAACCCAGGCTAGGACAAAAGAAACCCAAAAATAAAATTAAATTTAAAAAAAAAAAGCGCAGAAAGGAAGAAAAAATCCTTCTATAGCGGGTTAGGCACCATGGTGGAATTGACCCACTTCCTGATTTAAAAAAAACAAACAAAAAACCCTAGAGCTAGTTTAGTTCGAGTTTAGACTTTAACCCGGGGCTAAGCCCCCTAACCTCGACTTTTACATGCGGGCCCTGGCCTTTTTTTTTTTTTTTAAACAGGTTATATCGTAGCGGTTCATCCATGGATATGAGTAGCTCGTTATCTGTCCTCAATTCAAAGACCCGTGTATTTACGCAGTAATGACAAGTTTAGCTTTCTGAGAGGCAGTTTTATCAACCCAGACAGTCCTGAGCAAAGTCTTTGAATCGGGGGAACTAAATACATGTATATCATATGAGCTGCTATCTCGCCCGACGCTTGTTCCGCAAAACCTTAGTCATGATGTCCCTCTCGTGTAATCGAGGGTCATGGATCCAGCCATAGGAAAACAAAATCAACCATTGGCTAGACCAATATTTATATAATGACAGGACACAATTGACGCTGAATAACGCTCCATGAAAATATACACTTTGCCCCTACAAGCTACAGTGCGTGCGTGTCTCAGTCGAAAATGTTCAACGCGGCTAACACTGCGAGGTGAGGTTCGCCGTGCGTCATAGGGGATCCCATCCTAACCAGTCAAGCTCAGCTAGTAAACATCATCGTACAGCTTAGGTACGCTGCCATTTTTCTTTACATTAGCCTGACATTTTCCTATGCTTAGCCATCACGCAAAAGATGTAACCACCAAAAAGGTTGTTCGCTTGGATCCCTAACCCAGGATCTGACTTCCCCGATCACTCATGGGTTACCCGCCGAACAAGCAAAACCTATGCTCACGATCCATACGGATCTTGGGTGGTGCCCACGCGACTTGCTTCGACCGTGACGTCACCACAACCTAGTCTCAGCCACTGCTGAGAAAACTGACGAAAATGCGCCATTCAAGTTATCGCTCGGTGTCCTTATCCTTTATTTGCAGTGTACGTGCCTCAGCCCAATTCCTACCAAGTAATTATGGGGTTGCGCACCAGTGGCGTCACACACACACACACACACACACACACACACACACACACACACACACACACACACACACACACACACACACACACACACAAATCATAATCAATTTATGTCTGCATGGATTTAGATTTGGCGCAATAGAAGCGTTGTACTTTGCTTATACTCGTGTTTGCTGCAGTAAGAGCCGTCAAGGAACCGTTAATCTTGCCTGGTTTTCACACACAAGGGCCAGAAGAGAAGAGAAACATCCCTTCCCTCCTACAGTTTAAAGCACAACTCAAAACGCATCTTTTCAAACTGGCCTTTAACCTTTAAACTCCACCGCCTGTATTGATGCGTATAAATGTGTGCGTGTGAATGTTGTGTGTATGCGTGAGCAAAAAGCGTATTGAGTGCTTTTCTAAGCAGAACTCCGCGCTCTACAAGTGTAATATTTATTATTATTATTATTATTATTATTATTAAAACTGAAAAACCTGGGATACACGTGCGCGTTACAAAACGTGGTATGACTGCTCAGCATAATCATCTAGAAGAAAAAAACAAATGTTGATTTATGTACTCGAACGAATGTTTTTCCCATGGTATGGTAATTTTGCCATTATCTGATATCCATGTGCGATGGGCGCATTTGCATTATTAATCAGTAATTAAGTATTAATTATCAAGTGCAGGAGCACAGCGCCACCCTACCCATCACTGGTAGGCCTATCGGTCTCAACGTGTTCACGTTTATCAAAACGTTGTAGTATTTTTGTCTCAATAGTTGTCTTATTTCGACATTAACTTATCCTCGACCTCTATATATTCGGTATACAATGAATTGGAACGTGTTTATCATTTAAACCAGATAGATTTTTTAAATATATATTTACATCTTGTTTCATTGTCTCCCTTTTAATTTTTAATCTGGCAAAGGAGGAATTGATTAGCCGCGAAATCGTCTGTGTTGCTCGTGCGGCGTTAAGCCCAACTAACTAACTAACTAACCAACCACCCAACTAACTAACTAACTAACTAACTAACTATTTCGACATTAGTTTTGATCGCATTAAAGCAGTCAATGTGCAGTCGGTGTATTTGTTTTTATTACGTATTTTCGCGTGTTACTACACCACTATCAGTATCAACTTGTCTCCAAAAGTTGTTGTGCGCACTTTTAATCCGTAATTGTAATGCTTCTCGTATTTCGACATTTGATCGTAGCAAAACGACCCATGCGCGGGACACCACCGCCTGCCTATCAGGAACACGATCTAACAGTATCAACTTGTCTAAAACGATATCTACTGTATATAATTATAAATCCATTGTACTAGTTCTCGTATTTCGATTGACACTCAGTGATCGCCGTAGTAAAACGATCTAAGACCTTTGCCAACACAGCATAAAAAAACAAGATGGCCACTGACCAGCCCAATATGTTGTTTCCATTTAATCACCTGCTGTCGTCACGGTCGTACTTTTGTAATGCCATGTATACGGGAGGACACACACACACACACACACACACACACACACACACACACACACACACACACACACACTCTCTCTCTCTCTCTCTCTCTCTCTCTCTCTCTCTCTCTCTCTCTCAATGGAAACAACTGACCGGGCTTGTCAGACCAATCTTGGTTTTGGAGGAGAGACGTCAAGTTGTTTTCTTTGAAATCTATGACGTTTTCCTCATTGGGATGACGCATAATACATTTGACGTAATAACTTTGACTCGGATACAATTCTTGCAATGAAAGCAGCCCCATGAAAATTGAAGTGTTGCTGCTGCGCAGTGTAAAGATCGAATTTATACCGGCTCAATGTGTTTAACAGACAAGTCTGCGCGGCGAACGTTTTTTCACTATGTGTTATGTCTGCTGCGCGCGCGCGCACACAGACACACACAGACATACGCGCGCGCGCACGCACGCACGCACGCACGCACGCACGCACGCAGACTTGCGCGAGCCGCGTTTGTGCATGTGCTCCATTGAGACCTATGTGGTGTTCTCTCACTCTACTATGCTATTGAGTGAGAGTCAGTGGGAAAAACAAAGCTCACTACATCAATGAAACTCCCGCTTTCCCCGTCTACAAATAGAGAACTTCCGAAAAGTGACGACACACCCCCACGTCAATCAAACATGACGTCGGCAAACTGACGCTGATACAGTTTTGCGTCAGTGCGCGTGTGCCTTTTCTGCGATGTTTGTGAGGCGTGTGGCTTGTGTAAAGGAAATGTGCTTCGAGTACAAATTTTCGAGTCAACTGACGACAACGGCTGCAGTGAATTTTTCTAATTTTTTTTGTATATTTTTTATGGCACCCCAGGCTCATTATCTATGTATAGTAGGAGCGATTTTGAGATCTAAAGTGTGTTCACCAGCACTTTCATCAGGTACGGTTTACGCCAAAAGTATAAAAGCGACAACCTCCAAAATTCACTCAGTTGAGAGTCCGTATTCATGCTATCTATGTCCCAAAAATGGAGTGGTTTAGGTAAATATTACGCCTTTAAACGCCAGAAAGCCACTTTTTTTGAAAAGGGCGATAACTCGCAAATCATGTGTGCAATCGTACCTGGATCGGGCCTTCTATTCAACAATCTTGATTCATTTAGAAACCCCAAATTTGAAATCGATCGGTTTAGTATTTTCGGAGAAATAGGCATCTGACCTGGGTTCACATGCAATGTCAACTCAGGCTCGGTTTACATGAAAACTATAAGAGCGACCATTTTCTAGTAGTGAGTCAATTCAGAGTCCGTATTCAAGCTATCTACTGCCAAACAATTGAGTGATTTAAATAAATATTACGCCTGTACACGAAAGACAACCAACTTGTCTCAAAAGGGCGATAACTCCCAAATCACTTAAGCAATCATCACACGCTTGAATCGTCTAATGTAACATTTTGATAAATTTGGATACCCCAAATTTGAAGCCATTCGGTTAAGTATCTTCGAAGAAACGGGCCCGGACACAATTCACACACGCACACACGCACACACGCACACACACACGCACACACATCCGCACAGACGGCACTCACTGAGGAGGAGAACTGCGTTCGGAACACCATACGCGTCAGCATCGATGACGCAAGTTTTCTTACGTCATTGTCAGAGTTACACTTGCATAATCGTCTCTGCGGGAGATCGGCAGTGACGTGCGTTTGTACCACAGATGCTTGCCTATGAACGTGGAAATTTTAGCCCGTCCTATTATGTTGTTTCCATTACTATGGAAACAACATAAAAACCACAGTGTTGATTTACGCTATACTGAAATGTCAACGACCGAACATGGCCTTAACTTGCATTTACATTAATAGGTTTACACCTGTAAACCACGCCCCCAACAGCTCATTACTGTCAATGCCCGTAGGACCTGCTGATCCATTATGATAATCCGTGTTGCCCTTCCTTGCGGTTAGCCTCGAGTATGGTATGGTATGGTATGGTATGGTAGACCCCCTCGGCGCACATTTCCATCTCTTCTGAAATGCTCATGGCGCCGCGGGGTTGGAGGACGAAGCAGCGTAAGCCTGCTGCCGCTAAGCGCTACTTTACTTTGCAAACCTCCACTCTGCTGTTCAATCTGGTGCGTGCGACAGTATTTCTGTTTACCGTGCCACCGGCCACAGCCTACTCTTCTTCGAAAATTGATCGTGGGAATTTTAGCGTGCACACTTGATGTATGTGCGTGCGTGCGTGTGTACACGAAGGCGGGACAGGCACCGAAGCAAGTCTGCACGTGATTTTGACTCGATTTTATGTTGGAAAAAGCCACCCAAATTCCTGCCTACCAAGGAATCGAACCGGGCGGCTCAGGATCCGAAGAAGTCTGATATTTTAACCACTAGACCAACTTCCCGTTGAGTACTAAAGTTTCTGTACCTGTCGGTGTCGCATACAGTTAGATCGTAAGACGATGTGACAACGCGTACACGGCTCGCTGGCTTGCTTTGCGCTTCCGTGTTAGCTGTACAATGTTGTAAAAAACATACACTTTTATAACTCTTTAAGAGCCCTAGCCCGCTATATGATAAGACAGGTTAAAAAGAACAAGCCACTGTACACCAGTAAGAGCCACTTCAAGCCACTATTACGCAAGGCATGGGCCTTCCCCGCTAGGCCTGAGACCGATGCAGATGGCATAATAGTGGCTTGAAGTGGCTCTTAGCGATCTGAAGATTTCAAGTAAACTGCGAGTTTTGCATGGGCTTTTAAGAGATAAGTGTGCAAAAACTGGTTCTACTTAAGCTGAATTTGTATTCGTGTAGACCACAGCCAAACGGCTGTAAAACAATGCCCCCCCCCCCCCCCACACACACTCCCCCCTACCCCCCCCCCCCCCCCCAGCAGATTTCAAGTAAACTGCGATTTTTGTATGAGTTTTCAAGAGATAACAGTACAAAAACTGGTTCTACTCAAGTTGAATTTGTATTCGTGTCTGTGTAGACCACAGCCACACGGCTGTAAAACAATGCGCCCCCCCCCTACCCCCCCCCCCCCCGCCCTCCTCGAGCAGATTTCAAGTAAACTGCGATTTTTGTATGGGTTTTTAAGAGATAACAGTGCACAAACTGGTTTTACTCAAGTTGATCTTGTATTCATGTCTCTGTAGAGCACAGCGAAACGGCTGTAAAACAATGCCCCCCCCCCACTCCCCACCCTTACTCCCCTGAGCAGATTTCAAATAAACTGCGATTTTTGTATGGGTTTTTAAGAAATAAAAGTGCATGAAATGGTTCTACTCAGTTTGTATTTGTGTCTGTGTAGATCACAGCCACACGGCTGTAAAACAATGCGCCCTGCCCCCCCCCCCCCCCCCCCGCCCGCACATCCCACCCCCACCCCCCTGATAGGATCCAATGTTCTTCATTGTTGAAAATAAAATATCGGGAAGAAAATCTCTTCCCAGTCTGGATGGAGATATATACTGATGTTCTCAATATTTTCAGCAACGCATTAATGACAAATTAACAAGTCAGCTGCTTGATAATGCCAACGAAAGAGGCTTCGTGAAACTAGGGAAGACCTCTTAATTGTCAATAGTATGCCCAAATCTTTATCAGTAGAATGTAATAATCACTGAGAACTGTGGTGTTTACTGTGTGTGTGTGTGTGTGTGTGTGTGTGTGTGTGTGTGTGTGTGTGTGTGTGTGTGTGTGTGTGTGTGTGTGTGTGTGTGTTACACCGCGGCGACACACTTCCCCCGATTTTTGCCGGAACAGACGATAAAGTAGTTACATGTATAGACTGAAGAAGAGAAGGAAAGAAGAAAAGGCGAACGGTCTCAATATATTACGCACTATATGACCAGAACAACCCGCTTTGCTTCAGTCCAGTCATCACATCTACGGACTGCGAGCTTTGTTGAGTATACATGCATAACGAACATGGAAACGCTCATTGTCGTCAGACTGGCTGTGCGCGTCGCATGGGCACTGTTCCAGTTTGCTGGCCGCTCAGCGGTAGTAGACCTTCGGCCTCTCGGCAGGCACTGTACGTACACACTAGCATTCTACAGTGAACACCGCCGCACAGTAGTTGTCTGGGACAGAGCTTGAACTAATGGTCTACGGTCTACAGAGGATACCAGTCAGATTAACGCAATGTTGCAAAGAGTCGCGTTGACTTGTATGTGCTAGTGTGTGTGCGTGTGTGTGTTGTGTGGGTCGTGTCTGTGGGTGCTGTTTTATCGGTGTAATGGCTGTGAATCGCGGACTGCGTATCTGCGCACAGCCGCAAGTTTCATTGACACTGAGCGAGACTGCAATCCGTTATCGACATCTGGTGTGCTTGTTTCATACGGATCCGAAAGCAGTTATGTTCTCGTACGCATGATTATCTGCGTTGCAAGAAAACAAACCAAACTAAACTGTCAAAGAAAGTTAAAGAACTAAAGTCTGAAAAATTCATTCGAGTGGTATTTTCGTAAGCATGTTTGGTCTTCTGGGTATTTCTGCGATGCATGAAATGTTTTCAAAAGAAAAACTGAAGACAGACAAAAAGAAGCCGAAAATGCCATAACATTAATTTGGGTCACCTATTTTAGTGATATTGCGAAGCGAACAGATAACACGTTCCCTCCACCTGCCTTTTTTTCCAAGTCGTGTCCAGAAAAAGGTCGGTCAAGGTGAAAAACAAGCGGGACCTACTTCAAATATCATTCTCAGTGAATCTGGGACACGTGTGCTGTTGACAATGAGCCTGCCTTGATATTGGAGAGGATTCGGTAAACACTGCATTTACTGTGGAGAAACTGGCTCTTAAGTGGGTATAAATACTGCAGAGTGCGTTGAACGGAGCAACTGGTTTTATGTGTGTAGGCCCTGAACTGATTTCCGTTTTACCGTACCGGCCAACCACTGCGACGGGCGTCGTGCTTTTACGAGTACCGTACGTTGCTCTGTTTCCGTGCCGCGAGTCCCCTCCAACGCCGAACTGAGACGCTATATTCAGTGTGTGAGGTGCAGTGGTTTTGACAGGACAGGGTAACACCGCCGCTACTCAGTGACATATTCAACCGACGCCGCTACTTTCAGTGCATAACACTGATCCAGTCAGTGTCCGTGTTCAGTCGTGAAAGGAATTTACACGTCAGTTCTGCAAATATGAATCTGAAAACGTGCATGAGGAGTTTCCTGGAGTCCAAGACACTTTGGTTGTCTTTGCTGATTCCGCTGGCTGCCCTGCCTCTGCCGATCCTGTATCCAAACAGCGTAAGTATACGCGTTTCTACATTCAAGTTCGTCACTATGTCCCACTTTTGTATTTGGCGCGCCATTCTCAATGGGTGTCTGTGCTGAGTTTCAGTTGATGCCGGCTTTGTACTCTGATGTTCGTTTACTATAATATGACGAAGTTCTAGTTTACTTTCACTTTCACATGCATGTACGAGTATTCTTTGCTCTGTGCCTTGCGGCAAAGGTTGCGGGAGGTTAGCGACCCAAAACCACCAACGCATTCTCAATGGGTGTCCATGCTGACTGCGTTTCAGTTGATGCGTTGTACTGTGATGTTCGTTTATATGACAAAGTTCTGGTTTACTTTCACTTTCACGTTGATGTACGGGTATTCTGTCCTCTGTGCCGTGCGAAGATTGCGGGAGGTTAGCGACCCAAAGCCACCAACGCATTCAGTATTGACTGTGACGCTTGCGGCGTTCTCAGTCAGGGAACTACACTGGCAATGTGGAAAGGGTACCGCTTACTCTGAGGTTCAGCAAATTCCAGATGTCTGTTCTACTCCTTGTCATAGTCCGGCCTTAAGCGTTCTACCCAAATCGCGAGGAACTGGTATGCGAAGCAGTCTACGAATAACATAGCAGAGCTTCAGCTGGAAAGTCTCAGCGACTATAACTAGGGACCATGGCACTGTGGCCGTACAGTTTACAAGGCGAACGACAAGCAAAATGACAAACCGGACGGCGTTACGCTAGTTCTATTGAAAAACATATAGAACGAAAACAACAGATGTCACATGCACTGACATGATGAATCCGGTTGTGTTGTATGCAGTTTCTAACTTCTAAACTGCACATTGAAATAAACATGTGCTGTATGATGACAGTTATGATCACTGTTTGTGTAAAGTCCCGTACAGAATGACACGCTGACCGTGACCACGCACACATAGGACTGAATCTCGTGAACTAATTCTACATGTTATGAAGGTGTTGGCACACTAAAATCTGTTTTACCGGGCCTTTATAATACAGCCTGTGCAGTAACGAAACCAACCGCAATTATTTCTTGGTCATTGACCGGTCTTCTGTCTTCTCTTATTAAAATGGACCCTTCGTAAAGCGGCCACCTGTCTTAGAAGACCAGCTGTCTTGCCGGGTCCTCGTTACCGTAGACAGGTTTGGCTGTATTTAAATACACGGTATACGACATGATGACTCGACTTGGCGGACGCTCGAGTCATGGCAGACATGAATAGACAAGCGTCGCTCGTTATTTTATTTCATGGCACGCGCGCAATCCTCACCGTAAAAATGTAACGTCAGTATTGCGAGGACACGCGACACGGCTGGGGTTATTCAACTGTGACCGTCACCTGGAGTACTGGGTTTCAACACGATCTGAGTCGACTGCAATTACTGTATCTGACCCTGTGAGGGCTAGGTGTTTTTTTGTGACTGTGTACACACCTTAGTAGATGTCATTTGATGGCCGATTTTGGATAGTCTTAGTCAGAAGGGTTGGGTCAGAAAATTATACAGTGTGGAAAGTCGCGGTATTTCTTTCTTCAGTTTGTGTAATTTTTTCCCCCACTGTGAGTGGATTGAATGTTGGTAGTATGGACACCTGGATCATCTAGCATCAACAAACGAGACATGTGAAACAAAGTTTTTGTAACACACACACACACACACACTGCTGTCTGACGATGTGAAGACCCATTCCTTTTGGCCTGAAATACGTTAGTGTTTTGACTCTCTCTCTCTCTCTCTCTCTCTCACACACACACACACACACACACACACACACACACACACACACACACACACACACACTGCTGTCTGACGATGTGAGAACCCATTCCTTTTGGCCTGAAATACGTTAGTGTTTTGACTCTCTCTCTCTCTCTCTCTCTCTCTCACACACACACACACACACACACACACACACACACACACACACACACACACACACACACACAGTCAGGCGCTTACTAGCAAACCATTTTCTTCAAACACTTCGAGCTCTCATGGAGTATACGTATTAGCACGCCTCGCGACTGAGCAAAAGGGAAGCGACTAAACGTGGTTAATTAAGCTTATTTGACAACGCTCAGTTTTACTTTTCCCAGCACCGACCGCGAGAAAGGGAAATCAATCATCGGGTTTGGCGTTAATTGAACCAGAGTCCTCTCCCTCTAGAGAAAGATAAAGAGATGCAGACAAAACAAGGCAATCCAGATACTGACCGCTGTATTCCCCACAGTGCGTGTAGGTTTTCGGCGATGTGGGTTTGCACATCTGCAA
>JACVVK020000398.1:215000-235000 GCA_018292915.2 Batillaria attramentaria | reverse complement strand
GTACCGAGTGGAGCGAAACAGAGCTTCATTAACTTTGTCATTGTGGCAAGCGCACGGCAAGGTTAAGCCAGCTACAACAGGTTCGTGTCTGCTCGCGCAACACCCCTTGCGACATTGTCGACTGTTGTGTCAATGGTGAACACGGCACTTAAAGACACACCGCCTGATATTTCTAGGGTCACAAATCTCTCGGAGCTGTTGGCGTGGCGTCTTGCATTGTACCATTTAGACACAGTAAGGCTCCATTCACACGGGAGAAGTTTTAGTCCGAACAAACATCGGACACGGCTCGAACATGAGCCGGAGAAAAATAACGCAGAGACATATCATGGTAATATGTCACACGAGAAACATGGAAAAACGCCGTGTTCGGTCGTGTTCGATGTTTGTTTGACATCTCCCGTGTGACATGAGTAAAACGCTTACACTGGCGGCACTGAGCGAACAGAAGCCAAAACGCAAGCCGAAAAGCACAGCGTCCGCCACAGCCGTGTCAGCGCGGTTGACTAGGGCAGCTTCTGGCCGTTGCAGGTCTCCTTCGCAATGCCAGCAGACGTCAGTGCATCGCTTTCATTTATCGTTAAGATTGACAGTTCCGAGCGTATAGGCGCACTGCACTGACAAGCGCAACTGTTCCAGATGACTTCCGTGGAGTTTAATAAGTTTAGAACTGACGCCTTTAAATGGGGGTCGCGTTTCTCGGTCTCAGCAGAACATGAAGTTCTTGACTGCTTTACGCCGACCTCACAGGCCATAAACTTTGTCCCGCGACACCTTTTAAATTCCACAACATATGTCGGTTATTACTCGAGTTTCCTCAGACGCTTTGTTTGAAAAAATGGAAGAACAGGGAAGCCGAGAAGTCAGTTTGAAGTTTAAACTAAAAACATTATGTGCACCCATTCCGTCACGCTAACCTGCCTGCTTATGAACGTGGGAACAAACCAGAACAGGATAAAACTTCTTCTCATGGAACCCCGTAGGATTATTCGACAAACTGGGGTTTCTTCAATATTTCCATCCAGATAATTCTGTTGATTAATTAACTCAGTTTTAGCGAAATTTCTGTATATAATAAGAGTTACGGAACCTGTACTGTAAAGGTCGTATTTTCCGTGCATTCCAGCTCAAGGACGATAGTTATACTCCCGTTTGAGGTTGGCTTCCTTCAGACAGTATATCTGTATATAAATATATAAATTATAGGAGCAGCTTCTGGCTTGTAGCAGGCTGGTCTGTCAAGAAATTAAATAGGTTTAAACCTCCTGGACGGCGACTTTGTCCAGGGAGGTAAGCTTTTAGACGATAAGGATTAGGCAATAGAGTTCCGGCGCCTGTTCACCCTCCGATCCCCCTACCCTCCCCTTCGTCCCCTCAGCCCAGTTTTGAATGTCACCCTGGTGTGGAAAGGAAGTGGGTGGGTGTGTGTGTGGGGGGGGGGGGGGAATGGGGAGAAGGGGACTGGTGGTGGTAGAGAGGGGGGGGGGGTAAGTCCTTACACGGTCGTTTACCCCGCTCTCTCTCTCTATGTTTATGACCGGTTGGCACAGAAAAAAAGGAGGGACAGAGGACCGAGCCGTGTTTTATGGGACGCTCAAAAGCGGTCAAGTCCCCCATCATCAGAAACCTGACACTGACTTTTAGAGCACATGTCAATAGGAACCCCCAGCTGTACATAAGTGATTGCTTCTAGTCACAAGAGAGGTGGGTGTAGATTGGGTCCTAAGATACCCCCCAAGTGGTCTTTTGTTTTTGGACTCTCCTGGGACCACGTGTATCTGGTCTCTGTGACTGAAGTAGGAAAGAAGATGTTATACTGAGACCAAGCACGACAGCTGGTGGTTATGTCCAGACACTCACTTGCAGCACCACACCAGACGGCTTGTTGTATTATTATTATTGTCACACAGACTGATAAGACGTTGATAAGTGTTTTTTACGGTTGGTTGTCGGTCATCTGTGTGTGTGTGTGTGTGTGTGTGTGTGTGTGTGTGTGTGTGAGTGAGTGTGTGTGTGTGTGTGCGCGCGCGCACGTGTGTGGTAAGACAGCCGCCGCCGAGGACTTAAACCTTTTTTTTTAAACTTTTTTTTCTTTTTTTGTTTGCTGCCGCAACTCTGCCAGTTCCAGTGATGTTCCTCCCAGGTAATGGGTGGAATCCACGGAGGGCTCGGAAGCTGGGGCTTTTTTATTATGCATGATGATGGAGATGAGGATGATCATTGATGGTAAGATGATGCAATGGAGGTCCGTGTGGTTTGGGACTGTGGGACAGGGCCGCATTTCACGCTTCCTGTCATAAATATATCGGCATTAACCAGACCCGGAAACTACGGCACCTGCGGTGCCGGTCGTGTAATCATCCACATCATAAGACGTGTCATACCAAGGGAAGCACACCCAAAGTCGCACCCGTGAAGTGGGTGAATCTCGGCTGTGTGGCAACAGTTTCCCCATTGGGCCCATAGCACACCCGCTCTGGGTAGGAACCGACCTAGGTAGGAAAAAATCTCGCTTGCCTCGCCTTGGACTCGAACCCGGGTCTCCCGGCCCATGGTACGAAGTGCTTACCACTGCACTACGGGGGCCGGTGAGGACTTAAACCTTAACTGCCCGAGCCTGAGCCCGAACCCTATCCCGAGCACCCCCTGCCTGCTATTTGATAAGACCGGTTAAAAAAGAGCAAGCCACTGTACACTTTAAGCCATTTTTAGCCACTTTAAGTCACTTTTACGCAAGGCGTGAGCCATTCCCGCTAGGCCCAAGACCGCTGCAAAATGCATAATAGTGGCTTGAAGTGGCTTCTAGTGGTCTGAAGATTTCAAATAAACTTGCAATTTTTGCATGAGCTTTTAAGGGTTAACTCAATTCCTGCCAAACAAGTTAAGCAGGAGCTTAATCCCGTGTCCAACTAAGCCCAAGCGTGGAAGAATGTAAGCTCAGTAAACATATCGACTGTTTGCATTGAAGCACTTAACAAAACAAGCGACATCTGACCATTCGCACTAAAATAATAATAATAATAATAATAATGAGTATTGTATAGGCTCTTTACCCAATTTCATGAATCGGCTCAAAGCGCCGCGAGCTGAACCAAACACGCACGCTCACGAGAATCACACACATTCTCTCACACACTGGACATAAACACATTACAATCACGTGGTGCGAAGGGTCAGCTCAGCTACTTAAATTTCGGAATTTAGAATTGCATGTAGTTTTCAAATTTGGTGGGCTGAACATTTCCAAAGCAGCTTTAAAATAATGAAAAGACGTGTTTGGAGGAGAACCGGAAGAACTGGGAATCCTCAGGCGCGGTACGATATGTGATAAAGTGTTTGAAGTGTGAAGCGGACATAACACATAGTAGAGAGAGAGAGAGAGGCAGACAGACAGAGGCAGCAAACTCACCTTGAGCTTTAAAGACGTGTTGGCGGCCGTTATGAACCAGGGATAACAAGGAAATTTCGACCATGCTCTAATTTACCAACAGTTGAAAAAAAAAATGCAGTACAGCCCTAACACTGTGAATGTTCCCCATTATACACAGACTACGATGCGATTTGGTCTTTTGATGCCGGCCCAAGCCATATCTCATACCATAAACTTGATGCCAAAGGCTTTTCAGTCCCCGCACTGATTTGTCCGTTTAATTTATTATATTGTAGGGTGGGTGGGTGTTTGGAAATTTAACGTCCTTTTCCACTCGTAAGGGTCAACAAGAAAAAGGCCAGCACAAATATTTGGCCCCAGCGGGGACTCGAACTCACGACCCGAGCATTGAGATTTCAACACTCTGCCATTCGGCTATCCCGGCTTCCCTTATAATGTACGAGAATCCTGTATCCCAGCTAAATTATACTTATGATATGTATGTTTTAGCGTAGTAGAATCCTATATGGCCCTTGATAGTACCAGAAACCTTTCTAAAACTACTTTTATGATCCCTTTCGGGAGGCGCGTCGCCACGGTGCAGCGCCAACCAACACCTATTCTACTCTATGTATTCTAGTTTTCAATTTCCAATTTCGAGAGGGGAGGAAAGCTGGATAACCCGAAAAGAAACAACGCGATGAGCAGCCTGGTAGCCATTAAAAACCAGTATCACATATCACAAAGCGTATAATATACTGTATATTTATTATTTGAAGTGTCTATAGATATGTCTCCGATGACACCGGACAACCATTTCTATCGAGTTGACGTGCACTTTTTTTTTCAAGGCTGCGGTTGCATGCAAATTACTGCGCAGTAAATAACTCGGCTCACCGCTGCCCGTTGTTTGCTCAGTGTGAGATACGACATGTTTCAGGTGGAACGGTTGTAATTGTTTTCTGTCCTGCTTGGAACCTCATGTGCGAACTGACACACACACACAGATCGGAGAGCCTTGCGATTTTTCCCTTACAGCTTAGTGCACCTCAACGATCCACATTAAACACACACACACCCTTTCCTACTTAACCCCCCCCCCCCCTACACACACACACACACACACACACACCGATTGTTAAAGGGTGGTCATAACACTTCTTCATCTCTGACTACTACACGCTTGGTAGGAAATAAGAGGTGCATATAATTACGTGTGGTCAGTATTCAGCCCACACACACACACACACACACACATCACCTTCGCTATCCCAGCAATCTTTTCAGTTTCATTTTTGTATTTGCTTGCACATGTCCGATAAACACCCGCTCCCCTCCTCCCCCCACACACACCTCCTCCCACACCCTCCCCCTCCAACCCCATCACCTTCACTACCCCAGATAACGTTTCAGTTACTTTTTTGTAATTGCTTGCACATGTGCGTTAAACGGCTCGCTGCTATCAGGTACATCCTTTCACTCCATATAAATAAGGGTGAGGTTTTGCAAGATACGTTTAATGGCATGCCGGCTATCGGCAAAAAGCAACGGTAATCTTAATCCTCAAGCCCAATCAGTTATATTTGTAGTTATATTCGACAGATTTATTGTTGGGCTGTAAAAGTGTCAATATCGTATGAACGGTAAAGCTGACAGAACCTTTGCTTTAAAAAAAAGCCGACGTTGACGAGATCTGAGAACTGAGGTTCATCACTGCAAACTTTGGGTTACAAAGATAAGCAGGCAATGTGGCGAAACTCACATCATGGGCGAGTCTCAGTGGGGTGACTGTGTAATACCCGCGGGAGAGATATGTATACTTATCAGTTTTATGGTGGTGTGAAAAGCTTTCAGGGTGTAAGCTTGCTGATCGAGGGATCAGTAAAATAGAAAGAGAGGAAAAAGTCGATGACAAATTTCTGATTTCTGTCTTTATGTCTGTCTGTCTCTCCCTCTCTCTGAGTATATCAGTGTGTTTGTGTGCGTGCGTGTGCTTACGCACACGTGTGTGTGTGTGTGTGTGTGTGTGCACGCTTGTGTGTTTGTGTGCAAGTGCGTGTGTGCATTTGCGCGCGGGCGCGTTTGGTGCGTGTGTTTGTGTGTATGTGTGTGAGTGAGGGCGAGTTTGGTACGTACATGCGTGTGTGTGTGTGTGTGTGTGTGTACACGCCCGGCACGCACGCGACTACATCATAACCCGGCGTAATCATCTCCAAATCTCAGCCGGACACTGATACTGCGTAACTTGATGCAGACGAACATTCCTCATTCCCACTCTTGTTACAAATACCTCCCACCGTTGCCCCACTAGTCTTGCGGTTTTAATAACGGCCTCATCATCGAGATAACACAAGCAATTCGCTTGTGAACCAGAGACAGAGTTCTGCCTCATCAGTTCCAGTAGCAAGGCCGACCAGCATCAACGCGACAATGAAATAGCTTAATGGCCAGTGTGAATGCGAATTTAGAGCTCATCTCCTACTATTTTTGTCCGCGCATTGTGTCCTAAACGGTGTCTTGTTTTGATGATTAGCACACGTTTGAACTGTGACGCTGTTGTTGAGGAAAGTGATAATGTTTGTGGTTGAGATTGCAGTGTGTGTGTGTGTGTGTGTGTGTGTGTGTACGCGCGCGTGCCTTGAAGATATATATTATTTGTAGTTCACATTCTGGTGTGTGTGTGTGTGTGTGTGTGTGTGTGCGCGCGCCTTGAAGAATGTGACGATATTTGTAGGTCAGATTCTGATGTGTGTGTGTGTGTGTGTGTGTGTGTGTGTGTGTGTGTGTGTGTGTGAAAACCGTTATACTTTAATAAGGACAATCAAAGACAAAATCTACGGTCCCAACACTGCAAAACCGTAAATATGAATGATTGAAGTTGTATGAAATACACAGTATCAGACTGATAACCCACCTGATGAGAGAGAGAGAGAGAGAGAGATGTTATGTTTTCGACATATGTTTAGAAAGAGACTAGGCTTAGAAATTATGTTGATCTACTTTCACAAACACTGTGTTGATTCAGCTCAGACGCTGACTGTGATCTCAAGGCTAAGGAACTTATCCCCAGCATAATACTCTCTGTTCACCACCTACGTGCGTTTTAACAAAAGCGTCTGTGAATGCGCACAAATTTATTTTTCACCTGTCTTCGTTCGTAAACTCGGTCACATCGTACTTTAAATTTCAGCTAGCAAGATCTGGTTTGGCCTCGACACTCAATCTGATAAGTCGTACAGATTGCTGCAAGAGACAGAGAGCAGGCTGTTGGCATAGTTTCAAACGAAGGACGGAAACGTCGTATCGCCGTATCGTGTTTTAGCAATAAGCATACGTCTGTGAGTTTAAACAGGACATTTATCATCGAGTAGAATTTCACTTTGAAGGTCCCCCCCCCCCTACACACACACACACACACACACACACACACACACTCCCCTCTCTCTCTCTCAACATGTATTTCTGCCAAAACTTTTACCATTGGGTGGGTGGGTGGGTGGGTGGGTGTTTGGGAGTTTAACGTCCTTTTCCACCACATAGGGGCGATATCAAAGACGGGGCAACGATGAAAAAGCCAGCACAATATTTGACCCCAGCCGGGATTCGCACTCACGACCCGAGCATTGGAAGTCCAACGCTCTACCATTCGGCCACCCCGGCTCCCCATTTACCGTTGGAAAATGAAGATTATTCTCTCTCTCTCTCCCTCAAACACCAACACACCCTTCTTCTTACCCTGCCTTTGATATCATTCATATGTGGTGGAAAAGGACGTTAAACCCTCAAATACCCACCTACCCACTCTGTGTGTGTGTGTGTGTGTGTGTGTGTGTGTGTGTGTGTTACCTGGTTGTAATTCCTGTTTGGCAGAAAGTTTGCACGGCGGTAACATTTGAAACCGACACACAGGGACAAATGTTATGAGCGAAGCGTAAGTAGTTATATGCAGAATCAAACTCGTAGTTTATGGTCACCACCCAAGCAAACTGCTTTCCGCGTTTGTAACCAGTGCCAACAAAATATCCGGCTACTTCACCCTGAAGAAAACCAGACTGAAGGTGGTGACCCCAGTACTTAGTACCCGGGTGGTCTCTTTTACAGGTGGTCCTTACAGTAGGGACCTAGCTTGCGCGGTCATGTGTCCTGACGTTTCATTTACATGAACTAATGTCGGTATGGTCGTTTTCCCTTTCTGTTTGTTAAATTCGGTTGGAATAATTATGTTACAGGTGGCAAGATGCGGTTATTGCGTCATAGTGACGGGTCTCTTCTGGGTGACGGAGATTATACCACTTGCTGTGACGTCATTGTTTCCTGTGTTCCTTTTCCCTATGTTTGGCATCATGACGGCCAAAGAAGTGTGCATGAGCTACGTCAAGGTACGCACGTCATCCCAATATGGCATCTCTTAAACTGTGATATCACACTGTGAGAAATGTAATAATTATGTAATAGTACTGATCCCCTGTGTTTGGACTTGTGCCACACACAATACAGGAGGTGTAGTTTTTAACATTGGCCTTTACAGCGTCAACATAACTGTGCTTTTTCTGTTTTTGTTTCTGTGTCAGTGTTGAGTGTTTTTGTTGTTGTTTTTGTTGCTGTTGTTGTTTTTTGTAGTTGTTGTTTTTGTTTTGTTTTGGTTTTTTGTTTGTTGTTTTTCTTTTTGTTTTTGTTTGCTTGTTTTGTTTTGTTTGGTTGGTTGCTTTTTGTTGTTGTTTTGTTTGTTTGTTTGTTTGGGTTTTTTGTTTTGTTTTTTTGGGGGGTTGGGGGTTGGGGGGGGGGGGCTCTTTCTCTCTCTGGCTTGCTGTATTCAGCACTGCTACATTTTTTCTTTCTTGAAAACATCAGAAATGCGGTTTCATTGTTATAGCCTTGCATTTTATTTTTAATGCCTTATTTTCTCCCTGTAGGACACGCTGATGCTGTTTCTCGGCAGTCTGGTCGTGGCGGTGGCAGTGGAGCGCTGGAACCTTCATAGACGTCTGGCGCTCAGGACCCTCACACTTGTCGGTCCGCAACCAAGATGGTGCGTACATCACCTCCGGTCCAGATACTGTTACCCCCTCCCATTTTCCGCCATATCTTACCCCTTCGCCTCATCCAGTCTATCCTAACTGCCCCTCTATCCAGAGAGAAAGAATAACAATGAACTTTACGAATATCAACGAATGCGATTTTAATTGCGTTTTGCTTCACTTCATTCGAGTTTTACGACTGCAAAGAAATGGCTACAACAATAAGAATAGTATTATGATAACCACTACAATATCCTTCGTCCTTAGACCACACAGCAATTTGTTCATCTGCAGCCACAGAGCAAGGAATGCAATTCACTAGTGCTTCTAAAGTGCCGAGCTAAAAAAATAAAAAATAAAAATAAAAAACTGGTTGCCTAAACTATCCTGTGACTGACTGCAAGAGATAACAATAATAATAATAATAATAGTGAGGATTTTTTTTAGCGCCTATTCAGTCTGACGAGCTCTAGGTGCTCTTCAGATCGGAGAGCATGGCGGTTTTCCCCTTCCAGCTCAGTGCACCTGAGCGATCCATATTAAATACAGAGAGAGAGAGAGAGCTTCCACCAAGCGGGGACGTCTCCACTTCTAGGGTGTCCCCGGTTTGCGGAGATAAATGCCGTATGTGTCCCGGGTCTCCACACACACACGCGTAATTTTCGAACAAAGTAGGCAAGTGATATTGCGACCGTTGTTTGTGGGTGCAGGTTACTGCTGGGCATCATGTTCCCGTGCTGGTTCCTGTCCATGTGGATGAGCAACACGGCCACTACCGCCATGATGATGCCCATCGTCACCGCCATATTGCACCAGATCCGGGACTCCAGGCGCTCCAGTCGACGTCAGTATTCAGGTTGTTAGTCGTGAGTGTTGTTGCTGCTGTAGGCCCTGTTGTTGTTGTTGTTGCTGTTGTTGTTGTTGTTGGTGGTGGTGGTGGTGGTGGTGTAGTTGTTGTTGTTAGGACTAAAACCACTCCCGTGTGACATTGACCTTAGTCCCCTTCTCCAGTGAAAAGCTTCTCAAAATTCCTAAAGCGCACGGTTACACGACTGCCAGTCTGCATGTTGCCGTACTCGGCTGCCTGCAGGCGGGCAGCGGGTTTTCCGCACACGCAGCCTGCGGCGTTGCAAGGTTTGGGCAGTGATTGGTCAGTTGGCTGTACGGGCTGCCTGCGGCCAGGGAAAATAGGACGGCTTTCTATTTCCGCGCCGGCACCGGCAAGGGGGATTTGCCAGCTGGCCGCCAGCGATTTAATTAGGGTTTCCAGCGTTTCCAGCTCTGCAAGTGCCAATCCTGGCAACGTGTAGCAGCGGCCCTAAGAGAAATTTGAAATCCTTTGGCGAACGCTGTTTCCGGTTTACCACCCTTACAGTCTGGAACTCACTGCCTGCTAGCGTGAGACAGCAACCTACTTTGTCATATTTCAAATCAGAGCTCAGAACCCATCTCTTTTAACTATTTTCAATGCTCGGGTCGTGAGTTCGAATCCCCGGTTGGGGCCAAAATATTGTGTTGGCCTTTTTCTCTTTGCCCCGTCTTTGATATCACTCATATGTGGTGGAAAAGGACGTTAAACTCCCAAACACCCACCCCACCCACACATCCATCTGTTTCAACTTGCCTTCTACTGATACATGTAACCGTGGTGCTTGTTGTTCTATCTATGTGCGTGTGAGTGATATGTGAATGCGCAGTGAGTTGACGTATTTTCAAGAATTGCGCTGTATAAATATGATTTATCATCATTCATTTTATGTAGTGGGTGTAGAACAACGCGCGCCGGACAAGGGCAGATACGGCTGAAGTCACACGGGAGTGTTTTTAGTCCGAACAAACAGCGAACATGGTGTATTTCCGTGTTCCTCGTGCGGCATGCGGCTACAACATGCCCTTGACCTGATTTTCCAGAGCGTGTTTTCAGCTGTTTTTAATGTTTGTTCTAAATTTAAAAAAAAAAAAAAAAAAACGTCTCCCGTGCGCCATTAGCCTAATGAACCACGTGCCATGAGCCTAACGAACCCTGTGTCACAAGCCTAACGAACCATGTGTCGCGAGCCTAATACGCTCGTGGGTGTCTGGGATAAGGAGTATTGCACCCGTTTCGTACGCCCATGTGCCCGTGTCCGGGCAACCTCTCGTCCGCGGTGAAATCTTTATTGGCGATCGTCATGCTCCTGCATAGCGTGTTTCCATAGAGGTGATCGTCATAATCTGGGAAGTGCTCTTCCGCACGCCCCCCCCCCCCCCCCCCCTGGTGATTTCACCGTAACGATGAAATTTTTACTGGCAATTTATTGCGTGCTCATTTGTCACCCTGAATTTCCTGTATCCTGTTTTCTAAGTTCAAGTTGCCATTGCCTCCGTCTTAAGACCCACGGTGTTAGTTGTGACACGGCCTGATTGCCATTTTCTGTTGCGCGTCTGCAGCCCGATCTGAGGACAGTGACGATAATGAAGTCAAGATTGTCATCGCCGACGGCAAAGATAACGAGGAAACCTTTGAAATGTAAGTACTTGACGATGACGACGACGATGATGATGATGATGACGACGACGACTGACGACGACGACATTAACGACGACTACAACGATGATGATGATGATGATGGTGGTGGTGATTGCGATGAAGACGACAATGTTGACTACGACTACAACGATGATACTGATGATGATGATGATGAGCTACAAAATGCCTATGCTTCCCGTAATGGGAGATTTACAGAGTGGTCTTGTCCGTTCGTTCGTTTCGTTTCTACGTGAAGGGCGACAACTACTTCTTTTGTCAGACTACTTAATAAGGAGGCTGTTTAGAGAGATTGTTCAGTTCCCTTATGATGCAAAAGGTCAATTTATGCAAGACACGCTGGCAAGCATTAATTCTGTCTTCGCTGTTCATCCCAGGGTTAAACGGAAGCGCAGTGCAGAACTAGACCTAAAACTGTTCACATCGCCGTTCCTTCGTCCTCAAAAAAAAATATAAAAAAATAAAATTTAAAAGCTCGGTCTTTGCATGATGCCTCGACGGCGTGCATACTGTCTGTATTGTTGATTCCAAAAGTTTAAACGGAAGTACAACGCAGAACTGGCCGGCCTAATGCTACATGTACATTCACACTGCTAATTTTTAGGATAGCGCGCAGTCAAGCCGAGAGAGAGCAAGACGATCGAGAGTTTACGGGTCTGGCCAAAACGTTTGCGCTGTGCACCGCCTTCTCCGCCAACTGTGGAGGGATGGCCACTCTCACTGGGACACCGCCCAACGTCATTTTCAAAGGGCTGTCAGACACGTGAGTTCAGTGGTTAGAAGAAACGTTTGTGTGTGTGTGTGTGTGTGTGTGTGTGTGTGTGTGTGTGTGTGTGTGTGTGTGTGTGTGTGTGTGTGTGTGTGTGTGTGTGTGTGTGTGTGTGAGTGAGTGTGCCAGTGTAGTGTGTGTGTGTGTGTGTGTGTGTGTGTGTGTGTGTGTGTGTGTGTGTGTGTGTGTGTGTGAGAGCGAGACAGACAGACAGACAGAGCCTGGAGAGAGCGAGGGGGGGGGGGAGGAGGGAGGATTATCGTAATTACAATTACGATTTATTTTACTACGCAGTAAGTTTTGTGAAACTTCAGTACTGTAACTGAGAGAGAGATAGAGAGAGACAGACAGACAGACAGAGCCTGGAGAGAGAGAGATATGGGGGGGGAGGGGGGAGGATTATCGTAATTACAATTACGATTTATTTTACTACGCAGTAAGTTTTGTGAAACTTCAGTACTGTAACTGAGAGAGAGATAGAGAGAGAGAGACAGACAGACAGACAGAGCCTGGAGAGAGAGAGAGATGGTGGGGGGGGGGAGGGGGAAGGATTATCGTAATTACAATTACGATTTATTTTACAACGCAGTAAGTTTTGTGAAACTTCAGTACTAAAACTGAGAGAGAGAGAGAGAGAGAGAGATCGTAAATTAGATTAAAATGAAAAATTGAATTGCAGTGAAGTAAATTAATCCATAATCATAAATATTTTGTGCGCAGATTGTACCTGAAGTATGGTGCCCGCAACCCCATCAACTTCGCCAGCTGGCTGATTATTGGTGTACCTCTCTCCTTCATCTGCTTCATTTTCCTCTGGTTCTGGATGCAGCTCTATGGCCAGGGACTTAAGTGAGTACACATTTTATTTTATTTTTTTGCACCCAAGACTACTACAGGGGAGGGGCGATAACTCTTTCACTCTTCTGGCGTATAGCACCGTTAGCTAAGTCTTGTTATAGTGGTAAACAGTACTATACTCAAGACTTGGCTAAGCTATCGAGGCTACACGCCGAGTGAGAAGAATGGAAGAGTTCTCGCCCCTCCCCTGTGGATGGTAAGGATGAATCGATCAATCCCACACAGGAAATTCAGGTGTGGTAACTTAAGAAACACACAAAATAATGCACAATACACACTACAATTAAGATAAAGATAACTCTACTCATTATATATCACATAAAATAATCTTAGTATTGATGATATAGATTTATCGTTTGGAATATCTGTTAAAGTTATCGCACTGACATTACCAAAAAATACATTATTCATCACAGGGGCGCCGGAAGATGTTGGGGGGAGGGGGGGCAGAATCTCGGAGGGGGGAACGTTGCCCGAAGAAAGTGAAAAGCGGGGGGGGGGGGGGGGGGCGATCAAATGCTGCGTAGACAAAAAACCTTTACGAACCAGGACGTTGCCCGAAAAAAGTGAAAAGCGGGGGGGGGGGGGGGGGGCAATCAGAGGAGCGGACAGCCTTCGGTCCGCAAAAACAGAAGTTCTCTGTTGGGTGGGATGAGGGAGAGAGCACTAAGAGGGGTAGGGGGAGAGGTAGGGGAAGGGGGGGGGGGCAAGACCATGGCTTTGCCCCCCCTCTTGCCATAGTCACCTGATTTTCCAGGGGGGGCAAAAAGACACTCTTGCCCCCCCTGCTTGGGTACAGGGGGGGCAGCTGCCCCCCCCCTGCCCCCCCGGTTCCGGCGCCCCTGCATCACATTCAAAATCACAGACTCCATTCATATAGCTGTTGTATAGTTTTGGTGATGCCGTACGATGTTGCAATTGGTTGCTATGTACGGTACGCTGTCGTCAACGACTCTGCATGCTGAGTTTAAGATCTCAAAACACGGACGAGACAACGATTTCAAGTTGTGGGTGAATGTGATGTAATGTCTGGCTTTTCCTTTTTGAGGTGCTTCAAGTGCTGCTCGAAAGACAACTCCTTCGCTGCCGTCAAACGCGTGCTTCAGGCCGAATACCGGAAGTTGGGCAGTATGACGTAAGAGCTTGGTTTCCCTACTTCAGCACCGTTTACATGTGGCCGTTGCTTCTTGATTCACTTTTTTTTTCTTTTTTTTTTTTGGCTGCCCCAATTCTTGCCAGCTTCAGTGGTGTTCCTCCCAGGTCATGGGTGGAATCCACGGAGGGCTCGAAGGCTGGGGCAGTTTTTAAATGCATGATGATGGAAATCTGGATGACGGTAAGATGCTATGGAGGTCCGTGTGGTTTGGGACTGCAGGACAGGGCCGCATTCCGAAGGCCACGCTTCCTGCCATACATATCCCGGCGTTAGCCAGGCTTGGGAACTACTGGAGGGGGGGGGGGGATTGTGTGAGTGTTCAAGTACTGAGATTTCGCTGTCCCCACTTCATGAGGAACTTTGATCATTGCTTTTGGTTCGCGTTTCGTCACTTGTTTTCTAGCCTTGTAACTTCCTGCCTGTATCCGATTTGGGCCAGATACTTCTGCTGGTCTTTTCCTCATTGCCCCGTCAGTCTTTGATATCACCCATATATAATGGAAAAAAGACGTCAAACCCTTCAACACCCACCCGCATTCCCGCCTGTATTGTGCAAGAAATAGTGCCAAACCTACAATCGTTTCTTTCGGCGTATCATTCCGCCCACATCACTGATCAAAAACAGAAAGGCTGACAAATATGTCTATTTTGCTTGTTATTGTTGTTGTCGCTGCTGTAGTTCAGTCAATGAAGAACTCTTTGTATCAGCCATTCCCCATAAATTTATTGCTCATCTGCAGATTTGCCGAAGCATTGGTGCTGTCATTATTCATCGTCCTCGCCTTGCTTTGGGTAACGAAAAGTCCTGGCTTCATCCCAGGGTGGAGTTTGCTATTCCAGAAAGGGTAAGTACGATCGAACACTGAGTAGAACAGACAAGGACAGTAGAACATGTTCTTTGGTGCTACTTTGACGGAATTTGTTTTTCTACAGACCGACCAATGCGACCGTGAAATGAGTAATCTGTACAAGTGCAGATATGCACGATTTGAAGTGATTAACTTTTCTTACTGGGGAAAGGTACAGTGCGTTGCAGAACTGTCTCTTTACATCTCTAGTCTGTGGTCGGTGGTCTAGTGGTTAAGACTTAGTCACCAATACGAGAGGTCAGGTTTGAGTCCCACTCGGGGCGAAGAATGTTTCTTTCTCATATGTGGCACCGTTCATGCGGGCCGATGGTCGGGGGTTCTCTCCGGGTACTCCGGCTTCCTCCCCTTCTGCTTTTGAAATGTTCAGCCCACAAAAATAAAAAATAAATGCAATTCTAAAATTCCGAAGCTTAAATTGCTGAGCTGGTCCTTCGTACCACGTTGTTGTAATGTGTTCATGTCCAGTGTGTGAGAGAATGCGTGTGATTCACGTGAGCGTACGTCTTTGGTTTAGCTCGCGGCGCTTTATGCCAAATATTTTGGATAAAGCGCCTATATATAAAGCGCTTATTATTATTATTATTTGGATTATTATTTGGATTATTCATATTACTTTCTTACTTTATTTTGTTCTCTGTTTTTCTAAAATCATGGTACAGTTTGTTCGTACGCTTCTGACAGGTATGTAGGGGACTCAACTCCTGCCATTCTGATATCCGTCCTGCTGTTTATCCTCCCTGCCCGCCCTCCACGATGGCTCGCCTGTTGCCGCTCTAAATCCACTGCTATCAGTAAGTATTTTTAATCACTTTAAGCCTCAAGGTCATTGCCTAGTCTTTCAGGCAAGTGAAAGTCACATCCTGTATTATTTTGATAGTAGTTTTTTTGTTTAAATTATATTGTGTGCGCGCACTTTATTTTGCACATTTTTGTAACTGTTTTAGCCTTCACTTTTCGACCTGTACCCATATAAACTACACATTTTCTTCGCACAGTTTGAACATGTCTTGATTTTGAATTCTCGGAACTTGTGTGGAATTGAATGTAGAGAGGATACGTACATTGTTTTGTAGTGTGCCTTTCGTTCATTTAAAAAGATCAAAATGATTGTACGATGTAATGAAAACTGACTTCCTGTGATGTGGAACTGTAAATTTAGCTTGTAACAGCGAAAAGACACTTCTTATACCGAAACCTCAACGACGTGAGTAAGAAAATGTACTTCACCCGGATCATCAGCATTTTAATTCACGGGCACGAAGCACCTTCAAAGCACTATACAGTGTGGCTCAGTTGGTATGGTTCGCCCGTTAGGGGGTGCAAATGTATACCAGTCATGCGCAGGAGGGGCAAATAAAATCCAGTCGTCCACGAACGGGGCCGACTGTATCCCCTCAACGCGGGAGGGGGTGCAGATGTACTCCGGAGTCTGGTGAGGTGGCCCTGAGTCACGTGGCCGCTGACTTCGTTGTACGATTTTACTTTTATGCGAAATATCGACGGACTGGACTGGTATACATTTGCACCCCCTAACGGGCGAACTATACCAAATGAGCTATAGTATGCGGCTCACTGATGCACTTGATGTTAAACAGACTTCGTCCTCATCTGTTTCAACTTACTAAAATGTTAGTAGGGGTCTTATGTACACGTACGAACGTGTGAGGAGAACGCTGATTCGAGTGTCTGTGCTATGACAGCGGTGAACTGGTGTGTGTGTGTGTGTGTGTGTGTGTGTGTGTGTGTGTGTGTGTGTGTGTGTGTGTGTGTGTGTGACAGAGAGAGAGAGAGAGAGGGGGGAAGAGAGAGAGAGAGAGAGTGCGTGCGTGTGTGCGTGCGTGCGAACGCGTGTGTATGTGTGTGTGTGTGTGTGTGTGTGTGTGTGTGTGTGTGTGTGTGTGTGTGTGTGTGTGTGTGTGTGTGTGACAGAGAGAGAGAGAGAGAGGGGGGAAGAGAGAGAGAGAGAGAGTGCGTGCGTGTGTGCGTGCGTGCGAACGCGTGTGTATGTGTGTGTGTGTGTGTGTGTGTGTGTGTGTGTGTGTGTGTGTGTGTGTGTGTGTGTGTACATGGTGTAATAGGTCGGGGGAAAGGTGGATGCAGTGTGTACGTTGTACTGAGTGTCTATGGAAGTGCTGTGCAGTTGACAGTGCGCAAGTATTACCGATTCAGTGACGGGCCTCGACCCCGGATGTGTCTAAAGGGTTTTCTCCTAAAAGATACTTTTGTATGAGAGCGGTAAAATCATCTAAACCTTGGTTGTCTCGGTTCCTCACTTACCAATAGTTTTCCAGTTGGAGCAAAACCTATTGTCCTGTAAACAGAATTATATGATTCTGCACATTTGCATGCTAAAAACATTTTTTGTTAAAAACAGCGACCGTGACACAACCTGCACAAGCGTTCACAGCATGCTGGCTTTATTCCCAGAGCATGACTTACTGAAATCGCGGCACGCCGCTCGCCTATCACTAATTCGTAAAGTTAAAAAGTGAAGCATACATAGTTAGTTTCATGAGCGTGGTGTTCCAAAGTTATGTAGTGATCAGTATTATTTGGTATGGCTCAAGCGAGCTAGTACACGTCGTTAAATTCACATTTAGATTTTAAACGTTTGGCAAATAACACAAAAAAGAGTCAGTAACCCACCATCCCTGTTCCGGGTCCGTCGCTCCTCTAATTCCCTGCGACGACGCCCAAATCGGGCTAACCGAGACCGAGCCGAGCTAAGTGATACATAAGAAGGAAGAAACAAAAATACTCGGTGACAAGGAAAGCGGACAGTTGCTTTGAGGTCCCCGTGTTATTTCACAGTGTGCACAGAAGCGGTGAAAACTGTCGCATTCAGTTCACCAGCACAGTACATTTTCAGCCTGTTCAGAGATTCGGTATTGCCTGCATGAGTTGTCTCCCTTGCCGCAACAAGCACGCATTTTTCGTGGCAGAGCACAAAGCTGCCACGAAAAATCCATGCATGCTGCGGGTCTGCGTATGCACGGGGGACAACTCATATAGGCAATAATGTCTAAACAGGCTGAAAATGTACTGTGCTGGTGAATGCGACAGTTTTCACCGCTTCTGCACACACTGTGAAATGGCACGGGGACATAGAAGTTGTTCGCAACTGACGACTTTCCTTGTCACCGAGTATTTTTTTTTTCCTTCTTAGGTATCACTTAGCTCGGCTCGGTCTCGGTTAGCCCGACTTGGGCATCGTCGTAGTGGCAATAAGAAGCGCGGACCCGGTACAGAGATGATAACCCACGGGCAGTTATGTACAAGGAGACAAACCATAGTTGCGGAAGACAACTCTAATATCGCCGGCGACTTGCCTGCCTTGGCAGACTCCGTATAACTAGCATAAAGAGAGTGAGTGCTTTGACCAGACTACGGCTCTGATCTAGTGTTTTAACGTGGAAGAGAGTCTTCTCAAGATCACGTTGTGTTTCACGTGATGTACACGCCAGAGAGTGAAATGTCTCCTTCCGATGGGATTACCTCTTTTGATTGTCCTGTGCTGGCCTTATTTCTCGTTGCCCTGCCTTTGATGTCACCCGGGTCATGTGGGGTGAAAAAGAACGTTAAACTCTCAAACACCCACCTTCAGAGAAACCACGAGTAGCCTACACGGTCAAGCCACAGACTAATACACGTACTATTGATTGTGTTCCATGCGCCAAAGGCAGTACGTAATACTTAGTTACGTAATATTAATAAATAATAATAATAATAATGAATGGTGTTTGTAAGGGGGGGGGGGGGGGGGCATTTCTTTAGAATAAAACTCAAAGCGCCAATCATTCACCGACACTCACGCACATTTTACAAACGGTAGACACGCATACACTGGTGAAACTGACTAGCTTCCTGACACAGGAAATTACTGGACGGTTTTAACGTAATGTTTTTTTGTTTTTGTTTTTGTTTGTTTGTTTTGTTTTTTTTTCTCGTGGTGTACAGACGAAGCGCTGGAGCCTGTGACTGGGTACCAGGCGATCCTCACCTGGAAGGTGGTCAACGAGAAGATGGCGTGGGGAGTGCTGCTGCTCATGGGGGGAGGTTTTGCACTGGCTGACGGCTGTCAGGTATAAGCACGCACGCACGCATGAAAAGTAAGAACAATAAAAGACAGACAAAATATGAAATAAAATGGCATGAAAATGGTGACAGTAAGAACAATAAAAGTTAGAGCAATCGTCACACACACACACACACACACACACACACACACACACACACACACACACACACACACACACACACACACACACACGCACGCACGCACGCACGCACGCACACATGCGCGCATAACTCCTAAGGGCTCGAGCCCAACCACCTCCTGTCGGCTCTATATGATAAGACTGGTCCAAAAGAACAAGCCACTGCACACCAAGAGGAGCCACTTCAAGTCACTATTGTGCAAGGCGTGGGCCTTCCCAGCGAGGCCCGAGGCCGCTGCAGACTGCGAAATAGTGGCTTGAAGTGGCTTTTAATGATCTGTAGAGTTCAAGTAAAATTGCGATTTTTGTATGGGGTGGGTGTTTGGGAGTTTAACGTACATGTCCACCACGTATGGGTGATAACAAAGACGGGGCAACGAGAAAAAGGCCAGCACAAATATGTGGCCCCAGCCGGGATTTTTATATGGGCGTTTAAGAGATAAAAACCATTTTTAAACTTAAACTGTGTTGCTACACTACCGTAGAGAAAAGAAAGTTGAGAGAGAGAGGACACAAAGATTTTCTGGCGTTTCCCAAACGCTGACAGAAAGCACAAAATACGTCTGCAGACATAAGGATGAAAGGACAGTTTTAACCAATCATAAATTTTGTCCTTCCAGATCTCGGGGCTGTCAAAATGGGTGAGTGGCCACCTGGCGGGCATGTCCCAAATGCCACCGTGGGCAATCTCCGTAGTCCTGTCTCTCTTTATTGCCGTGGCCACAGAGGTTACCAGTAATTCGGCAACAACCACGCTGTTTGTTCCTGTAGCTGGCGATCTGGTAAGTGTATTTTCTAAATCAGTGTGTGTGTGTGTGTGTGTGTGTGTGCGTGTGTGTGTGTGTGTGTGTGTGTGTGTGTGTGTGTGTGTGTGTGTGTGTGTGTGTAGCGCTATGAGTTGCTTTCCTGTGAGATTAAGCGCTAAACAAGCACTATTCATTATTATTATTATTATTAATTGTTTAACTATACAACCAGTGTTGGAATAGACTTGTTTAAACCTATTTACTGTTTTGCTGCACAACTGGCTTTGTTTCAAGTGTAGATATATCACTGGCATAAAATTATAATCAATATTCATATCTACTGTCTTGCTACAGGCAGTGCAGCTGGGAGTGAACCCCCTTTACTTCATGATCCCCTGCACCATCTCGGCCTCGCTCGCCTTCCTGTTGCCAGTAGCAACGCCACCCAACGCCATTGTATTTGCCTCAGG
>JACVVK020000398.1:195000-210000 GCA_018292915.2 Batillaria attramentaria | reverse complement strand
GGTTATCAATTGGCCCTTCCCCCGTGACAAGAAAGACCCTGTATAAGGAGGTCACGTGTCTAAGTAGGCCACGTCTTCAAGGTCCCGTAGACAACCATTTGGACAGGTCTGACTGTACCTTGAGAAGACAGGTTTTTGACACTGACCTACTTCTATTGAAAGTGCTGAGTGTTTTCCACTGGAGAGTTCTTATCTGGACGATTTCTGACTTTACAATGACTTCTGCACACTTAAAAAATAATAATAATAAAAAACAACGACCAAACTGCCCTTTCGGACAAGCACAAGCACAATCACAGGGCAGCCATGAAGCTTACAGTGATCATATTCTCTCTCTCGTGTCTCGCGGTATTTGTATGCGGAGCTGAGCGTGACAGTCTTCGACCCGCGAGAAGCGACGATCCAAACGTCTACACCGACGCCATTCAGAAAATGGCTGACAGGCTCAGCCTCCTGGAGGCCGAGGTACTTGCTGAGAAAACCGCCCTTCGTAATGAAAAAGCCGGTGTCATTCAGGAACTGCAGTCTCGGTTGAACGCTCTCAAACAGAGGAGGCAAGCCTTGCAAGGTAAAGCTCGTTTTCGGTTATGCGTGTATCAATTCTTCGGGTCAATTACTTTTGTTCAGAGATGTACACAACTGTAATTGTATAGGGAAGTCGCTCCCGCCTTTAAAAAGTAATCAAATCAAAGATAGTGCAGTATGTCCTGCTCTGTGTTGAGCCTGTACTTGATAAGAGCCCACATAGTAGTGGTAACAGTAGCAGAAGTAGTAGTAGTAGTAGCAGTAACTGATAGTAGTAGCAGTAGTAGTAGTAGTGGTAGCAATGGTAGTGGTAGTATATCGCTATATACTGGAATGATCTCATGGTTGTATAGCTGATGTTTAACGTCTTTGCCAGAGTAATTAGAGACGGCCGTAGCGAAAATGTTCTCAGCTGGACATTTTTTTTCAAAGCGTCTTCTGTAACTATCAAACCTCACAGGAACTTCTCTAAGACCTAACGATCTGCACAATGGACATTATGTTTAACGAGGTACTCAATCATTCTTTATTGCACACAGACGCCTACAAAGAGAAGGTGGCCTTCACAGCCTTCATGACGCAACACAATCAGGTCAGCGGCTCCGTAGGAACCGTCATCCGTTTCGACGGCGTTGTTGTGAACGACGGAGGCGCTTACAATCCGCATGCTGGCGCTTTCGTGGCATCTTACGACGGCTCCTATTGGTTCTACGTCCATCTCGAAGAGGATCACGTGACAGCGATCGACTTCCGGAAAAATGGCGCCGAGCAGGTTCGCTGTGACCGGGACAACGTCCTTCCCATCCTGACCTGCGGCGTGGTGATGAAACTGACCGCTGGTGACACGGTGACTGTCAATCACGCGCTTGATGGTAACGGGTCTATCCTGCCGCTGGACAAACAGTCCTGGTTTACCGGGTTCCTTTTTCACTGAATAAAATTCGGAATTTCTCGTTTCTGCTACTAAAAACAGCAGTAAATGTCTATCATGAAGAAATTGTAGAAAACAAATAAAAAAGATAGGTATTGGGTGGCGCTGTACCGCGGCGACGCGCTTCCCCCGGGGAAAGCAGCCCGAATTTCCCGAAAGGGACAATAAAGTTTTTTAAAAAACCCAGCAGTAAATGTCTATCATGAAGAAATTGTAGAAAAAAATAAAAAGATAGGTATTGGGTGGCGCTGCACCGCGGCGACGCGCTTCCCGCGGGGGAAGCAGCCCGAATTTCCCGAAAGGGACAATAAAGTAAAAAAAAATTTAAAAAATGGGTCGTACACAGTTGTGTCCGATTATCGCCCAGTACCAAACGGGAGGACGGGGAATCGGGATAGCCGAATGGTAGAGCGTTGGACTCTTAATGCTCGGATCGTGAGTTCGAATACCGGCTGGCGCCAAATATTTGTGCTGGCCTTTTCCCCGTTGCCCTGTCGTTGATATTACCCAAACGCGGTGAAAAAGGAAGTTAAACTCCCAACCGCTCACCCACCCCTGAATGGGGTGGACAAGCTATGTTTTTGTAAGGCTGGGTGAGTCACGCACTTCGCTATACATCTTCCAGTCCTTAACTGTGCCTGCTTATTGGTCAACGTACTGCAACACTAACCTCTTCAGAAACAGTAGGTCCCCGTCCCTGCAGGTCGAAGGACACAAATACACAGGGCCTCAAAATGCCTTTATATTCCCTATCAGCCTCAGGCATCATAGTCACCCCTAAAAATGCTTCAGTCTAGAAACAATTACTACCACGAACAGACCAGTCATAAGCACGCATCTGACAGGGGTTTAGAAACATTTGAATGTCTCCTTTCCGCTCAGGCCTCACTGGAGTACTGTCCTCACGTCTACTTTCTCTTTAGGCCAGAGAGGCAGTTCACATAAATCCGCTTGCGTCACTTGTGTCCGACCTCTCTACAAAAAGTCCCAGCTTCACTGGCAGCTTGCCTCTTTTTGTGACCGTCTGGCATGCACCTTGACCTACATAACACAAAAATCACCAAAATCACGCTTTTTCATGACAACAAAGATCACTACAGACCAGCACACTCGCCAAACAGGGTACCTAAAATAAACACGAAACACGGTCAATTTGTGTCCTTACGCCTGCAGAATCAGCTACTCCCGTACCTATGGCACCGGCTGGCCATCTGAATGCCCATTTGCTCACACAAATACATTATTCGACAGCAATGCCCATTTGTGCCCATCAGAACCATCAACCACCTTTGTGAGTCATGATGATCATTGCTTCGGCCAGTTTCTGAAAAGATTGTCATTTGTCTTGCCCATCGGTTATATTTCTTTAAATAAGTTCAGTCGACATAACATTAACCAGGTAAGTAAGATTATCTAGACGCTTACTAAGTGTTGTGCCGTTGGTGAAAACTTATTTCACATTGAAACTCGTTAAACTTATTTCACATTGAAACTCGTTAAACGTATTTCACATTGAAACTCTCAACAGGATTTTATGCCGATGGGTCCACGCTGAGCTCTCTCTCTCTCTCTCTCTCTCTCTCTCTCTCTCTCTCTCTCTCTCTCTCTCTCTCTTGCAGAGTGCTTACAAAACTAATTACACAAAGCGCAAACAAAACAAAACCTTCGACTGATCGCATGTGTTCCAGCCTCACATCTCCAGCACGGAAACAACAACAACAGCAAAACAAGAAGCAAAAAAGATGTGCATATTAATCAGGTACATTTTTTCACATGATAAACCTCGTAACTATCGCTCTTAACGGAAATAATTTGAAACAGTCACACATTTTAAACTTAATTCCGAAAATGAGGTATGTAACTGAAGCAGAATATACAGCTTCCATTTAATCTATTATTTATTGAGGTGTATGGATGTGTGCGGCGGGGAATTATTGTCAATTGAAACGGCGCGGATTTCGAGTGCAAAAATTAAACAGTTCTGTAAAACCCGAGTATGTGCTTTTTAAAAAAATTCCAGCCGCATTTTATTCTATTAATTTTGCATTTAAACACATGTACACTTGTATCCCTGACAATCCGGCTCTTTTTAGCAATCTAATTAGTTTAGTGTAAACACGCGAAATACCGTTCTTCTTTTTTTTTACAGTTGTTGTCTTTGTCGCGATATATTTTGTGGGCCGACATATACGGTGCTATGTATAGTTTCTGTCATGAAAATATTCTGTAAATCTCAAATAATGTAAGCTCATTTATCAAATACAGCAATGTTTATTTTCGCTTCTTTTTAGTTTTTTTTTTTTTTATCACCAGAACAGGGGACATCGAGGGGTCGGAGCAGAGGGGTGGGCGGGGAATTGGGAAGAGGCGGTGGTCTAGTGGTTAAGAGACCTGTCACCAATGCGAGAGGTCAGGGGTTTGAGTCCCACTCGGGGCGAAGAATTTTTCCCTCTCGTATGTGGCACCGTTCATTCGGGCCGATCGTCGGGGGTTCTCTCCGGGTACTCCGGCTTCCTCCCCCTCTGCTTTGGAAATGTTCAGCCCACCAAATTTGAAAAATAAATGCATATCTAAATTCCGAAATTCAAATAGCTGAGCTGACCCTTCGCACCACGTGATTGTAATGTGTTTATGTCCAGTGTGTGAGAGAATGTTTGTGATTCACGTGAGCGTGCGTGTTGGGTTCAGTTCGCGGCGCTTTGAGCCGATTCATGAAATTGGGTAAAGCGCCTATATAATACTCATTATTATTATTATTATTAAGAGAAAACAATAAAATGTTTTACTGGGTGGAAAGGAACCAGCGTTAACTTTCAAACGTCTTTTCCTTCGCATACTTACCGTCGTATATTAACCTTCCGTTTATTTGCTTTGTAGTTTGGAGTGCGCCGGCCGAATCAATCTATGCTGCTATTGCCGCTAGCTAATTAGTACACTTCTGGGGGAAAAAAAAACAAAACCCTTGCCCCTATTAACAAATCTCTCACTCTGTTAGCTAGGCATGCCCCCGCATATACCAGACTGTTATACGTGCCTTGACCGATTCAGTTACACCCCCCCCCTCCCCCATTCCCACCACAACCTCCCCCTTCCTCCCCCACACGCACCCATCATCTCCCCGTCCCCATCCCCCCCCCCCACCTCCCCCACTCGCCTTCCCCAAGGCCAGGACACTCGAGATAAGCTTATATAAACTACACAACAACACAATTAGCCGTTCTTCTGTTTATTTTTCTTTCGTTTGCTTTTCAAAGTTCTGGGAATGTGTGACAGATGCGTGAATGGCATTTTTTTTTTTTTACTGTATTTTAGCGTTACAGACATCACACGACGAATATCAACATAGCACAAATATGTTTTACTCTCAAATCCCTGACGGAACTCCTGCAGTGGCTAAACACGAAATACGGAAATCGATACAGCAGACAGTTCGTGTTTGAATCTGGAGGCCAGTGAATAAATACACAGATGACACGAGTATATATATAATGATAATTATGAACTGTGTAACTATCCGAAACGCAAGCACAACTCCGAACCAGTTGCGTTGTCAAAGCGGCATAGGATACCTCGATCGAAAATGTTGGGAACAGATGCAGCAGACGTTATGTCTGTTCTGTAAAGCTAGAACACAGTCGTGTGCCCATCATGACTATATAGTATCAACCACAGAAGCCAGTAGATGAATTAATTGTAGCCTGTGAAATTCTGTGACATGCCACTCGTGTCCGCGGGCACCTGCAGGATAACTGCCCTTGTATGTGGGCACGGACATGTGAACATACAAAACATTACCACTGCCTCGAGATTTTGAGGCAACACTGACTAGCTGACTCCTCGATGTTTGCGTCTCGTGAAGCCTTTTGGTGGCTTAGAGCCAGTTCGTGAGATGCTGTCACTGTGCAGGTGACTGGGCTGGACACTAACGAAACAGCTCACGACGGTCTGTGAGTTTAGCATTGTTGGATGATCAAAGAAAATACGGACTGCTTCGCATTTGTAATTGCAAATTAGGCGGGAACATTAAAGCTTCCAGTACAGTGCAGTGGTGAATTTCAGCAGACTGCCTTCCAGATTTGTCAGCCTCTGAGTGAATAATCGTGCGACGTGAAACATTAAAAAACAAAAAAGTAATTGCAAAATAGTACAATAACTCATGCTTGTTTTGGTAATCCTCGTGTAAAAAAAATTGAAAATTTAGCCATTTCTTGGAAAACGGATGAATGTGTTCACGCTCCTGTCCAAACCGACCATGAAGACAAACCATTCGGACCTTGTTCGTGAATTTCTTGTGTTTTCTTGCTGTTTCCTCGCTACCCATTGCGCTGCGAGCGTTTCTGTGTGTCATTCTCCGAATGTTCAGAAAGACCCAGTTGAAAGTCAAGAGGAGACTTCAGGTAAACTCGTCATATTTTGATGTATTTTAGTATCTAAGGTCCAGCTTTTCTGCTCGCTGGATTGAAAAAATGCATCCGTGTCATCGCTATCATCATCATCATGATCGTCCACGGCATCGTTGTCGTTATCGCTGACCGTCGTTATCATCATCCTTGTCGTCGGTCGTCATCATCAGTCATATCCTCATCGTCATCATCGATCATCATCCATATGTGTGTGTGTGTGTTGGGGGGGGGGGGGGGGGGCACCACACTATTGGTGACATCAATGACGGGGCAACGAGAAAAAGGCCAGCACAAATATTTGGCCCAATCCGGGATTCGAACTCACGACCCGAGCATTGAAAATCTAACGCTTTACCATTCAGTTATCCCGCCCCCCCCCCCCCCATCATCAATGCCGTCGACGTCATTCATCGTATCACAATTGTCGTGATTGTCGTATCACTATCTTTTTCGTCATTGCTCTTCGCTGTTTTCGTCGTAATTATTATCATCGCTGTTAAGACCATGCTCCTGGGCCCGTGTCTAAAAATAGCGAAACCTTTGATAGTTGTTATTTTCATGGTGATCTTCAAACAATTCCAGACAACCTGGGGATTCGTTGTTGTTGTTGTTGTTGTTGTTGTTGTTGTTGTTGCTGGCGGCTTGTTTCTGATCGTTTGTTTCTTTGTTGTTGTTGTTATTGTTGTTCTTTGGGGGTTGTTGTTCTGTTGTTGTTGTTGTTGCTGCTGCTGCTGTTGTGGTTGTTGTTGTTGTTGTGGTTGTTGTTTTGGGGGGTCGTGTTTTGTTTTTTAATTTCGATTTTTGTTTTATATTTCGGTTTTTGTTTGTTGTTTTTTTTATTTCGGTGTTTGTTTGTTTGTTTGTTTGTTTGTTTTTTAGTTTTTGTTTCTTTCTTCTTTTTTTTTTTCTTTTTTTTTGGGGGGGGGGGCGGTATTTTTACACAGGACTATAGACATACATCGACGAACACACTGAAAACACTTTTGTTTGTTTGTTTGTTTGTTTGTTTGTTTGTTTGTTTGTTTGTTTGTTTCGCAGACCGTAGCCTGGGACTGAACGGTGTGCAGCTGCAGGTTGGCGTTAATACGGTACGTACTTTTCGATAAAATCACTCATGCAAGAAAGGCCAATATGGTATTGCTTCTCACACTAAACGACGCGCTGATTTCAACTGAGATTTACGTTGAGAAAAAAAAAAATACCAAGTGTATTGTGTATGCTGAGTGTTTCCTGGTTTTCCGAGCGACGGCGCTGCCATCTTGCATAATCAAGGAGAATAACTTATTTTTCGTCGAGAAGAGTGATCTTTCCTTTCACTGCGTCTACTCAGACTTTTTTTTTTTTTTTTTTTCTGTTACTCCTTGCTGTCCTCTAGTGGTATCCTTACGTGATCGAGACCGGTACGAAGAATGGAAATGTATCTTACACAGGACTTTGCATGGACCTCCTGCAGTATTTGGCACAGTCTCTTAATTTCAGGTGAGGACGATGTACAACTGCGAGCTTTCACACACAAACTGTGAAATTTGTGGACTTTAATTGACGTGTAGTCCAGACGCCTGTAGCTACGTCCACTGACTAAAACGAATCTTCCATGGCTACCGCACGCAGCGCATCCTTTTTAACCGTTTGATCTCTTTGTCAGACGCATATACTCCGACAAGCTAACCCACAGGTGGGGGTTTGCGTGTCGGAGTACACGTGTCCAGTTCGCGCATTTTGATTGGCTAGCTTCACCTGTCAATCAGGAACTGGCTGCGTGTCAGTTGTGGCCCAACGATCGAATACTAAGTTCGGAAGATTAGCTGTTGTTGTTGTTGTTGTTGTGTTTGTTGTCAGTTGTTGTTTTCCAAGTGTTGTGTTCATCTTTCCGACTGCTAAGCTGGTGATCTGTTCTGTTTTTCGTGTTTTAGGGGTTGTTTTTTTTCAATGAAGTTCTTATTTTATTTATTTTAACCCTAACGCTATTGGTCGCGAGATAAAGGAATGACTGTGCTTGTAGCTGATAGGCCGGGAGAATTCCTTGACCACGGGGAGAGTAGTCAGTTCAGACTTCATAATTTCTTCAGTGGGGTTATTTCCCTTACACCGTGTCGATTTAGCACGACCGGTTTACAGTAAAGACCGTGTACAGACCACAGCTGTGTTTTATAACCAGGGTAAGGATTAATTTAATTATCGCTGAACAAGGTATTATTAAGGTATGTGATCTGAACTAGGTCAGACAAAGGTAAACAAAATCATAAAGGTGGTTTAAAGAGATCATCAACTGATTCTGTGTCTTTGCAGTTACGAACTAGTGCTGCCCTCTGACGGTGAGTGGGGAGAGAAACGTGGAGGCAACTGGACAGGCCTCGTAGGACTCATACAAAGGCGGGTAGGTAACTGTATATTTAGATAAATGTATATGACTGTGAACAAACACCAGGGCTCGTATGTAACAGTCGAGGTTAGGGCTTTTAGCCCCGGGTTAGAGTCTAACCTCGAACTAAACTAGCTCTAGGGTTAAATTTTCTTTGTTTTTTGTTTAAATGAGGAAGCGGGCCCATTCCAGGAAGGTGCCTGAACCGTTATAGAAGGATTTCTTTCGTCCTTTCTTTGCTTCCTTTTTTAAAATTTAATTTTGCTTTTGGGTTTCTTTTGTCCTAGTCTTGGTTAGGCCTGTAGCCGTGGGTTAAATTAACCTCGAGATTTTCGACCTCTCCCGCATAATCATGCTGTACAGTGATTATAACACAGCAGCCCAGTAGCCTAGGCTCCGTTACCGAATTTCTTCTTTTGTTTCCTTTCCTTTGGTCCTTTGGACCTTTCCCACCTAACCGACGCGAGGACACCATTCTTAGTCGGCTTCACATTGGACACACCCACATTACGCATCTCTTGAAAGAGGGAAGATCCCCTCTGGTGCGTACCATGTCATGAGCCGTTTTCACCGAGTCGCACATTTCTTAATCTCGTCCGTAGATCTTGCTGAGACTCGCGTAAAACATTACTGCGCAGATTTTTTGAAGGTGTTGTTCCGGGGTGTTGCCCCTGACAGCATCTTCACTTCTTGAAAGAGTCAAATTTGTTTTGTAAAATTTGCACACCTCAAGAAATATGGACTATGCTCGACCTCTGTAAAATATTGTGTTCGATGCACAAAGAAGTGAAACGTGTTTATTATTCAGACCGGACAGGTTTTTGTTATATATACTTACACCTTGTTTTATTGTCTTCCTTTGTATTTTAGTCTGGCGAAGAAGGACCTTGATTAGCTGCGAAATAGTCTTTGTTGCTTGCGCGGCGTTAAGCCCTAACTAACTAACTAACTAACTAACTAACTAACTAACTAACCTTTCCTTTGCAGGAAGTTGACATGGTGGTAGCGCCTGTAGGCCTCGATGTAGATAGAAGTGCCGTGGTGGACTGGACTGTACCGTTCGAATACTGGTATTACATTGTGGTGGTCAAGACAGCAGAGTTGGACTTGTGGACAGTTTTCCTCAGGCCGTTCCATTGGCAGGTAATATCCCTCCCACTCCCCCCGCCACCCCACCCCACCCCCACCCCCAAGGACTGTTTGACATGTACATGTACCTGAAAACAAACGGATGTCGGTGGTCTAGTGGTTAAGACTTGTCACCAATGCAAGAGGTCAGGTTCGAGTCCCACTCGGGGCGACTGAGAATTTTTCTTTCTCGTATGTGGCATCGTTCATTCGGGCCGACCGTCGGGGGTTCTCCCAGCCTGCCTCCCCCCCCCCCCCCCCCCCCGGCCCTCTGCTCTGGAAATATTCAGCCCACAAAATTCGAAAATAAATGCAATTCTAAAATTCCGAAACTTAAATTGCTGAGCTGGCCCTTCACACCACGCGACTGTAATGTGTGTCCAGTGTGTGAGAGAAATCGTGTGATTCACGTGAGCGTGCGTGTTGGGTTTAGCTCGCGGCGCGTGGAGCCAACTGTTTGGGATAAAGCGTCTATATTAATGCGAGTATTATTATTATTATCATTATTATGATGATGATGATGATGATGATGGAGACTTGATATAGCGCACGGCTCCACCCTAACTGAGTGCTCACGGCGCTTAGGGAGAGGTTTTGAAAGGAAAGATAGTTTTTAAAAAAAAACACAAAAAAAACCTGCAGATGATTACTGGCGCGCGGCACTGAAGATATAAGTCATAAGAGATAAGAGATGCCCCAGGCATCACAAAAAAACTCTCGTTATTTAGGAGTAGCATTTATTTGTCTTAAGATGTTTACTAAAGTTGAACAACAGCATGAATTCAAGTCTGTGTTGGCGCAGGTGTACGTGTGCATTCTGGGAAGTTTCCTGTGTTGCACGGCCATCTTCTCCTGTTTGATGGAAACTGACAGGACGGTACACGGAAAATTTACGCCTGCTGTTTTTGGGGTGGCGGAGTTCTTACTCGGTGTTTGTCTGAAACAAGGTGAGTTACTCTGTTTTTGGTGGGGATTTTTTGTTTGTTTGTTTGTTGTTGTTGTTGTTGTTGTTGGTTTTTTTTATTGTTTTGTTTGTTTGGTTGGTTTTTGTTGTTGTGGGTTGTTGTTGTTGTTGTTTTTTGTTGTTGTTGTTGTTGTTTGTTTTTTTTTTTTGGGGGGGGGGGGCGGTATTGGTGTTTTTTGAGTGACCTGTTCCATGTTTTCCAAATCGAAAAGAGTAAATTTTAGGTTACCGTGGATACAGTTTTAGAGGTTTGAGGAGGCCAAGCAGCAATATCGAAACCCGCGAAAGGAATATGCAATCACTATATTCACACGAACCTCCATTTTCGAAGTTTCTTATGTCCAATTACACCCCCCCCCACCCCCCCCCCCCCCCCCCCAAAAAAAACAAAAACACCAAAAACCAAACAAAAAAACATTTTTTGGCAATGTTCCTGTATTGTGCAGCTCTGCCCACAGCATGGACAGGTGGCGCTGCACGCGTGCTAATTGCCGCCTGGTGCCTGCTAGGACTGATTCTGACGTCATGCTACACGTGCAGACTGACGTCACTGCTGGTGGCCCTGCCGTCACACGTTCCCTTTACGTCACTGGCAGAGATGGCGGAGCGTGACGACTACCGCTGGGGTGTGATCGGAGGCACAAGCACTGTGATGCAGCTTAGGGTGAGTGATGGCACCTTAATATTTAGAAAAAAGCATAGAAAGTGGAGGATGGTAGATAGGAAGTTCTCTTTTCGCGGTTCCCATGTTCTACTGCCCCCCCCCTTCCCACCCCCGTCCCCCGCCCCCCCCCCCTCCCCCCCGCCCGGCTCCTCCTCCTCCTCAGTAGCAGTAGCATCCTCAGCTTCACTATGTCTGTCTTTGTCATGTGGCGCAAGAACACACATCACAGTGTGTGGGGTCAAGTTTGGTGTCTGAACTACCCTGTTTTGCGAGTGTGGTAGTTTGTAGTGATTTTGGTTATCATAAACAGCGTGATTTTCGTGATTTTTGTATTTGGTAGGGCAAGGTACATGCCAGGGGCTAGCAAGAGGAGGCAACTTGCCAGTGAAGCAGGGACGTTTTGCGAACGAGAGAGGCAAAGATGACGTTATTGGATTTGGGTGAAGTAGCTTTCTGGCCGAAAAAGAAAGCAGACTAGCATTACTTCAGTGAGGCCTTAGCGGAAAGGAGACATTCAAATTGGTTTTAAACTACCGTCTCTGCGTGATCATTTTTGTTCTAGATTGAAGTTGGTTGTTTTGTTGTTGTTGTTGTTGTTGTTGTTTTGTTTCTTTTTGTTGGGGTTTGTATTTTGTATTTTTGGTGGGGTTTTTTGGTTTGTTTTTGGTTGTTTTTGTTGTTGTTGTTTTTTTGGGGTTTTTTTTTGTTTTTTTGTTTGTTTGTGGTTTTTTTTGGGGGGGTGACTATGATGCCTGAGGCTAATACGGAATATACAAGCATTTTGAGGCGTCGTGCATTTGTACTCTTTGACCTGTGCACTATCTGTTCACTCCATCAGCAATCTAACGACAGCGTGCTGAAGTCTGTGTATCGGGGGATGCTGACCTTTGCCCAGGATGACCCGGAAGTGTTTAGTCTTGACAGAGATGTTCATCTGTCCAAGATCCTGTCCAGTCGCTACGCCTTCATCACTGAAGGATTTTCGGAAGCCATGTTGGCAGAAAAGGATAGACTGACGTACTTTGCAGTGCCAGAGTTTGGAAGCAAGATGTACTCGATTTTCACCCAGAAGAATTCAACGCTTACGTGGAGACTTGATAAAGTGTGAGTGGATTTTTCAAAGTTTGTGTCTCCGAACATGTGACCGTCTCATTCTGAAATAGTTTCGTTTACAATTCAGGAAATGGTACCTATACCATAATGCAGTTTGTTTGGTACAGTACATCGTTGCAGTGCATGGCAAACTGGTTCGACATAAATCTTCATATGTTTATAAATATGTTTTCACTGCTTTGCATTGTGACTCGGCTTTTTTTTTTAAATTTCATTTCAATGTGATTTGACTTTTTTTCCAATTCATTTCAGTGTGATTCGGCATAGTTTTTCACTTGATCATGATTTGCATAGAATTTTCGCTTTTTGTCAGTGTGATTCAGCATAGGTTTTTGATTTTGTTTGTTTCTTTGGTTGGTTGGTTGGTTGGTTGGTTGGTTGGTTTTGTAGTTTGTGTGTGTGTGGGGGGGGGGTGTTGTTGTTGTTGTTGTTGTTGTTGTTGTTTTAACTTTATTCCTCTGTGATTCGACGAGTAAGCTGAGCACAATAACCTGACACGGAAGTGTAACTGTTTAGTTTTCTTCTAGGTTGCTGCGACTTCAAGATGCGGGCATGATGCATCACCTGAGGAAGAGATGGCTCCCACAGCAGGCAAATCACCCTGCAAGCAGGTCCTCCAGGACAACCATCACCTTGGAAACGATGCAGGGCCCGTTTTACATCGCTGTCGGTGGACTAGTCTCTGCTGCAATCGCGCTACTCGCTGAAATGACCATAGGCAGGAGATTAGCGTGTGAAAAACACACTTACAAAAATGACTGAGCATTCGATGGTTGTACACGACCATAGGCAGTGGATCAGCATCTGAAAAATATTGTCACACATGACTGAGCACTGGATGGCTGTACAGGACTATAGGCAGTGGATCAGCATCTGAAAAATATATTGTCACACATGACTGAGCACTGGATGGCTATACAGGACTATAGGCAGGGGATCAGCATCTGAAAAAAAAAAAACATTGTCACACATGACTGAGCACTGGATGGCTATACAGGACCATAGGCAGTGAAAAATGTTGTCACACATGACTGAGCACTGGATGGTTGTACAGGACTATAGGCAGGGGATCAGCATCTGAAAAATATTGTCACACATGACTGAGCACTAGATGGCTATACAGGACCCTAGGCAGTGGATCACGATCTGAAAAATACACTGTCAAAAATGGCTGAACATTGGGTGGCAATACAGGACCACAGGCAGGAGATCACCACCTGAAAAAAGTACACTTTCAAAACTGACTGAGCATTGGATGGAAGTAGGGCCTAATCTGAAAAAAATGCACTTACAGCAAGTGCCTGAACACATGGATGGCTGTAATACCATAGGGCAAGAGATTAGCACCTGAAACTGAAATACACTACAAGGGTGACTGAACATTAGATGGAAGTACGGCCGTAATCTGAAAAATACACTTACAGCAAGTTCTTCAACACATGGATGCCATTAATACCGTAGGGCAAGAGATTAGCTTCTAAAAAATACACTTACAGTTACAGAAGTGAATGAACATTTGATGGATGTAGAGAATGAATGGGTGCACTTCCACGTCATTTCCTGTTTGTGAGTAGGTAGTTTGAGTGAAGGATATGGTGGAACGTGCATGGACTCTTCCAGCTTCTGAGAGACAGTACTGAAGCAAAAATGAAATGAACGTAGAATTACTCAGAGGGTAATAAACTTACTAAGTATACGGCTGTGGGCAATGACCATTCAGAAACTACCCCCGCCACCTTCACCCCGAAAAGAAAACAAAACAACACCAAAACTTTGAATCATGTGTGTGTGTGTGTGTGTGTGTGTGTGTGTGTGTGTGTGTGTGTGTGTGTGTGTGTGTGTGTGTGTGTGTGTTGTTTTGGTACACACACACACACTTCCTTTTGACCTTGAGTTAGATTAGGATCAATGCTCTATCTGTACGTACACAATTTCTTATTTCGTTTAAGGCCACTTTGTATGCTTGAAAGAGGTCACCCGTTCTTATCTGCTCTGGGGCAAAACAAAAACAGCAACGTGCGGAAATGTAAAACAAGTTCATATGGCCGAATTCGACCGATTTTTTTTCTCTCCCGGTCGTGTGGAATGCTTTTTCAACCCACCAATTCTGTGACAAGTCCATCAGAAACAGCGCCAACTATGCCCCGTCTCTTTGTTTCCGTTGTCGTCTGCTTCGCGGCATCTGCGCTCGGAATCGAGACTGATCAGCGCGCGAAAAGGATAGGAGACGACCCAGATCCGGTACTTGCGGCTCTGCAGCAGATGTCGAGCAAACTGGACGCTTTTGAAGCAGAACTTGCAGCCGAGAGACAGGCGGTGCGTACTGAACTCGACAGCACGGCTCTCAACATTACGGAGCTTCTCAACAACCAGTCGCAGCAGATACAGACTCTCGAAAGTAAGTCGTACTCAATGTTGTTTCAGTTACAGACGTTTTGAGCTACAGCGAAACCCAGATGGACTTGTCTTTCAAGGGGAGGTAAACATTTTTTGCTAGGAAAATGTTTACAGATGTTCGGGGGTTCCCCTAAAGCTCAAAAAGCCTGTGGTTCCATTACCTTAACACGCTTGCGATTTGAGATTCTACTCTTTTTCTTTTAGTTTTTGTTTGGCGTTTATTTTATTTGTTTGAGCATCTGGAGTGCATGTATGGTAGGGCTGAGGTTGGGAAGTTCTGATGGTTTAACTCAATTGCCAAGGAAGTTTGGGGTTGTGCACTACTGGCCTCACTAAAAAAAATCGTAATTAATTCATGTCTGAATTGATTTAAATTAATTTGAGCATCTGGAGTGCATGTACGGTAGGGCTGAGCATTAACAGGATGGGAAGTTCTAATGGTCTAACTCAATTCCCACCAAGGAAGTTTGGGGTTGTGCCCCAGTGGCCTCACAAAAAAAAAAAAATCATAAT
>JACVVK020000398.1:185000-190000 GCA_018292915.2 Batillaria attramentaria | reverse complement strand
TTTTCTAACCTTTTTTTTTTCTTTCTCTTTTTTTTTTTGCATTGGTGCATTTACAATGGCGGAGACTTTAAGCGGGGTTTTTTTTGTTTTTTTTGTTTTTAATGACCCGTGGTATTGCCACCATAGCATTAAAACAATGTTGTGAACCGTTACGTCGAATGAATCGATGGGTATTCTCGAGTTTTAGACTCCTAAATTATGAGAAAACGTTTCGTGCCAACATCACCACCCCACCCCCATTCTCTCTCTCTCTCTCTCTCTCGCTCGCTCGCTCGCTCGCTCGTTTGCTCTTGCTTTCAGTGCGAAGCAGACTTTTCACACCCCAACCCCCACCCCCCGCCCCAGCTTTCACTATCTGTTAAATAATCAAGTCCGTTCTTAAATTAATGTCACACCCCCTGGCCAGGTGCGGTAAATGTCCGTTATCCTGTCTGTGTCAACGTGTGACAGGTGTTGTCGTGCGAAACGTTCGTCACTAAGTTCTCTTGAACTCCTGCGCAAAAGCTCCTTGTCTATGGTATTGCTCTGCGGGTGATGATGGCTATCAACATGGGTGCGCGCGCGCACACACACACACACACACACACACACACACACACACACACACACACACACACACACACACACACACACACACACGCACGCACGCACCCACGCACGCACGCACGATTAATACTCTCTCTCTCTCTCTCAGTCTCTCTCTCTCTCTCTCACACACACACACACACACACACACACACACACACACACGTACGCGCGCGCGCGCGCGTACGCAGATTTCGCACTCTCACGCGCACACACGCACGTTCGTAACAATTCTTACAAATTACGAATTACGAAAATCATATTTAGTGTTCCGACCAACCTTAACGCCTACCCTGAAACCTTTTCTAACTGAATGACTAAATACATACAATTTAATCAGTTTGCAGACATGAAACTCTCCGTCAAAGGTGGTGGGTGGGTGGGTGTTTGGGGGTTTAACGTCCTTTTCCACCACATACGGGTGATACCGTCAAAGGTGGAAACAGATGGGGACTGAGCGAGAGTGGAACGGCCTTGCGACAGAACGTGGGCTGTTTTTAACAGCGTTTAAGTTATTTTCACAAAATTCTTTTGTAGTTGGCCTTAATGTCTTCCGGCCTGCCCTCCCTATTTCTTTTTAGCAAGGCTACCGTAAACGTACTTTTTGATTTGGCCCAAGCCGAGCTTACATGATTAGTACTCATGGTTTGTCACGAAAGAAACCACAAGCTGTTTCAATTTTTTTGCCGTAGCTACCGAGTCTCCAGCGTGTGTGTGTGTGTGTGTGTGTGTGTGTGTGTGTGTGTGTGTGTGTGTGTGTGTGTGTGTGTGTGTGTGAACTCGTAAACCACTGAGTGGGTTATTGTTATGTAGAGATCGCGAAAAGCCACTGCATTTCGATGGAAATTTCTAGACCATCCCAGAACATGCCGGTGCAGTAACGTCAGTAGATTACGTCACCTTGGAAAGATTTCGAATTTGCCAGTAAGTTGAGGAACGTTCTAGATCTGACTTGTTTAGTATATAATGCAGCCCTGCACAGCGTTCTGGGTTCTTCTTCTTTCATGAATTTGTTCTCCACGCATCTTCTGTTAATAAAGTATTGGAGTTGTATCCTGTTGTATCGTACCGTGCCTTCTCTGCGAGTGCACCAAGAGAGCGACAAAGCAGGAGTAAAATACAACAGTTATGAAAAGTGATTACTCACACGTTCTTTCTCTGTTTCCTTACCATGTTCGGACATAAAGCACTCGTAGTTAGCTCAAGCTGACTGACAATTTCCACAGGAGAGTGGTGTAAATTTTCATACACGTCGACAAGTAATATTCAGCATAGCAGGATGTGTTTGCGACAACACCTCGTCCAAACAATGTCGCAAAGAGTGGATCGCTGCAGCTACAAGACAAACTGTTTTCCATCATCACAATTTGACTCACACCGTACGAGAATGTAGTATTGCAAGCAGCAGTCGGTCCCGTCCTGAATAGGGTCGGGTGTTTGTCAAGATTCTTCATCTACGTTATTGCTTTGCACGCGCTAATGAAATGTCTCTTAATAATAATAATAATAATAAAGGGTATTTGTGGCGCCCTGTCTCACAAGAGCTCAGGGCGTGTACATAAACTACACATAACATACCAAAAAACATAAACGTATATAACGTACAGGGCGCACACACACACACACACACACACACACACACACACACACACACACACACACGCACGCACGCACGCACGCACGCGCACGCGCACGCACACGCACACGCACACGCACACGCACACACACACGCACACACACACGCGCACACACACACACACACACACGCACACACTGATGTTTTGCAGGTGACATGCAGAGATGGAGAGCGGGGAGGGGAGGGGCAGGGGGGGGGGGTGGTTCTACTGCATGGAGAAAAGATGTGTTTTAAGGTGAGACTTAAAGACTGCTAACGACTGAGCATGGCGGATGTGAGAGGGGAGGCCGTTCCAGATTACAGGACCAATGTATGAAAAAGCACGCTGGCCTTGAAACTTTTTCAGACGGATGGGAATACGGAGAAGACGGGTGTCGGAGGAAGAACGGAGGTTGCGGTATGGTGTGTACAGCTGAAGGAGCTGATTACTCGCATCTCATTTCATTTACACGCAACTACACATCGACATGTCATAGCTCTTTTAATGATGTTTCAATTTTTTTTTTATTTAATGTCTGAAGTTGATGAAGCCATGCGGTGTTGCGAAAAACTGCGATCTGGATACAGAAGTGGATTTTTGTGTGTACGTTTTTTTGTGGGGTGTGTGTGTGTGTGTGTGTGTGTGTGTGTGTGTGTGTGTGTGTGTGTGTGTGTGTGTGTGTGTGTGTGTGTGTGTGTGTGTGTGTGTGTGTGTGTGTGTGTGTGTGTGTGTGTGTGTGTGTGTGCTTTGGAGGGTCAACTTCAAAAGTTGACCCAAAAGACAAAAGAAGTGCTTTAAGGCCCATATTCCGGCATTTGTATGTGATGGTGTTGAGTGATTCAAGCAGGCGCAAGAACTGAATGTGGTAGTGAGGGAGTCAACGCATGGTATTACACAAAACACAGCTTTTCATACCACTACAGAGGAGCAGTGTACTACTCCCGCAAAAAACACAAGTGGAAAGACATTAGTACGCCACAAAAGGAAAAGCAATAAGCATAGATGTAGACGACACATGAAACGGATCAAAGCTAGAACAATACCAACTCTATCGGACAAAGCTATGAAATTGAAAGATACAAGCACATACTTTCTGGAAAGCTTGCTAAATTCTAGTTCGGGCAACCCATGAGTGATCGGGGACGCCACATCCTGGGAGGGGAAGCTCTGCCTAGCTAAATTCAGTATCGATTGGTTCCCATACATAAAACTGCTAAATGTACGATAAAACTCACATCCCTGTTCAGGTACACATATCCGGCTAATGTACCAGGGTAGTAGTATGTTGACGATGACCGGCCCCCGTAGTGTAGTGGTTAGCACTTCGGACCATGGACCGGGAGACCCGGGTTCGAGTCCCAGCCGAGACAAGCGGGATTTTTCCTACCTAGGTCGGCTCCTACCCAGAGCGGGTGTGCTATGGGCCCGATGGGGAGGCTGTTGCCACACAGCCGAGATTCACCCACTTCACGGGTGCGACTTTGGGGGTGCTTCCCTTAGTATGACACGTCGTATGATGTGGATGATTACTGGTTAATGCCGGGATATTTTTGACAGGAAGCGTGGAATGCGGCCCTGTCCCGCAGTCCCAAACCACATGGACCTCCATAGCATCATCTTACTATCATCCTCATCTCCATCATCATGCACAATAAAAATTGTCCCGACTTCCGGGTCCTCCGTGGGTTCCACCTGGGAGGAACACCACTGGAGCTGGCAAAGAGTTGGGACAGCAAAAAAAAAAAAGAAAAAAAAAAAAGTATGTTGACGATGTATGTTGCAAGCACCAGATACTTGGTTGCACTGTTTGTTGGAGGGTGCGTGTGTGGGGGGGGGGGGGGGGGCGAAGATGTCTGCTACCCTTGTGTGTGTTTGTGGGGGGGGGGGCTGTGTTTTCATCATATGCAGTATGTGCATTCAAATGTATATGTATGTTTGTGTGTGTATATATGTATATGGACTAGGGCTATCTGTACATCTATTCTATCTGTTACTGTTTCTGTTATGTAAATATCTATTCTTTGTCTATGTGTGTGTGTGTGTGTGTGTGTGTGTGTGTGTGTGTGTGTGTGTGTGTGTGTGTGCGTGAAAAAAAAAGAAAAACAGAATTTAAAAAAAAAAACAACAATAGCTAAGCAGCTATGGCACTGAAGTAACATACCAAACTGAACTAAATGTACGGCTCGCAAAAGTGTAAACAAATATGTGAAACCAAGACAAAATGGCGGCTTCGGTCCACACCACGCTACCCGACTCTAGCATCAAACATACATGGCTAGCAACAAACATATTACATGACTGCAGTTTGCCCAGCTACAGACATACGGCTTTTTTTTTTCGTCTTTAAAAAAAATTATTTATTTATTTTTTTGCTGGTGCTGCTGTCTCAACTTTTGGCCAGCTCCACTGGTGTTCCTCCCAGGGCCTGGATGGAGTCCACAGAGGGCTCGGAAGCTGGGGCAAGTTTTATTATGCATGATGATGGTGATGAGGATGATGGTATTAATAATGCTTGGATATCCCAGTGGTTTGGGACTGCGGGACATCAGGGCCGCATCCCGGCGTTAATCAGGCCCGGGAGCTACGGCACCTGTGGTGCCGGCCGTGTAATCATCCCCATCATGAGATGTGTCATACCAGGGGAAGCGCCCCCAATGTCGAACCCAAAGGCTCATATATTTTTGTTGCGATCTGTTTTGGTGCAGTGTCTAACATAGCACAACTTAGACACATGCACAGTTACAGCAATTCACAGGCTGGTACTGAGCCAACGGAAGGCTAAAGGCAAAGGGAAAAGCG
>JACVVK020000398.1:177500-180000 GCA_018292915.2 Batillaria attramentaria | reverse complement strand
TAATATTAATAATAATGATAATGAATTGTACTTATTATAGCGCAAAATTCTGACAAAGGGACTCAATACGCCTACTCCCGCACTCATACCAACAAATATGCACACACACACACACACACACACACACACACACACACACACACACACACACACACACACACACACACACACACAGAGAGAGCTGAATCAGGAAGAGGTAAACGGACCTAGTCGAAAGCCAGCCAGAACAGATACGCTTTCACGATCTATGTCCGACTGGTCTCTCAGGCCGGCAGGTAGTGCGTTCCAGAGTGACGGGGCAGCGAAGCTAAACGCGCTCTCGTCAACTGTTTTCAGGTTTCAGCGAGAAACTTTCAACAGTTTTACAGAGGAAGAACGAAGAGTGCACGCTAGTTGGTGGACTGTAAGGGGGGAGTTTGAAAGGTAGGCCGAATTAGCCGGGTTGAACTTTCAAAAATACGTGTTTGTCTGTGTTTGTCTTTGTGTGCATGCAAACTCTGACTGGTGTTTCAGCGACCTTTCCGCAGTTCGAGGAAGCAGTCGAAGACCTTGGGGAGGCAGCCGGTGATGCTGGCGAAGACCTCATGTGCCCAGGTTGGTTGTTTAATTAGTTGGTTTTGACTTGACGTCCCACGCCACAAAGTGTGATTGGAGACGACCCTGCTGGGCAGGTTATGGGAGGGAAGGGAGAGCTATCCTAACTGAACAGTCCAGCTGAACACTGTTCAGTCGAGTCAGACTGCGAGATCGGCCACTTTTTTTTTTTTTTTTTTTTTTTTTGGGGGGGGGGGGGTATCTTTGACCATAACGGACAAGCTACACAAACACACTGATACAGTTCACACTGTCAGAGGAAACGGGGCAACGTGAAAGAAGGTGGTTACCGGCCCAATAATGTTGTTTCCATTCAGTGCTGTCATCAAGGTTGTTCTTCTGCCGTGTAGGAGGGGGGGGGGGGGGGGAGGGGGGAGAGAGAGTGTGTGTGTGTGTGTGTGTGTGTGTGTGTGTGTGTGTGTGTGTGTGTGTGTGTGTGTGTGTGTGTGTGTTGCTGTGTACGCGTGTGAACAGCACACCTACATACTGGAAACAATCTGGATACTTTACCGTAGCGTTTGCAGCGTGGAGCAGTTGTTTTTGCAAGTACCTGTTTCTGTTGTAACGCTTTTGCACGAGGAAAGTTCGTTCTGAAGCTAAAAGAGCGTCCTTTCACAGGCACCCCCTTGGCGGCAAACTTGCAATCGCTGATGGCTGCAGTAACCGCCTTCGAGCAGGCGGTCGAAGGTGAGTGAGACAAACCCATTGTACCAGATCTGTCTCCTGACCATCCATTCAGTACCAAGTCTAGATTACTACAACTACTACTACTATTTGTACTACTACTACTTTGTTCATTTGGGGCTATCGTCGGGGGTGCTCTCCGACTACTCCGCCCCCCCCCCCCCCCCCTCGGCCCCCTCTACCCCCACCCCCTCCCCCGGCTCTGCTTTGGAAATGTTCAGCAGACTAAATTTGAATATAAATGCAATTCTAACTTCCGTAACTTATATAAGCTGAGCTGACCCTTCGCACCACGTGATTGTAAAGTGTTCCTGTCGAGTGTGCGAGAGAGAGAGAATGCGTGTGATTCACGTGAGCGTGCGTGTTGGGTTCGGTTCGCTGCGCTTGGAGCCAAGTCAAGAAGTTGGGTGAACCACCTATAGAATACAGTTTTATTATTATCATTATTATTATTAGAAAAGACCGACCGACGCTTATAATGAGGACAGGAACATGATGCCACTCAGACGTGAGTAAAATATGAACCATGACTTTTGTTTGGCTGTCGTTGCTAAGATACGAGCCAACGTGATGGGTTCGAAATACTAAATGCTACGTAATATTTCACACCGGCATCCGGACCCAGCACGTGCGCTATCGAGGACACAAAGTAATCGCTCTTCCGGCCCCTGTGCTTACTCCCATAAGGGCGAGCTACTGTACATAACGTAGTGCTATAATTCTATAATTCTGTTGTGTGAAATTTCAGCTCAAGCTCCAGGGACGGACTACCAGACAATTTACATGAACCTGTGGATGGCTATGACGGCAGTGGAGACTAGTCTCCAAAGTGAGTTGTTCTAAATGAGTCAAGTTTAGGGGCACAGCTCTGTGTGTGTGTGTGTGTGTGTGTGTGTGTGTGTGTGTGTGTGTGTGTGTGTGTGTGTGTGTGTGTGTTTGCGCGCGCGCACGGTATCTGTGTGTGTGCGTGTGTGTGTGTGTGTGTGTGTGTGTGTGTGTGTGTGTGTGTGTGTGTGTGTGTGTGTGTGTGTGTGTGTGTGTGTGCGCGCGCGCGCACGGTATCTGTGTGTGTGTGTGTGTGTGTGTGTGTGTGTGTGTGTGTGTGTGTGTGTGTGTGTGTGTGTGTGTGTGTGTGTGTGCCAGTGTGTGTTGGGGGTACCGCGTCCTTTTCCACCACATCAGTTTTGGGTGACTGATATCAAAGACGGGGCAACGAGAAAAA
>JACVVK020000398.1:90000-172500 GCA_018292915.2 Batillaria attramentaria | reverse complement strand
TACGTCATCCCCTTGGATGAGAGGGAAAGATTAGCCGGGGTGGCCTAATGGTAGAGGGTTGGACTGTCAATGCTGGGGTCGTGAGTTCGAATCCCGACTGGGGCCAAATCTTTGTGCTGGCCTCTTTTTTTTTTTCTTTTTTTTTTTATCGTTGCCCCGTTGATATTACCCCTACGTAGTGGAAAAGGACGTTAAACTCTGAAACACAGAGTGACCGCCAGCAACTGTCTCACACACACACACACACACACACACACACACACACACACACACACACACACACACACACGTACGCACGCTCGCACACAAGAACGCACGCACACACGCACGCACGCAATTGTACGCAAACTTGCTTGCATTTAAAAGTGGTGTTGCCGTGTACGTTCTATATAAAAGCTGTATTAACTACAAAAACAAATTCGCTGGCAAAGTTTGTTTAAAAAAAAAAAACGTAGAAAGATGAAATAAGAAATAAAGATTAAAACAAAGGAAAGATGATACATGATGACGGAAGGAAAAAAAAAAAAACAAGAACAAAAATTAAACCTTTCAACGCGGACCCAATTGGACTCTCTTCCCACAACAAAGAAAATCAGAGAGAGAGAGAGAGAGAGAGAGAGAGAAAAGAAGAAGAATGGACGGAATGATGACGGAAGGAAAAAAAAAAAAACAAGAACAAAAATCAAACCTTTCAACGCGGTCCCAATTGGACTCTCTTCCCACAACAAAGAAAAGCAGAGAGAGAGAGAGAAGAAGAAGCAAAAAAAAAAAAGGGGGGGGGGGGGAACAATGTTTTCAGTTGCCTCGCCACGACTCCGTTTTTGGAAGACTTTAATTAAAACTCTGTTGTCAGAGAGTAGCGGTTGTTATGCTGGTCGCTTACCATGGCTGAAGATTGTCACCCACATAACAATGACAGCAACAACACCATTTTACTGCAGCCTCCGTGTTCCGGCCAGAGTCAACACTGATAAAAAGCTTTCGCGCGAGGCGAGTTTTGGGAAATGAAATGCAAAATGAACAGTCGTGTTAGTCTACGCGCATAATAACATTGGTCTGGCTAGTTATCGGATGACGATCTACAACGTTGCCTTTTGATGATACCATCGTGAATGATGACAAATGCTTTACAAATCACCGGACCGTGAAGTATGAAAACCGTGATATAGATAATCCGGATCAGTCGCGTCAGCTGTTCTTTTGTACTGAGACCGCGTGGCATGTTTTCCCAGTCGCTGCTCTGTGACGAGCAAACTGTATTTAAGCAACAGGGGAACTAATTGCTCTCACAACCTTGCTCGTTGCCAGCAAGATCATCGACAGGAAACTGCAAGCTTCAACATTTGGACGACGGACAATGTGAGGAATTTGACTTTGCTCTCTCTCTCTCTCTCTCTCTCTCTCTCTCTCTCTCTCTCTCCCCCCCCCCCTCTCTCTCTCTGTCTCTCAGAACCACGTACATGTATAAATTTTGCTGATTGCAGCCTCATATTCAAACAAAACACAAAATAATGCCTAAATGCAGATTCATACTTAAAGTCTGTCTGTTCGTGAGATGGAAAAACCTCAACTTTCGAAGCTCTAGCGGTGTTTGCCAGACAGACAGATGTTTCATTTTGCCATCGCGACCGTTTGTTGACGTTGTGGCTTCTACTATTAGAGAAATACGACTCTCTTTGAGCGTACGGCCCATTTCTGAGCTACCGGGGCGGTCGGTGGTCTAGTGGTTAAGAGACCTGTCACCAATGCGAGAGGTCAAGGGTTCGAGTCCCACTCGGGGCAAAGAACTTTTCCTTCTCGTATGTGGCACCGTTCATTCGGGCCGATCGTCGGGGGTTCTCTCCGGGTACTCCGGCTTCCTCCCCCTCTGCTTTGGAAATGTTCATCCCACCGAATTTGAAAAATAAATGCAATTCTAAATTCCGAAATTTAAATAGCTGAGCTGACCCTTCGCACCACGTGATTGTAATGTGTTTATGTCCAGTGTGTGAGAGGATGCGTGTGATGCACGTGAGCGTGCGTGTTGGGTTCAGTTCGCGGCGCTTTGAGCCGATTCATGAAATTGGGTAAAGCGCCTATACAATACTCATTATTATTATTACACTGGGACTCGACAAATCTTCTTAAAGATCAGCGCCGTCTATAGCTGGTCCTCAGCTGTACCCTCGATGTTGCTTGATAACAGTAATAGGTTTTGCTAGGTTGTTAAAAGATCCATGTCCCCATACACCTGAGTGTTCTGTCGTATGTATCCTGGATGTTACATGTTAGCAATTATAGGTCTTGTTTAAGTAGTTGAAAGATCCATGTCTCCACACACCTGAGTGTTCTGTCGTATGCATTTGGATTTTACTTTCTAGCAGTTACAGGCTTTATTTAGGTAGTCGAGTGTATTAGAACATGACCTTTAACTTTGCCATGCACATGTCAGACTGATATTCTCACGCTGACTTGATATTATCTTATTTTAATGGGGGGTGTTTTTTTTCCTCATTCAACTCTTTTGTTTTGTTTGTGTTTTGCTTGGTTTGTTTGAGGGTTTTTTCGGGGGTGGGGAGGGGGGGTCTCTTGTCTCTTCCTTTGTTTTATTTTTGATTTTGTAGTCTAGCAACGGCAAATTATAAACTGGCACGTGTGCTACAATTTCTACCGTTGAAAAATAAAGTTTCATTGTCATTGTCATTGTCAGTCCGCAACCAAATAACGTCGTCTGGGCCCGTATGTAATAGTCGAGGTTAGCGCTTTTAGCCCTGGGTTAGAGTCTAACCTCGAACAAAACTGGATTACTCGTTCCAGACAAAAACTGTGGTCAAGATGGCGCTTCCCCGATCTGTTGTGCTATGCCTTGTGCTCGTCTGCTCCCCGCTGGCCGGCGCTACCGCGCTAAAGAAGGTCAGTACACCAGCATGCACCTCGAGCGCAAATTCAACTGTTTCATGTTCTTTTTGCACCCCTATATCTCACATACAATATCAAAAGTAGGCAAAAAATGGGAAGGAGGAAATTTATCTTTTAGGCCCCAGGAATCAGTGGGTACCCCTCAACCGGCTCGGGCCCACAAAACTGAGCGGTTACCAAAAAAAAAAAGTAAAGTTGTTGGGGTTTTGCGTACGTGGTTTATGCACGGGTTCGGTGTGACCTCGGGTGAGGAAAATAAGCACCAGAACACCAGGAGTAGTGTATATATATATATACAGCAGCCGTTTTATTCTCTCAAGCGTTCCCTGAAAATCCAACCTGGAGCAAATCAAGCCAAGTTTCTGAAGCGAATCTGGCTAGCCTGAGAATTTCTGAATACTAAATATAGCTCACGTCTAGGATGAACTTACTGTGATTGGTCAGCAAGTTGTTTATGGTCACACCAGTTTTAACCTCTTAGCTAACACTCACCCACACAAGCACTAGTTTACACATACACGTGAACTGTCTCACACACAGACACATCCCCAGATATTCAGTCTGACAGGCAGGCAGGCAGGCAAGGCAAGTTTGCTTACAATTGCGTGCGTGCGTGCGTGCGTGCGTGCGTGCGTGCTTGTGTGCGAGCGTGCGTACGTGTGTGTGTGTGTGTGTGTGTGTGTGTGTGTGTGTGTGTGTGTGTGTGAGAGAGAGAGAGAGAGAGAGAGAGAGAGAGAGAGAAGTGGGGGGTATGATGGCAGACATGTAATGTCTTTGGCAGGTGTGACATATCTGAAGAGAGAACGAAAACAAAAAACAAAACAAAACACTAGCAACAACAACAACAAAACAGACAAAATAGCATGAAATTTTGGACTGAGAAACCGCTTTATGGGATGGGTCCATTCCTCCATGTTTTCTGGTTTTGTCCGAGTCTAGCCGGCCAAACGGCAAGAGGTGGAACTGACTGATGCGGAAGAGGCGGCGATGGCTCTGAACGTAGCGATAAACGCGGCTCTGTCAATTTACGTCAATCCGACCGGTGAGTGACTCCGACAAGCGCAGGCATTCAAACAGTCAAATCCATCAAATTACTTCATTACCCCCAAAGGGAAATTCAGTTAAATGGAGTCTCTCTCTCTCTCTCTCTCTCTCTCTTTCTCTCTCTCTCTCTCTCTCTCTCTCTCTCTCTCACACACACACACACACACACACACACACACACACACACACACACGCACACACACACACACACACGCACGCATGCACGCACGCACGCACGCACGCACACACACACACACACACACACACACACACACACAGGTGGGAGGGGGGATTGCGACGGGGACTAAGTGCATAGAATGTGGGTTGGTTTTTCTTTCTTTTTTTTTCTTTTTTTTTGCACGTTGTGTGGGTGTGGTGTTTTTTTTTTTTTTTGTTGTTTTTTTTTTGCACGTTGAGTTGTTTCTCCTTCCACCGATCCAGCCCTGAGGTCACACAATATCTTGAACTACCGCACACTACAACTCAAACTAAGTCAGTGGCATGGAGGAATATATATATATTTATATTACATATGTATTACATATAATTATGCTACTAGATTTCGGATTCATATTCATGAACATTTTCCTTTGTGAGTATAACTAACATCTGATTCCGAGTCCCTAACCTGCTCCTCCAGAAAGGGGAGCTCGGGCAGCCGAATGGTAGAGCGTTGGACTTCGAATGCTCGGGTCGTGAGTTCGTATCCCGGCTGGGGCCAAATATTTGTGCTGGCGGCTTTTTCATCAGTCGTTGCTCCGTCTTTTGATATCACCCGTATGTCACAGTGGTGGAAAAGGACGTTAAAAACTCAAACACCCACGCATCCCATCCTCCTCAAGAAAAGGAGTGATGCCGGTTAAAGGGTTGAATGTGTGTCGTTCTACTTTACCAACCATCAACAAAATGTATGTGTGCTACCGGCCCCCGTAGTGTAGTGGTTAGCACTTCGGATCATGGACCGGGAGACCCGGGTTCGAATCTCAGCCGAGGCAAGCGGGAATTTTCCTACCTAGGTCGGCTCCTACCCAGAGCGGGTGTGCTATGGACCCGATGGGGAGGCTGTTGCCACACAGCCGAGTTTCACCCACTTCACGGGTGCGACTTTGGGGGTGCTTCCCTTAGTATGACACGTCTTATGATGTGGATGATTACACGGCCGGCACCGCAGGTGCCGTAGTTCCCGGGCCTGGTTAATGCCGGGATATTTATGACAGGAAGCGTGGAATGCGGCCCTGTCCCGCAGTCCCAAACCACATGGACCTCCATAGCATCATCTTACTATCATCCTCATCTCCATCGTCACGCATAATAAAAATTGTCCCAGCTTCCGAGTCCTCCGTGGGTTCCACCCATGGCCTGGGAGGAACACCACTGGAGCTGGCAAAGAGTTGGGGCAGCAAAAAAATAAATAAATAAATAAAAATAAAAATGTATGTATGCTTACGGCATAACTCTGACTGGTGATGCAGGGACCTTGGAACAATTCCGTGATGCCGTCGCAGACGTTCTGGAGGCAGCCGAGGAACTGGCGGGCGAGCTGGCGGAGAGCCAAGGTAAAGGCCGGTCTGGCTCTGGGTTCAGTTTACGTATTCGTGTGATGGTCACAGTGTTTAAAACGTGCGTGTGAAGATGACACACGCGTGTCAAGGTCACTATGTTTTATACATGTATGCGTGTCAAGGTCACTGTGTTTTACGCATGCGTGTAAAGGTCACAGTGTTTTGGCTACGTGACACAGATGCAAATCTGGAGGAAAACGCTATATATTCCTCTTACACATAACGCTGCAGATGACACCCTGGAAATGCTTTAAAATTCACCAAAAAATTCACAAAAATCAGGCAGCCATAGACTCATGTGTAGAGGAAATTTCAACAAATTCCAAAGTTCCATTTTTTGGCATTGTTGGCAGCGACCATATACCCCCTCATTCCACGGTCGTCTGCTGGCTCCTGTGCCATACAAATAGTCCACAAGCCAGCCTCATTTTCCCCTAATTTTACTATTACCTGGCATGAAACTTGTTTACAAAGCCAACAAAAAGCACCAGATTGCCATTTTTTTACTCTGCACACAAATTTTAACAGGGGCAAAGATTTTCTACTATATTTAGCCGAGTTACTACATGACCCGGAAGCTAATAACGTCACGTAGCCTGTATTTACACATACCGGCGTGTCAAGGTCACTGTGTTTCAGGGACGGGCAGTTCCAAAATATCTGCTCGAAACGGAAACTGAGCCAGCAACGTGCTTTTCTCAGTAGCCAGACTGGCTTTTACCGAAATAATGTAATTATGCAATTCTAAAATTCCGAAAAGTAAATTGCTGAGCTGGCCCTTCGCACCATGTCAGTGAGTGTAATGTGTTCATGTCCAGTGTGTGAGTGAATGCGTGTGATTCACGTCAGCGTGTGTGTTGGGTTTAGCTCGCGGGGCTTTGAGCCAAATATTTGGGATAAAGCGCCCATACTAATGAGATTATTATGATTATTATTATTTCAAACATTTGGCTTGTCGTGAGAGCTCAGTGTCATCGTCAAAAGTACTCAAAACTATTGAAGCAGAGTGCACGTAGCACCTGCAGCACTGGCCGAACACTTTGAACACCTATTTTGAACACCCTCTCTGGTAGAAAATTCGCTCTAAAAGGAGCTGACAGGTCATGTACCGTTTTCAGCCTGCCCGAGCCTGGCGGTAAGCCTGCCAACGTTGCAGTCTACAGCTACGGCCTTCCTGACAGCGACAGCTGAAGGTGAGTGAGCCCGACTGGCGGGCGTTTAGCATCAGACTGAACTGTTCTTTGATTATCCGCCCGATCGTCAAGGCTCTTGTGATTATCACAGCGAGATGATGATGATGATGGTGATGGTGGTGGTGGTGACAACGATGACGACGACGATGATGATGGTGGTCACGACGACGACGATGATGATGATGATGACGACGACGACGACGATGAACTAATAGGAAAAAAAGAATCACTATATTACTCTAAAAAAAATAATTATTGCGAAATGTTAGGGGATTGGGGGGGGGGGGGGGACTCATAGTTCAGCGTATACTTCAGCTCAGCCGCTTGGCTTGGCTCAGCTCAGCTTACCATCTCAAAACGTAGATAAAATAAAATCTTTTCATGATTTGTAGCTCATCTTTGCATAATTTGTAGAACATCTTTGCATAATGGAAATTCCCTGTGACGTCCTGTTGTTTTATTTTTATTTTTATTTTTAATGCCACTCTTTTAAAAAAAAATTGCCCAAACTGGGATAAAAAATATATTGAATAGCATGCACTTCCGCCTGTTGCATACACAGCAGGTTAGTAATAAAAAATATAATAATAATAATCATATAACATTCTTATATAGCGCAGTATCCCCACAAGGTGAGCTCAAGGCGCTTCACAAATACAGTCTAAACTAAACTATTAAAACAAAAGTATGCCACACGTGCTGACACAAGACAGACGCGCGCACACGCACACACACACACACACACACACACACACACACACACACACACACACACACACACACACACACACACACACACACACACACACACACACGCACACACACACACACACACACACACACACACACACACACACACACACACACACACACCCACGCACGCACGCACGCACGCACACACACACACACACACACACACACAAACCTGCCACTCCACCAGCAAGAGGGCTAAGACTAGATCAAGATCTCTGGTGAAACTAGTCGTAGGACAATCTGAACAGGAAGGTTTTCAGTTTGGCTTTGAAATCAAGCAAGTCAGATGCATTACGAATACACTGGGGAAGAGAGTTATCTCAGATCACAAAAACTTTTCGTGGGATTTCAAGTGTACGAATGAGGCGATGTATGAATCTCGGTTTGGGCCTGTTTTCACCGGCAGGCATGTTGTTGGTGTTGGTGTTGGTGTTGGTGTTGGTGTTGGTGTTGGTGTTAGTGTTGGTGTTGGTGTTGTTTCGTTTGTTTTGTTTTATGTAAGATTCATATCACTCCTACCAGTCTTGGACGAAACAGAATTCTATAAGTCGGTTATTTTGTTGTGTGAAATTTCAGAAACACCTGCAGTCGGCGTGGATCTGTCGGGGCTCTACACGAACCTAGTAATGACTATGGAGGCGGTGCAAGCAAACATCCAGGGTGAGTTGTCACGAATGAGTTACTTTTTCTTAAGTTAAAACGTTCCTCTTTTGCAAAGCCTTCCAGTACTTTCCTGTGTCAGTAGCTAGTCAGTTTCACCAGTGTAAAATGTGCGTCAGTGTCCGGCGGTGAATGATGGCTCATTGAAATGCGCTCTACAAAATTTAATGCCATTTATTATTGATCATTATTATTATTATTATTATTTATTTCACGACCCTGCACCCAGCATTTGAGGGGAGCCGGGGTGGTCGAATGGTAGAGCGTTGGACTTCTAATGCTCGGGTCGTGAGTCCGATCCCGGCTGGGGCCAAATATTTGTGCTGGCTTTTTCATCGTTGCCCCGTCTTTGATATCACCCTATGTGGTGGAAAATGACGTTAAACCCCCAAACACCCACCCGCCCACCCGCGCCCAGCATTTGTGCAGAGCCCTTGCATACCGTTGCCAACGACACATCTACATCCCGGGCATTGATGCTTGTCGTTGAGGGAGCTACATGTATTATCAAGCACCCACAACCCATGTTGTCTCCGCTCTCACTGTGGCCGCTATGCCCAATTTTTTCCAGTCAAAAATATTTTTCCATAACAGTGCTAATAACTATCTATCAAATCATACTAAACACGGTTAGGTAACATCTGAGGAAGACCACTTTCCAAAAAATCGAAAAATTGCTTTTAAAAAAAATCGCCCGGTTGGCAAGTGCCTGGGTCACGGGAGAATTCCACGGTGCGCGGTCAAGGTTGGCGACAATTGCCAATCTCTCTGAATATATCGACGTACTCGCCATGTTTTTTATTATTATTTTTGTTATTATTATTTTGGGGGGCTGGGGTTGTTGTTGGGTTTTTTTTTTAAAGGGTTGTTGTTGTTGTTTTTGAGGGGGGGGGGGGCAGGGTGGTGGTGGGGGGGGGGGGGTAAGCTGTTTTCTCGTTGTCGTGATTGTTATTGTTTCTTAAATTCAATTAGTTATATACATAACGCCGTGAGAGGAGTTGTATCTTCATTGAAAACTTGAAACACGCACAGGCAATAGCGAGTGACTGCCCTACCTTAGAATGAGTAACCCCCATTTACTAGAACGGCAAAGCCTTTATGACTCAAGTCAGTGTATGACCATTTCAAACACAAGACTTGAAATAGTCAGTATAGACAACACAGAGGAACTAACTTCTAAACTGATACCTGATTACTCCCATTTGTCTCGCTTCCCTCTACATAAAATTTCATTCAGGTAGTAGTACGACCGTCAAGCCAAAGTTGGTGCTTCTGCTGACTGTAGTTCTTTAGGAAATGCTAACGTTGAAGTCACGGACACCGTGCTGACTCAGTGGACAGACGGCAGACTCGAGGACAACTACATTGACTCACTTTGTTACAAACGTGAGACAAAACGCATTTTGAACAAATGCTGTAACCTTAGCCTCAGTCCCGGGTCGCAAAGTCACTCAGTCAGTCTTGACAAATGATTGAATGAACCCCTTTTCTCGGGCTTTCCCGTGGCCGCGAGAACTGGTACGGTATCTGGCAAACAGCATGATTCTTGCCACTCCCACGAACACCGACATATATATATAGCAGCCATGGGATAGCGATCGAGCTTTCTGTTCACTAAATCAGTTTAGTAACGCAAGCTCGGTTAGTAACATTTTCTCTAATCACTGATAAAAATAAAAGATTTTATAAGATGCTTCAAAATCTCTTCTCGGAGGCAGAGACGTTGATGAAGAAACCGAACCGAACGGCCGCGACTGATCGAACCTTCGTATTTGACTAACGTTCTTGCGGTTAGGGTGACTTTTTTTTCTTTTTTTTTTGCTGCCACAACTCTTTGTCGGCTCCATGGTAAAAAATTACCCCAGCTTCCGAGCCCTCCGTGGATTCCACCCATTCCCTGGTAATGGGTGGAATCCACGGAGGGCTCGGAAGCTGGGGTAATTTTTTATTACGCATGACGATGGAGGTGAAGATCAGTGATGGTAAGACGATGCTATGGAGGTCCTTGTGGTTTGGGACTGCGGGACAGGGCCGCGTTCCACGCTTCCTGTCATAAATATCCCGGCATTAACCAGGCCCAGGAACTACGGCACCTGCAGTGCCGGCCGTTAATCATCCACATCGTAAGACTTGTCATACAAAGGGAAGCTCCCCCAAAGTCGCACCCGTGAAGTGGGTGAATCTCGGCTGTGTGGCAACAGCCTCTCCACTGTGTCCATAGCACAACCGCTCTGGGTAGGAGCCGACCTAGGTAGGAAAAATCCCGCTTGCCTCGGCTGGGACTCGAACGTGGGTCTCCCGGTCCATGGTCCGAAGTGCTAACCACTACACTACGGGGGCCGGTGGTAGGATGACTCTTATCTTTATTTCCCTCTTGATGTACTTCATTCCTTGCCGTTCGCCTTTCATTCGGGGTCCTGTGGTGACTGTAGTCTGCTTACTATGTGCAGTGTGCTTTCCATTCCTTGGCCAAGTGCCGGTTATCGACGACAAGAGGTCAGCCTTTGTCCGTGTGTGAGCGGCGGTCGGCGCGACACAGCCCCGTACTGGACAGCTCATGGTCTCCTCTTTGATTCAGTCACAGTCGATATAATTATCGACCCGCCCTCACGCGCGCGCGCACTGACACCACACACACACACACATACACAAGCAGGAAACGGTAATCTGATGATGTTTTGCAGGATTATAGGGGAGAAAATGGCTTAGCACAGGACTGAAAAGAATTGGCAATTCTTTTTTGTGACCTAATGCACGATAATCGCACACCCGACAGTTCCGGCAGCTTACATCTGTCACTTAGTAAAGAGAGACGATTCATGAGCAAGTAAATATTGCATTGCATTTATTGTGTTGCCGGTGTTGTGTTTTGAAATGTTGGTAATTCAGCTGCGCGCATGTATACGTGTGTACTGCTCTCTCTCTCTCTCTCTCTCACACACACACACACACCGTGTCGGCACAAGCGCACACACACACTGGCACACACACACACACACACACACACACACACCGTGGCGGCACAAGCACACACACACACTGGCACACACACACACACACACCGTGGCACATGCACACACACATACACACACACACACACACAAGATGCTGACACGGCCAGTCCAAGTGATTCTGACAGCACATTTCTCACCAGCGCGCCCCTCAGCGGTCACGGTTCTTGCCCATGGATACAAAAAGACTTCACCTTTACATGGAGAGGAAAAAAAAACCCTAAACGCCACGGATTTCAAGAGCACTTAACGTCCTTTTTTTCCACGTAGCGGTAAGAAGTGAACACGATTATTTCGCATCTTTCCCTCTGCTTGGGTCAGGTACTATTCCGGCAAGTTCTGCTTGGTTCCCCTACAGCACAGTGGACAAAACACACATCCCTAAAACAATAATAATAATACATGTAATAGTATCGTGCAGGCGCCTTACCCAGTTTCATAAACTGGCTCCAAGCGTCGCGACCGGAACACAAATAATAATGATATATTACACTTGTAGAACGCGGAGTTCTGCTTAGGAAAGCACTCAATGCGCTTTTTGCTCACGCATACACACAAACATTCACACGCACACATTTATACACATCAGTAAAGGCGGTGGAGATTAAAGATTAAAGGCTAGTTTGAAAAGATGTGTTTTGAGGTCTGCTTTAAACTGTAGGAGGGAAGGGATGTTTCTCAGAGAAGATGGCAAGGAGTTCCAAACGCGGGGTTGGGGGGGGGGGGGGGGTCAGGGGACGCACTATAACTGAAAGAATGTTGGCCAAATGTTTTGAGGCTGACCCGGGGGACCTAAAGTAGCTTTTGATGGTGAGCTTATCACAACACACGTGCTCACGTGAATCACACGCATTCTCTTACACATTGGACATGGACACACAACAATCACGTGGTGCGATGTCAGCTCAGCAATTTCAATTTCGGAATATAAAACTGAATTTATTTTTCAAATTTTTCCAAACCAGAGGGGGGGGGGGGGGGAAGGAAGCCGGAGTACCCGGCAAGAACCCCGAGTAGTTGGTACTGACGCACAGACCTTCTCACCAACTGCATCAATAATCTTAAAAAAAAATATATATATATATTATATATATACAACAGCACGCAAAAGAATTGTCAGAATACATCTTTGATTTTATTTTGTGCATACATTTGTTCAGGGTCATTTGTTTGCAAATCTGTGGGCTGCCCTATAAACTGTTACAGCAGTCCTGAACGGTCACAAATCAAGCCAACTGCATCAGGGGGGAAAATAAAATTGGTTCTAATTGAGTGAATTCCTGTCCATGTGAGACAAAATGCAATATTTCAACGCCAAGGTTAAAAATGAACTAAATGTAAATGTAAAACAAAACAAAATGTAAGTCATCAAATGAAAACATGAGCATGTCATAAGTACGTCTTGTTCATGCTCAAACTGTTTTTTTTTTCCTGTATTTTCTCCACAGCAAAAACATAAAATTTATTTAAACCAAATGAAAACTCTTGGGACTGAGGGTGGGTAGGGGGTGGTGGGGGGGGGGAGGGGGGAGTGGAGACAGTGAATAAACTGGAACAGCAAGAACAAACCACTTTCAGGCCACTGCATGCAAACTATGTGGAAAAACTCCCCCTATAATATTCTTGAATACACTTGTAAACATGGGACTTGGAGGAGGGGGTGTCTCTCTCTCTCTCTCGCAATCTGAATCACAGAGCAAAAAAGCCAGCCTGCATACATGGAGCAGAAGAATAAACAAACATTTCAAGAAGAGATGAAAAGGTTTAAAAACAAAACAAAATAAAATACAATAGCCAAACCAAACGTGGGCATGCATGAATAGCCTGCTACAAAGTAAAAAGGAGAAGTCAGATCAATCTATTATACCTAGTTTTTCTCCTACCAGACCACATGCTTTTCACAGCCATCTAAAATGTACATGTATTGCACACTTCCACCACAAACCGGGTAGACCCTAGAAGTTAAACAAACACGGGTTTTAGAAATCTCGTCTCTGACAGTGTTTGTTGCAAAATCTCACTGAAAGAAAAAACAAAAAACAACAACAACAACAACAACAAACAGCAGCAGCTTAACAGTCAAACAGGCAACCCTATGCCAGCAACAAAATCAATTTGCAACAAAAAATCCACAACACCAAAGATCCTGTGAGTTCTGTGACATCAAAATTTCATGCAGAACTGAAACCTTTAAAAATGTGTCAAATGTCAGAATTACTTCAGCACAGTAGTGACATAGACAAGGACGTCGGCCCGTGAAATATCACTTAAAAACTTCAAGGAAATTACTGGAGGTTAAAACTGATAAAGTGACGGTTTCAAACCAAATTTCCTGTACATGCATTATGAGTGCTGGATGTAACCAAATGTTCTGTTCCAAGGAGAATTTTAATAACAATACTAAGTAGTTAAAAAAAAATCATTGAAATTATTAAGTATTGAAAAATCATTGAAATTATTATGTAATTACAAATTATACATTTGGAAGAATTTTCAACCAATTTCAAAAAAAAGAGGAGTTTTTTTACAATTACAAATGATGCAAAAAACTTGTTAAGACAGAAACCAGTCAGCTTTGATCCGTATAACTTCATCAAGTTCTGTGTGTGGAGAAATATATTCTAATTTCAGAGTTGAAATAACCAAAACAACAATTAAAATCATTACAATTCTTCAAACTGATACATATCTTCCAGGCAAAGCCATGAATTCATGGATATCACGAAGCTGTCATGACACACACACAAACAAAACTTGTCTTGAACTCAGGCAAATGAGAAATGTTAACAACAGGCAGCTAAATAAAAACAATCAATCAACGAACACAATAAGTGAATAACATAACAACTTTGCTTATTTACTACATGCACAATGTTTGTGCTGTAACAAACTACATGTACATGCACAAGCATCTACCAACACTACACACATCCAAACACAACATAATCTTCTCACTTCCATGGCACACTTTCACAAGGTCCTGAGCGTGTGTTGAAGTCATTCGTTCGCAAACATTTAGCAAGAAAGAACTTAATTTGTATCACGAATGCATGGGTGCAATATTTAGCAAGCCTTTTCACTCATTTCTCACCAAGAGCGGTGATTACCACAGCGCCCATCTCATGATTATAATAATAATAATAATAATCGCATTAATATAGGCGCTTTATCCCAAATATTTGGCTCAAAGCGCCGCGAGCTAAACCCAACACGCACGCTCACGTGAATCACACGCATTCTCTCACACACAGGACATAAACGTATTACAATCACGTGGTGCGAAGGGTCAGCTCCGCTATTGAAATTTCGGAATTTAGACATGCATTTATTTTTCAAACTTGGTGGGCTGAACATTTCCAAAGCAGAACATTAGCAAAACTACAGTTAGAAATTAGTCGTCGAAGACAGGGAATTCCCTTTACTTTTGTGTTTTTCAATGTCCAGTTTCCTGAAGTTTTGTCCCCCTCATTCAAGCTGACCACACAGACGAAACTGTAAAACTGAAGTGTGACTGTGCATAAGGTAGAGCACAAAGAACGTCAGACAAAACACACTTGTCCATGGGATGGTTCCACAGACCTAAAAAAAGATAAACCCACCGCCGCACGCTGCCACCGCTGCTTGCGAGTGTCGCTATCGTGGCCATCTTGCGAATAATAGAACTCAGAGGCTCTGTGTACAGGACGCCTCGTTCGAAATACAAAGTTCTTTAGAAAGACGTCATCAGAAATGTGACGTAAGATAAAGCGGACCAATGCTATGTGCGCTATGTAAACAGTTGATAGCGTCTGGCACTTCCAGGTAGTCGCAACATGGCGCGCGGCGGCGTCACACTTCCAGCACCGCAGGGGGTCTATCTTTTTTTTAGGTCTGTGGATGGTTCTGGGAATGTTGAGCCCAGGAATGCAGACAACAAAAAGAAACATGAACAGGCTCTGTGCCTTGAAACTGAATATATAACAACAAAAAAAAGAGACTAATCTACCACCTATTCCGGCTAAAGTGTAAAGTAGAAAACAGCATGCACATCAATAAGGTGTTATTATTAACATGCGATCACCAGCAAAAGTGCAGCGACTAACTGTACGTGCACATACAGCCACGTCAGAAAAGCAACAGACATGAAATAGAGCTTACATGATCAGTTCGAGTGGTTTATGGCGAAAAATTAACTCCGGAGGCTCGGTAGCTACACAAACAATCGAACCATAGAGGGGTTAGTCTTTCACCGTAAACCACTCGAACCAATCATGTAAGCTGTTTATACTACAAGCATTCAGACTCTTACTTCTACTGCTCTAGTCGCATACCTTTTCTGCGACTTTTTATTCCTGGTAGGGTGACTAGTGACTTTTGTACCCGCTCAAAATTCTGCGCACTGACTTGCGATGGCGAAGGGTCGTCGATGGCCTATGCTCCACTTGGAGCCATGGGTCTTAGTTAGTAGTTAGTTAGAAAACCACTGAGTGGGTTATGGAAAGTCATAACTCACACTTTCGATCTCTGTTTCATTACTATTTTCGGACGTAAAGCACTCACAGTTAACACACTGACAGTTTGCACTGGCAATGAGATAAGCAGGGCTGTCTCTGTATTTGTTATTTTGCATCCCCCTCCCCCACAAAAACAACCCCGATTTTTGGCTTTGGTCAAAACACATAAATTATTTCATGAACAAAAACATGTGTACTATGGTAAAGGCAACTGCCATCGTTATATGACAAACAAGACTTGAGCGCATCATGCACAGGTGTCAAAATAATAGCAACAATTTCATTCTGAGGTAATAGGATGATTGTCTATTACATACAAGAGATCAATATTGTCACTGCTTCTGAAATGCTGAATTGCAACTGTTTCCTAGAGCATCAAACACACAAACTCCTCTTAAATGCCCATCAATCCTGTCCCACAGTATTGTGCAAAACTTCAGTGCATATTGTTATAAACTCACGAAAATACAAACAGAAAAAATAATGCTGATGCTTTAGTTGTGCCAGTGTAACTGTTCATGCATGGGGAACACAATGCATTATATACACAAACCAAAGAGAAAGAAATCGACTGTCATGCAAACAGCGGTTAATCAAAGCACCACTCACGTAGAATATCGTGCTAGTTGTGTGTGCGGGCATCATCCTAACTACTTCGACAGCTGTTTGTACAAGAAGCAAATGCCTATCCTGGAACATCCTTTCTCTCTCTTTCCCCTTCTCTCTCTCTCTCACACACACACACACACACACACACACACACACATTCATGCACACACACACACACTAAAGACTAGCGATGATTCATAATCCGGTCATATCTGCACTGACAGTACAAAGATCTGTGACACAATACAAAATACGCACTGGGATTTCAACGGTCACTGCTGAGCAGCAAAACAGGAAGACCAATCTCAAAACATGGCATGCACAAGATGAGAACAACCACCCACCCAAAAACGTTTTATAAACAACAACAGAAATGGCAACAAGGAGAGAGAAAAAAAAAACCACTGAAGATGCTCCAAGGAAAAAAAAACAAATCACCTTCCGAACCAGGGACTATCTTTAATCTGCGCTCATATTTGGCAAATGTTAACCACCACAGTGCTTCACAGAACACATCACACCACTTGCTCTGTCACGTAACACCAGAAACTTACAAATAAAATGATACAGTGTACACCAACAACACAATTGTGCCCCACTGTCGTATGCCACCATGAAAAGTCTTGGACAGTATTGCAAGGAAAACACTACTAGTATCGTGTGAATTTCTGCCAGAAACTGCCCGAGTGACATTCCCTGATCTTTTTCAAACACCAGCCTTGGTTCTGTCTTTGCATCTGATGGACTGTCTGTACTTCTATGGAGGGTACCGCTTAGCATGACGTTTGTTCACCTCCTACAGAATAATTCCATCAACAGTGATGCAGCAATACAGTGCATCAGAAACCACACCATCTGAGCTCTGAAAGAATATAAGAATACTACAGTTAGCACAGGAAACTGTTTCGGCAGTGTGCTTCTTTGCAATCAAAATTTTGGCGCTGTCTGGAGCAGGTTGAGCGGTGGCGCAACTGTGAGCTTTAAAATGAGCCAGCAGTAGATCGGAAGTCACTCATTTTGAACATGGCGACTGAGCCATGGGATGGGGTGCTTGTGTGCACTGAGCTATAGGGGAAACCAAACTCTACAAAGCTGCGTCCATCTAACTGCACCAACTTCTGAGTGGATGCTTAATTAGCTGCCTGTCTTTCTCATCCAATCTGCCTGTCTTTTTCACGAGTCCCCTCACTCATGCCATCTGCAAGCTGGAAGGTTGTTTACTGCTGTTGTTGTGGATGTTTTGTCACGCTGCCAGTTCAGTTTTGACCCGAACGCTGCTGTGTCTGCAGTTCTACCCAGGTCTGTACGGTTTCATGTGTAATGGCATTTTGTCGCCCTACACTGATCGAATATGAGGAGAGCTAAAATATAAGGCGTGCAGCACTGCGTACAGATATCTTTGGGTATTTGCACACAGTTCTCACACTCTGGCTGCTTCATCACTTCTTTTTTTTTTTAAGTGTTAAGATGTCTAGTACCGATCCAGGTCGCATAAGCAAAACCCCAGAAGAAACTGCTGACAATATCAGACTGGTCACCACTCACATCAGACAGTAGGTTTCCCATAGTTCAGCGCACACATACAAGCGCCCCACCCCACAGAATAACTATGGGCAAGGACATGTTGGCAGTCAGCGTGACGAGTCACATCACATCATATCACATCAGGGTGTGAAGACATCGAGAATGGATGCTGAGCTGTGAGAAGACTGTGAGCGTAGTGTGAGGTCTGCCAGGTGTCCTTCGGAACTCAAGTGAACGGAAGAGGGCTGAGGACTCTGCTGGGACGTGCGTCTCCTCCCTCGGCGTAGAAAGGTTTCCAGTTTGTCCACACAAGCATCTTGGTATTCGTGGACCCACCTGTGATATGAAAGATGCAACGAGCTCACACACCAGTGACACGCAAGTGAGGTCAGAGGCAGTTTAGCGAAAAGAATATTACCTGTGTTGTAAATATTTACTGTGTAAACAGTTGTCTGTTGTGTTAACAGAACCTGTTGTCCGCAAAAACATGTGGAAGACTCTGAGCAGTGATCGTATTTCATTTGTCAGTCAAATTACAGTGCAGTGTTATATGCCAAATGTGACATCACATGGACGTTGTGAAACAAAGAGATCAACGTGAAGAAAGACAGGGATCTGCATAAGACAACAGGTTCAAGGCTGACATTAAGGAAAAGTGCCATGTCTTTTTCCTTCCTCACATACTTGATTGCAACTTTTTACAAAGAAAACAGAAAGAAAAGATGTATCATTGTCTGCTGTCTTAAATGCACAAAACTGAGGAGCTCTCATCAAAAAGAAGACAACTGCTCACCTAACGCAGTTAAAGCGCACAATGCCTCGCATGTCCTCAGGGAGTCGTTCTATGCTCGGCCATTCAAAGCAGTCGATGATGGGGACGATGTTGCAGTTGCACTCCAAAGCTGCCACGATCTCCTGAAAATGAAACAGAATTTTTTTGTTTTTTCTATGACCAGCTCTCACTGTTTTGATTTGTGACTTTTTTCGCTCATGTCAGTTAAATGATATTGTAAAATTTAATATTGTTTGTAATATGTCTACGTTAATAGTAACTTGGGCATATTGTATTTTCCACGTTGTGGCACTGCTGTACAATGCACCAGATCAGTAATGTTTACGTTCTTAATGTTTATGTCCTCAATGTTTATGTCCTCAGTGTTTATGTTCATAATGTTCATGTTCTCAATGTTTGGGTTCTCATTGTAATGAGGGTGATGTTTATGACACGTGTGTGAGAAATGTGTAGTGAGGGCCATGTTGATTATAATATATGTACATATTGACATAGCCGCCCATGGTGATGTAATTTTGACTGTACAATGGCTTTAAAAGCCCCTTGGGCTGAAAGCCGGCAATAAAATCTTTCTTGGCAAATCTTTCTTTCTTGGCTTACATTCAACATAAACTGCACACATGTGAACGACTTTAATTCAACAAGACCAGATGCATGGGGGGGGGGGGGGGGGATGTTTGGGGATTTAACATCCTTTTCCACCACATACGGGTGATATCAAACACGGGGCAATGATGAAAAAGCCAGCACAAATATTTGGCCCCAGCTGGGATACGAATTCACGACCCAAGCATTAGAAGTCCAACGCTCTACCATTCGGCCACCCCGGCTCCCCACATGCACTGTTAAAGGCAATCTTTATCCAAGTATGGCAAAACAGGAAGTGTATTTAAGTGTAATCTTTCTGAGATAGCACAACCTTTGCAATTAAATCTTTCTCCAAAATCACAACTGCATGTATATACATTGTACTCTTCAGTTCTGTATTTTTCCAAATTGCCAGTCACAAGTCATCTGACTAAAACCTGAAAAGAGGAATTGCAAAAATGACTGGAATCCATGTGCAACCACATTTAAAAATAATGCAATCATGTGCCTAACATTTGTGCTATTGAATCAATCTAAATATGTGATCTCTCTCTCCGGAGTCTTTCTCTCTCTCTCTCGCTCTCTCTCTCACACACACACAGAGTCACACACACACAGACCGACGAACATACACACACACACACACACACACACACTCTCTCTCTCTTGTGCGCCCGATCTGACCTTGTGCACCCAGTCCTCCTGCCCGTCGTCCTCCAGACAGCGATCCAGCGCGTCATGCGTAAGGATGAGGACAAAATGTTGCGACATCTGGATGGACAGCAGGAGGTTCTCGTCAAACTTGCCCGCTCGCAGGCGGTCGATGTCGAGGAACACAGAGAAACCGCGCAGCTGCAGGTGCACCTTCAGCAAGCTGCGGAAAACACAGAACATTAAAAACATGAAGAATCAAGTGCAGTGTTCAAAATGAACTGTTAGTGTTCTACATCGTCCCGGACTGCCTGTCATGAAAGATCTTTTAACACAGTATACTGCATGCCACCCTTGATATGTACACTTGCTGTACTTGTTTATCACAAGACTCCACAGAGAAAGCTCTTTTGCTTTAAAAAAAAAAAAAGACTTGTGGAAAACTGAATTTACTCCATGCAGTCCACTCTGTGCAAAGCTGCGGCACCCGACTCATGTATCAGAGTGTATATAGGTTTCTAACAAAACTGAGAGGGTGTAGCAATGAAAGAAAACATCCTAGGATCCTGCAAGTTATCTCTTTGCTGTCCAAAAGTAGACTTTTTTAACAGAAAGTAATTTTCAGCCACACACCAAAACTCTAAAGATATCACCACAAGCTGAACTACACTATCTACGCAAGATCCTCTGATGGTCGTGAACCTTTACAGGAACACCCAAAGGCCTCACCTTGCCAGCTGTGAGCCAGACGACCGCCGATAACAGATGAAGACGTCAATGGGGCGCATACTGGCGGGGTTGCCAACACTGGCGTTGAAGTCGAGGATGGGAAGACCCGGAGGTACGGGTGTGGCTACACTTATACCATTCATATCATTTACATTCAGATCTGAAAGAAAACACAGTGAGCACGACAAGTTACAGACTGCTGCTGTTCTTGCTCTACTATGTACCAGTAAGAACATACCACAAAGCTTTTTACCCCACCAGGAAAATAAATACCACAAAGATTTTACCACACCAGTAAGAAAATACCACAAAGCTTTTTACCCCACCAGGAAAATAAATACCACAAAGATTTTACCACACCAGTAAGAAAATACCACAAAGCTTTTTACCCCACCAGGAAAATAAATACCACAAAGATTTTACCACACCAGTAAGAACATACCACAAAGCTTTTTACCCCACCAGGAAAATAAATACCACAAAGATTTTACCACACCAGTAAGAACATACCACAAAGCTTTTTACCCCACCAGGAAAATAAATACCACAAAGATTTTACCACACCAGTAAGAAAATACCACAAAGCTTTCACAACACCAGTAAGAAAATACTGCAAAGCTCTTACCACACCATTAAGGAAATACTGCAAAGTTCTTACCACACCATTAAGAAAATACCACAAAGCTTTTACCCCACCAGTAAATAAATACCACAAAGCTTTTACCCCACCAATAAATAAATAAATACCCAAAGCTTTTGCCACACCAGTAAATAAATACCACAAAGCTTTTACCACACTAGTAAATAAATACCACAAAGCTTTTACCCCACCAGTAAGAAATACCACAAAACTTTCTCTTTGGACAGGGAAGGTCAGGTCAGGACAGGACAGGACAGGACAGGACAGGACAGGACAGGACAGGACAGGACAGGACAGGACAGGACAGGACAGGACAGGACAGACAAGGCCAGAACAGTACACAACAAACTGACTGACCTCCTAGCTGCTGCATGATGCGTCGGCGATGTATGCTGTTGGTGATGCCACACTCCTCTCGTAGCTCCTGGTCCGACAAAGTCTTCAGCACAAACTTGTCCACCCCCTGCCGCAGCATGAAGTACGTGTATTGCGACAGCTCGGGGCACAGTCCCATCAGCCACTTATCCAGCCCTGTTGGGTCACTGGCAGAGTAGTCGGCTGTGATCTTGAGCGACTTTAGCTCACGGATAAACCTGTCATCAAATAAGAACTCGTCACATTACAGTGACCAGATTCAACTCGAAGGGCAGGAAAGTCACCATCCTCCAGTGCTACGCTCCCACCAACATGGCGGATGAGGAAGAAAAGGAGAACTTCTACGAGCAGCTCCAAGCCGTCCTCGACAAAGCACCGAGAAGAGACCTGAAGATCCTCATGGGAGACCTCAACGCCAAAGTGGGCACCGACAACACAGACAGAGAACTCATCATGGGCAAACACGGAACAGGGACACAGAACGAGAACGGAGAGCTCTTCACAGAATTCTGCACCACCAACGACCTGGTCATCGGAGGCACCATATTCCCCCACAAGACCATCCACAAAACCACCTGGACATCACCGGACGGAAGAACTGTAAACCAGATCGACCACATCACCATCGGCAGGAAGTGGCGAAGAAGCTTGCTGGACGTCCGAGCAAAGCGGGGAGCTGATGCAGCCTCAGACCATCACCTCGTCATTGCAGCGATCAAGATCAAGCTGAAGGCCTACAGAGACCAGGCGGACAGACCATCTCACAAGTACAACGTGCACAGTCTGAAGGAGAGCGTCAAGTCCAACGCCTTCAGATGTGAGCTGAGGAACAGATTCAGCGCTCTCGACACACTACCTGAAGAGACAATCGAGGAGCACTGGCACGACCTGCGAGAAACCTGGACAGCAACATGCAGGGAAGTGCTGGGAAAGAAGACGAGACAACACAAAGAGTGGCTTACATCTGACACCTGGGACCTCATCACAGAGAGGAAACGCCTGAAAGACCTGATCAACCACACTGACGACCAAGACCACAAGCGCGACCTGCAGGCTCAATACTGGGACGTCAACCGGCAGGTCAAGAGGAGCGCAAGGAACGACAAGAGGAACTTCATCAACGACCTCACAGAAGAAGCAGAAACAGCAGCAGGACAACGGAACATGAAACGGCTCTACGAAATAACAAGGACACTCTCTGGGAAAAATAACAACCCCACCAGACCAGTCAAAGACAAGAACGGACAAATCATCACCAAAGAGGAAGACCAAAGGACAAGGTGGGCTGAACACTTTAAGGAAACGCTCAACAGGCCTCCACCACCAGTCCCACCAGACATACCACCGACAGCCCAGCTACTCGACATCAGCACCAACCCCCCTACCAAGACCGAGATCATCAAAGCCATCAAGTCCCTCAAGTCTGGCAAAGCAGCAGGCCCCGACGGCATACCACCAGAAGCCCTCAAGGCCGACATCCAGACCTCCACCGACAAGCTGCACCCGCTCCTGAGGAAGATCTGGGAGAGCGAGAGCGTGCCACAAGACTGGAAGAAGGGACACCTGGTAAAGCTGCCAAAGAAAGGGGACCTCTCATCCTGTAGCAACTGGCGAGGCATCATGCTCCTGTCCATACCAGGGAAGGTTCTCACCAGGATCATCCTGGAGAGGCTGAAGACCGCGCTGGACAAGACACTCCGGGAGGAACAGGCAGGATTCCGCAACGACCGATCCTGCACTGATCACATAGCCACGATGAGGATCATCATCGAGCAGTCCCTGGAGTGGCAGACCCCCCTGTACAGCACCTTCGTTGACTTCCAGAAGGCGTTCGACAGTGTTGACAGGGAGGTCATCTGGAAGCTGATGTCTCACTACGGTTTTCCACCAAAGTTTGTCAACATCATCCGACAGCTGTACGAAGATGCCACCTGCCAGGTAATCCACGACGGGAAACTGACAGAACCATTCACAGTACGGACCGGCGTTCGTCAAGGCTGCATCCTCTCACCCACAATCTTCCTGATGGTGGTCGACTGGGTCATGAGGCAAGCCACCGACGGTAAGAGGACAGGGATCCAGTGGACCTTCAGCAAACAGCTCGAGGACCTGGATTTCGCGGACGACATCGCCCTCCTCTCCCACAAGCAACAAGATGCGCAGGAGAAGCTGAACAGAGTCGCTGAAGAAGCTGAGAAGACCGGCCTCAAGATCAACATCAGCAAGACCGAAGTCATGAGAGTCAACCACAAACAGCACGACCCCATCCAGCTGCACCAGGAAGACATCAAAGAGGTGGACAAGTTCATCTACCTCGGCAGCGTTGTCAGCAAGGATGGAGGAACGGACGAAGACATCAAGAGCCGCACCAACAAAGCCAGACATGCCTTTCGCACTCTGCGCCCCATCTGGAGATCCACAGCCCTATCCCTGCGAAACAAGATCCGGATCTTCAACTCAAATGTGAAGTCGGTCCTACTCTATGGCTCGGAGACATGGCGCACCACCAAGACAGGCTCCCACAGGCTGCAAACCTTCATTAACAGATGCCTCCGCAACATTCTCAACATCAGATACCCACTGGTGATCACCAACCAAGACCTCTGGGAGCGAACAAGACAGGTCCCCATCGAGCAGGAGATCAAGAAAAGGAAATGGGGATGGATCGGACACACTTTGCGAAAGCCAACATCAAATGTCACCAGGCAGTCCCTTGATTGGAACCCCCAGGGAAAGCGCAAAGTGGGCCGACCGAAGCAGACCTGGCGGAGGAGTACGGACGCTGAAGCCAAGGCCGCCGGAACGACGTGGGCCGAACTAAAGAGGGCGTCCCAGAACCGAGTGCGCTGGCGGAGTGTGGTTGCAGCCCTATGTTCCCCAGGGAATAAAGAGGACTAAACTAAAACATTACAGTGACCTGCGCAATAGTCCGTAGTTACAACAGGGGTGGTTCTTAATATAATAATAATAATAATAATAATATTTATAGGGTGCCTATCCCCGGGGAACAAGCTCTAGGCACCTTACAATCTAAAAAAAAAACAAACAAACCCCATTCACTCAATGTACACTACATTAGAACAACTAAAAAAACTAAAAGAGCACACACACACACACACACACACACACACACACACACACACACACACACACACAAAAACAACACAACTGAGTAGAAATGATACAGGATAGGCAAAGACAATTAAAAACAAAAAACAAGTACCAGTGATAAAACCCAGGGAAAAAAAATAAAAGAATACATCTTGAGCCAGACAAAACATTAAAAGATAGCAGTGGTGAGGAGCTAAAAGTAGGACTGACACAATATGTATCGTTTCACACTTTTAAAGTTTCACAGCATGAGATCCATCCGTATGTTAATTCCATGAGAAAAAAATTTTCTACGATGACTGAACTCTTCTGAAACCATGTGAGACAAACAGACAACAGTTTTACCTTTTCCTAACAATACTGGAGGTCATGCCAAGGCCATCAGCCAGATCCTCTTGGGTAAGAATCAGCAGTAGATCCCCATCCACTTGAGAGGACTTGAAGGACTCTACAAATTCTGGAAAGCCAATCTGAGAAAAAGAAAGAAAATAAAATACAGATACAAGTGTATACTGCAATACATCACTCCACTCACCAGGCACCGAAGCCAAAGCCCCATCCCCTTATTCTGCTGCGTATTTGCAAAACACAGTATGTCCGTGGCGTCATTTAATGGAAAAAGAGGCAATTTGAGGATAAAAGCGATTCCCATCATGGTCTTTTCCCTCAAACGATGTCAATGGTTTTACTCCTTCCTTTCCATATTGAATATTTCATATTGAACGACCCTCTTTGTAGTGTCTGGCAAGAAAGTTTGCCAGACCATGCCATTTTGCCGCAGCAAGCGATTGGCTAAATTCTGGGGGCTCGCCGCCCTTGATTGACGGGAGTGGAGTCGTCTATTTTGTCCTCCTCCTGCTCTTTAGTCAGGTAGGTACATGAGCTGTCAGAGGATGAGCTGACCCCTTGCACTTACGCAATCTTTTGCCGAACTGCTTTCCTGAGAATTTTGAGGCAAAACTGAGAGTTCTCAAGTCTCCTATCACTATGTATGGAACACACACTGCTCATGTGTGCACAAATATACCAACAGACAGACAGTCATGCACACATGCGGACACATCCAGGGCACGCACGCACGCACGCACGCACACACACACACCTGTGAGACCCAGTAGGCCACGTCCTGTACGGTCCACAGCGGTACTTGCTGCGAGAGTTTATGCGGGATCTTCTCACCGATCACCTTCAGTGCTTCTGCAGCAAGTTTTGATGCAACAGTGTTGGGGCTGCTAGCGATTTTCTTCAATGGTTCCACAGCATCTATCTCATGGAAAATCTACAACCCAAAACATATTGCAGCCATTCAATATTCAACTCAAGCAAATCACAAGTCTGATAGATCTCGAAATGTGTAGTAAACACACGTCACTGGAAAACTGCAGGATTTCTGCCTATTTTTTTTAACTGGAAAACTTCCAACATGACCATTTAAGTTATTGGCCGTGATTTGGCCAAACTATTTCTAAAACTATTTCTCCTACCGGTATTGCTGAATTTTAGAAATAGTAGAAATAGAAATAGTTTTAGAAATAGTAAAGAAATTAGGAATAGTACTAGAAATAGTAAAAAAAAAAAATTAGGAATAGTACTGTGTACTTCATTTTTTACCAACCATCATGTCCATAAAAAAAAAGGGGGGGGGGGGGGGGGGGACTTTGAAATATGTCCAGTCTGGGTCAAGTTTCCGTGTTAACAAATCCAAACAACAGTTCAATCCAGATTCTTTGTTTCAACAACACAGCAAGCCTTTGTGAACATGATCTATCTTCAGTAATTTGGACAAAATTGCTAGTACATGCACATGGTCAACATGACGTACCCTATCCAACCCCAAGCCCCTCACTCTTCACTCGCTCACACTCACACACACACAGATACACACGCACTGACACACTGTGCACGCACGCACGCACGCACGCACGCACGCACGCACGCACGCACGCACGCACGCACGCACGCACGCACGCACGCACGCACGCACGCACGCACGCACGCACGCACGCACGCACGCACGCACGCACGCACGCACGCACGCACGCACGCACGCACGCACGCACACACACACACACACACACACACACACACACACACACACACACACACAGAGGGCTGTTTTCCCTAGTGTGCAATCTCACCTCAGATACCTTTGAATGCATTCTGAACAGTAAATCTGACACAAAACGAAAAGAACATCTCCCATAGTTTGCAAGTACACCTCAGTAACTGGCAGTTCACGACAATGCAAATGGATCTGAGGTGACTTTCTGATGCCTCACAACTGAATGACATTGTCCATGTGCACCTCAACAAACAAGCACACTTTGGAATAAACAGTGAATTCATTGCTACGAAAGAGCAAAATGACATGGAAAAACCAACGTCTCGAGATGTAGATTTTCAAAAACATGAAACCTGCAGTGCAGTTTCATTTCTGAACAAAACAACGCTCAACTGAAAACATGTACTTTGTGTTCTCCGATCACTTTTAAAAGGGAACTGAACGCATGCTCAGAACTAACTAAACAGTAACACCGTACCTCGGCCATACTTTGCTTTATCCCAAGGTTGCCCTGTTCATCAAATCAAGAGAGTGAGACAGCCCACATCACAGCTGACATTTTGAGGAGTGTGCAAAAACAAATCCAAAGACAAAACCAACCCAGGCCAAAAAAAATCTATTTGTTTTGACAACTTGTTTAAGGTCACCCATAACGCTTTTTCACCCTCGCCTAGAAATCACTGTTGTGTTTTAATAAAACTGTGGCGCCACACGGATGCCCTATTTTTAACTCTCCTGTGGGACTGTGACATTTCCATTTTGTATTTTTTTTTCACCTCTTGGATCTCTGAGGTTTAAGCAAAAATGTGTCATATCCGCTGATATCAATTAAAACAAAACATTCTGGAGGTTTTAGAGAGAATTACCTTCAGTTACGTCATTTGCTGGCCACTATATATAAACCACAGTAATGTAATGTTATTCACTTTAGACATGTCAAGGCTATAACACGACTGATGAGTATAATATATTAACGTATGTGGGGTGTGTTCAAACTTGATACATGTACAAACTCTACTTCCGTAATTCTGAACCAAATTGTACGGCGGTGGGAGCATGGTATACACGTGTACATGTACACATATAATCCTTAGAACTACATGCACAGCCAAAACTACCATGAAGCTTGCACAGAAAGCCGAGAAAGGTCTCCTTGTCCCTCACCCCCAAAACCCGCCAACCTCACCCTACCGCTTGTTTTACATGGAATGCGGGACTTACCACATCTACTCCTGTAAGGCAGCAATCTAAACACTGCACGCCAGGCCTGATTCCAAACGACAGAACGTCTTTCATTTTCAACACTTGGAAAGACATGTGACTGTGTAACAGCTCTTGTACGAAACTGCAACTCAATGTGAGGCACATGCAACTAACCGCAGGAAGAGAACGTATGCTGAGGTAGTTGTGTCAGGTCTGGACCCTTCCAAGGGCATGCATCCACTCAACCTACGATAACTAAGTCATCAAAATTTATCGCAGATCTTCATCACAGATCTGAGCATTTATGATCTACATTTATGGTCTACATCTGTGATTTACATCTAAGCTATACAGGCAGTATATGCCTGCAGCTATTGCAAACGAACAGCAGTCCTTGAAGTATGCTGGAGACCATGAATTCTTTTGTTTCTGTTGGTTTGCACTCAGTGTTTTACTGCAGAAGGTTTTCTTAAAAAAAGAAGAGATTTATAAACAGTGCTTTTGTGAAAATAATGTGCCTGGCAGTTAAAAACCATTACAACTTCTCTCTGATTACTAAAAACCATTAAAACTTCTCTCTGATTACTTGCAAGTGTCATATCTATGAAATGAGTCACGTGTACATAAAGAGAACAGATACCGGACTGAAGATGATGTGTCCTTTGATGTAAGCCTCAGGCGGTCACTGTTCTCCCATAAATATATATATATAACAGTGATTCACACCCCAAATATAGCAGCTATGGAATATTTCTGTATCTTGAACTAGCAAACACACACACACACACTGCCTGAGGCCGTGAGAAAAGGTCAACACCAATGATCCTAGGCTATGATCCTATACAGCTGTTTGTGTCCAAAAGAACACACAAATGAACAAAAACCAACCAATAAACAATCTCTACCATACAGAGACCAGCTCGTGGACATGACCCAACTAAGAAACAAATTAATCTACAGTGTATATGGAAAACCCTCACAAACTTTTAGTGTATATATGGAAAACCCTCACAAACTTTGTGTATATGGAAAACCCTCACAAACTTTTAGTGTATATGGAAAACCCTCACAAACTTTTAGTGTGTGCGAAAAACAAGGCCTTCTGTCTTTACCTGATGTGGTCAACACAGAGTAAAGCTACCAAGGAGGGTAGGGGAAAGTAACTGTACCAATGTGGCATTTGCACAGGTACTGTAGACATTATGCAGAAGGGAGCTATCCAAACCCCAGTGCAGCTAGTGCTGTACAAGTACCCCTACCCAGTATCCACCACCCACTATCATCAGTAACTGCATTCACCAGGTGATCCCCATCCTTACACCATGCTCAACAGTTAAACCCATGTTTCAGTATCAACATGTTTCAGAGCTTATCATGTAACTCTAAGGGAGACTGTGACAGAACACGATTACTAAGGGTGTAGGGTAAACATATTCAGCTATTACAATACAGACAACTTAACTCTGTGGAACACAACCTCTATCTGCAACCATCTACAACACCAAGCTACATGTATTCCCGACCGCAGGTACATTTTAGCCAGGACGTCAAGCCACTTAAGACAGGATTCAAAGCCACAGGAATTCCCCAAGTGAACAGGTAATGTTTACATCTTACCTCTTCACAGACCTTCGGAGTCAAACGTTGAACCTGACAGAGAAGTTAAAACGATGGATCACGGAGACAAACCAACAAACTTACAATGTAGATGATTCCAGGACATGGATAATGTGTCAAAACCCATTTCAAAACCAAACAGCAGCACACACACACACACACACACACACACACACACACACAGTTTTCTGGCTTCAGAAGAAAAGTTCATCCCTACCTCTTCCTGCTCTTCACAGGCTTCACAAACTTCATCATACTCATCCTCATCATCATTATCTTGCCGACGGCGTGTCTGAATCTCTATCACACAACTACCACCGAAACGTGTTTCCTCTCCATCTGAACTGGTGTGCACCTTCTGTTTCAAGCACTTCTGCACACTGCGACCATCTTTCCTCAAGATGTGACTTTTTCTTGAGCCCCTACACACATTTCCCATCACAAGAACACACAATCTTCTCTGCCAGTCTGTATGCTGGTTGCAGCGGTCACTATGTGACAAACATTAAAATGCCACTGACACTGCCCTCAAGAACACTAGTTCTCACACAGTATCTGACATATGCACTGGCAGGCATCCGACATTATATATTTTCTGGATCCAGAACAAAGCATCTTTCACAACAACAAAAAACACACGCAAACTTGTTCGTCCATCACCATCGAATGTTCCCCCATCATGGATTCAATTATGCAGCCGACTCTGCCCTCAAGACACCGCAAGCCTTACGACTCAACGTCCAACATCTTCAAAGGCAGAACTTGTCAGTGTATGTATCTGCCGGTTCACTTCAAAATGCACAGGGACAATAGCTTTGGTGGCTTCCAAATGAAAATCAATAGTTCAGGGGAAGCCAGACAAATTTTCTCCTTTTATGCCCAGTGGTGCATAATCATGCTTTTGATGTGAGTCAAATGAACCGTTCATAACTGTGCAGAAGTTCCCAGTTGGGTGACAAATGCTCGCGCTTGCAGAGGCAGTGTTACTGTTGGCGGATGAAAACAGAGGCCCCTGCCTATAAGTTGTCACCTACTGCTTCATCAATCTGCCTTCCGACACACACGTACACATATCATAACTCCGCTTCTCCGAATCGCAAACAAAATCTGTCTGTTACTTAAGAGCCAAGCAATTTTTCTGGCACGGTCTCACGGACCGTCTTATGTCCTGTTTCTAACCACAAAACATTCATTCTTCTTCTGATTTTGTAAGAAAATGATGTCCACAAGATAAGACGCTAGCAAGCATGGCCAAACAGCCGTAATGCAAGTGTGAACCCAGGAGAAGTTTGCGTGTCAAATAGCATGTACACCTCTACAGGACATAAGCTGCAAGTGAAAGTCACATATATATGAGAGGAGTCACATATAGTTTTGACTTACACCGAGGTAGACCCCACGGACACCTTTAGCAGCGTCACTTCCTGTAGGGAGAGTGGGGAAGGAAACGACCACACAGCGGTACGATTTCACTGCATAAGTGAGTGGAAATTAATGTCCTTGGACAAAGGATTGTTCACAGCTCCGTTAGCATAGTTAACAGCAACCCCTGTCTTTAACAGCAGACCACACACTTATGCTAAAGGCTGCTTGTGGTAGGTTTTATGGTAAAGGGCAGAAAGTCTCATTGTGCCAGTTGCAGCATCAAAAGTTTGAATTGTACCACTCCCAGATGACCACACGCCCGTAACCCAGGCATTCCAATGTAACTTCTACACATGTATAATCGCAGAAAAGCTAAATATAAATGACAGGTCTCACTGTATTTATCCACTTATCACAACCACTCAGATTGCAAACAATGCGTCCATTCTGTGCTCAAAGATAGTTTCCCCCGTCCACAAAGTTCCTGCCAGCCGACCTGTCGCCTCCATATGTGACCAACGTGTCACCAGAATTTCACCAGTGAACAAGTGTGTGTATAGTGCATTACGCTGTACTTGATATCCCTAGACAGTGAAGAACCAGAAGTCATAAGGTCAAGCCCAGAAGACCCAGATCAAGACGTCAGCTGCTGTTGGACTAGTTATGAAAAGCAGGTCAAGCCTAGACACACAGATCAAGCCACCAGCAGCTGTTGGTCCACTTACGATAAGCAGGTGAGCTCTGAAGCAAACACCCCATCATGCCAGCCTCAAGCTTGGCACAGTTTACTAATGGTGTATGTACATGACTGTTTCAGGGTTTTATATCTGTGGGAATGTCCTTTTGTTAAATGTCATGGCTGGCCTAAAAATATAGGAGGGGGGGGGGGGGCCTGTTTGGGGGTTTAACGTCCTTTTCCACCACATACGGATGATATCTAAGATGGGGCAACGATGAAAAAGCCAGCACAAATATTTGGCCCCAGCCAGGAATCAAACTCACGACCCGAGCATTAGAAGTCCAACGCTCTACCATTCGGCCACCCCGGCTCCCCCTAAAAATGTAGGACACTTGTCCTGAATACTGTTCACTGTGGTGCAGAAATGATATAACGTACGTAGGTCCGCTTTGTAAGAAAGAAATCGGGTACATGAATTTCGAAAATGAGTCAGTCTATGACCGATGTCCGGCATGAATATGAGGCCCTGCTGCTTTCGTAGCAGCTGCTGGAAATGTACAGAACATAATATCATTGTTTCCTGAAGTGGCAGCACACAGTGATGGTTTTGACATTTTCTCTGTTTGTTTCATTTACATACTACTCGATCAGAAACTGAAGGAACAAGGGTGACAAAGGTTGCTTATGTTAGGCTCCGAGTGGTTTTATAAGCTCCTCAGGATGCACCCACCTGAATTCTGCCTTCTGTCTCAGATGTGTAAAATACAATATCTACTGGGAAAATGACCATAAAATCAGGTGATATGCGAGTTCAACAACCCTTTGGTGTCACGTACAGCATGCGCTAGATTTTTGTGTGTATATTAGAAGTCACCAACACACTTGTGTAATGTCACCATTTTACAGCGCCTACTTATGAGATATATATTAATTTTTTTCAGGACATGTATTTCTGACTCCTTGCAAACAGGGGATAAACGCTCCCAGAGACAGGGTCCCAGCTGGAAATAACTACACAAGCATGCATGCACACGCTCACACAAACACACACATACAAAACAGACTAAAGAAAATCCACAAAAGTGTCACCCATTCACCACTCTTTCCACCAACCTCTTGCCGGCCCTGCTCAGCCTTGATGATGGCCTCCATGGCGAAGTGGAACGCGGCCAGTGCCTGGGGTTCCTGCCTGCGACTGAACAGCAATGGGATCAGGTGCTTCAGCCAGATCTTGTCACGACCCTGCTTGTGCGTGATGTCGCTCTGGGCAAACAGCGAGGGTCGTGTGGAGTTGATGAAGGGCAGGACGAGGTCCAGCGTGCCCGACTTGATGACGGACGCCTCCAGTTCCTTGTTGGCCACCAGCGCGGAGACGGCCAGGCAGGCATAGTACCTGAAGATACAAAGAACTGAGTGTTGGAGTCAAACACCAAATACACCATGTACTTGTCTATACTGCATACACTAGAATACAGTTAACTAACATTTCTTGTTAATCTGTTTCTTAAATTCATTCTAGGTCAGACCATGAACAGACTTCCATGCATGGTTATACTGTATCTCATATGCATTCAGATTTATCGCAATCCTACGGTACCAATTCCAATATGCTTGTGGCCTCTAAAATAAACTTTTTAATCAGTCACCCAGGAACATATGAACAAGACTAAAACAGTAGGATACTGGTATAGAGCTTGCATTCTTTATCTATTCCTAAAACAATTTCCACTGCATTTCTCAGGGATTATGAAAAGACTCGTCCGACAGCCCACAGACTAGTGAAAATACCGTTGGACTAGTTAAATTGTTTTACCACTGGCCCGCCGGACTAGCTGAGATTACGAGGCAAAGCTTGCTCTATTTTCACAGAGCTGAATGCACAGCGAGCTCCCCCCCACCCCCCTCACTTTCTGTTGTGACGCTGGGGTGAGAGCAATTATTTTTAGCGCGAGCCACTCGCGACAAAGTGTTGTTATCAAAGTGTTGTAAAGCCTTTTTTATTTACGAATAGGTCTGTATTTGACAAAATGCATTTTTGGGCTGGTGGAAATGGTTTCGGGCTAGCTGGTTTTAAATCTTGCTAGCCCTAAGGACTAGCAAGATTTTTCAGCTTTCATAACCCCTGATTTCTACAGAAAACCATTATGCAGACTACCTGACGCTGTTGTCATCGCTGAAGGCAAGAGGGAACAGCCACTCCGGCACGTTGTGTTTGGCCATCACCTCCTGGTTCTCCGCACCCCCAAACAGCGACAGATTGGCCAGCGCCTTGGCGCAACGTCGCAGGATGTGGTAGTCGGTCCCACAGCGGCACCATCGCAAGATCACGTCCAGACCACCAAGGTTTATCACCTTGAGGAAAACAGCAGGGTTCAATATATATTTATAAGAAGAAACACGACTATATTTTGTTTGAGTATGGCACTATGGTAAACAAAACTGTAATGCTTTTATGCAGTCTAGAAGACTGCAATACAATCAAATCATAAAAATCTTTGGCACAACAAGTGGGCCTTGTGCTTAATGTTTCCTTTCATTGAAAGACTGAGAGATCTAAGGTGCAGATTATAAGGAATCTGGAGGCACATTTCATTATTTCCAGCATGCTTGCAATTCCCCTTCCAACCCTCGCACAAAACAATGAAATGCATCACAGTTATTTTCCAATTTTTGTCTTGTCAATGGTTTAACTCATTCTCGACGAACAGCCGCAAATGCGTCCCTACAGCAGACATTGGTTTCAGACGAACAGCCACATATGTGGATCTTGATTTTTGTGTGTAAAACATGATTAACAACAAAGATATTTCAGTTTGAAAGTTGAAATTTCAGCAAAAGCCGCATAAATACGTTAGTAAACTAACCTGCAAATTTCAAGTCTGTATCTTGTTTTGTTATTTTTTCATGATTTTTTTCTTTCTGAACCTCAGAAATCGGCCCGTCTACAGGGGATGGCCGAGGAAAAATCGGCCCGTCTTGAATGAGTTAAAAGCCTGTCCCTGATACATAAAACATTCGAACCCCCTGCAATACCACTAGTATTTCCACTGATTTGTTCCACACCTTTGTGCAGGTTTCCTCGGACAGTTTGAACAGGTTCTCCAGGATGCCGGTGATCGCTAGCGCCATCTGCTGGTCGCCTACGTTGTTCTTGGCCATCTGCACCACCACCTCCAAGCCGTAGCGGGCCACACGCTCCCTGTTGCGCGTCGACATCACCTGCTTAAAGGCCGGAGGTATGAGAAAGCAAGAGTTGATACTAGGGATAGGTTAGGCAAGCAGGAGGTGCCGAGCGCTGAGAAAAACCCACGGACAGTGAATAGGAGGCAGTTAGTTGAAGGAAAAGAGGGCATGCTAGCTACTAATTGCTACTCTATGACATGTACCATACAGTATGAATGAGGAAAAAGAAAAGCTGAAAAACGTGCATTCACTTATCAGAATGGGAAAATTGGCAAGCATGAAGAGCATGCCTGAAAACGTTTGGTTTTAAATTTCAGAACCTTCTTTTTTTTCTTTTCTTTTTTTTGAATAGGTGTAAAATCGTCAAACTGGTGCAGCTGAATTATCTACAATATTCTTTTCTTTAAAAAAAAAAAAACAGTCTACACTTTTTATACAGAAACGGCTACCTCCAGTACTGATGACAAACCCATGCACTGTCTCCAAGGAGAATGCCCTGTTTTCTCACACACACACACACACACACACGCACACACACACGCACACACACTGTCCCACATACACAAAGTTTTCAGTAGTCATTTGAATGCAGTAAATTTGTACCATCCACTCAGGACTCACCTCCTTGTAATTAAAACCCAAGAAAACAGTAATTAATACATGAACAATATTATCATACATTACAATTTACATTATTTCTCATGTCAGACTCATGGTCTCTAGATCTGCAAATTTATCTCCATACTCTGATATGACAGCCCTGCAAACTAACCACTGATTATACTTCCCGACTAATGACTCTTTCGCAAAAAATGGTGTGAAATGACAAGCCCACAGACAGAAAAGGGGCATACCTCGTGGTCACACACCTCCAGAATCTGTTGGACAATAAGCAATTAACAGTTGAATCAAACTGACTTCCAGCAACATCACTGACAAGCCTCCCGCCCCAAAAAAGCATTGTCAAATGAAGCAATTATTGATTGGTGTTGTTTCCAAGCTTCACTCCACTCCCTGAGTTTATCTTTTGTTAAACATTTTATGCAGACCTGTACATCTCCCACATTATTAGGTTTTGTCCTGTGTCTTTTATTTATTTAATTTGTTGTTTTTTTGTGTGTTTTTTTTTGGGGGGGGGGTAAATATGCTAACAGTGTGTGCACCGTACTGTAGTTTTGAGGATACACTGTTTAGATAAGTACTATATATCGTATAAAAGCAAGAAGAATGTGGAATCGCAGGAAAGAGAGCCAGCGTCATAGCATTTGCAAGGAGAAACACGTGCAAAAGGGTAGTGCAGGTATCTGTGATGGACTCCTACAAAAGGCGGAAAAGGTCTCCCAGCATCTTTTGAGAAAATTGGAGAGAAAAAAAAAAGTGGTAGGTGATATTTAGCGACTTCAAGATTTTTTGCATTCTCGGGTCCTTAACCCTTTCAGCCCTTGCTGGTTCCAGGCCTGAATGCTGTCCCTGTCCTGGGCACTTGTTTGCCTAGCCAGTCAGTCAGTTAAAAAAAACAAAATCGCTCAAACCCATGTGTAAACCTGATCCATACAAAGGAAAGGAAGTGCACAGCAGAGTAGTGCCCCTTGTTTCATGAATATTCAGTAGTCTGGCCAATGAGGAGCAAGTAGAAATTTTCACTAGCTCGCAGGTACATGTACCTGCGTAGGCATACACGGCGGGTTCCTCGCGCAGGTACATGTACCTGCGTAGGGTTGAATGAGTTAAACAACTTCAGTGGAAGTTTCACAGCAGCTTACAAACATGTTAAAAATGAGCACATAATACAACCACACCATACTGGCATGAATCCCACATCACGCTCTACCAGCAATTTTACTTAAAATGGCCGCTTTTTGAAAGCAAATTTTGAAACAAACATATCTCATGTTAACACCAAGCTACAGAAATAATTTTTACACCAACAGAAAGCTTATTTTCTGTATTTTTCTCCACTCACCCTTTGTCCCCATTTTGTGGGAGTCCATCACATTTGCAAGTAATGATACATGTCTTCAACCAACTGACGCACAGGAAGATATATAATACAGCAGTAAATATAGATCTACTGCCGTATAGGCACACTCAGGGCGCATTCAACTTATTTCGGGTTCCTTTAGACGTAAAAATCAAATCATCAGTACTGGAGATACACCATTCCACACTTCTAGTTGACCATTGCAATGAAAGCAAGTACACGTACCTCATTAGTAAGAATTTTGTAAAGAAACTGCACCATAGAGAGTATGAGAATAAAAAACAAGGAAAGAAACCACTCTTGAGAAAGTTTTTCTAGCGATGCATGCCTGTCTCAATGCTCGGATAGCCAAATTTTTTTTTTTTTTTTTTGCTGCCCCAACTCTTTGTCAGCTCCAGTGGTGTTCCTCCCACTCCCAGGTCATGAGTGAAATCCACGGAGGGCTGGAAAGCTGGGGCAATTTTTATTATGCATGATGATGGAGATGAGTATGATGGTAAGATGAAGCTATGGAGGTCTGTGTGGTTATGTTACTGTAGTAATGCAATATCAAAAACGCCTGAAAGCACATGGGTTAACTTTTTCACGACCATGCACCCAGCGTTTGTGCAGAGCCCTTGCATACCACTGTCAACCACACACCTAGATCCCGGGCGCTGAGGCGTGAGGACGCTTTTACCAAGCACCCACAGCGGGTTATCTCCGCTCTCACTGTGGCCGCTATACCCAATTTTTTCCAATCAAAAAAATTTTCCACAAAAGTGTTTATCATTATCTTTCAAACCATACCAAACCAAACACGATTAGGAAACATCTGAGGTTGTCCTCTTTACAAAAAAAAAAATTGAAAAATTTCGAAAATCGCCCAGTTTGCAAGGTTTGCGCAAGTACACAGTGCCTGGGTCACAGGGAAATTCCACGGTGAGCGGTTATAGTCGGCAATGAGTTAATGCATGAAATAAAAGAAATGTGCATGCAAGTCAAAGAGATAAACATAACATCAATGTGGAATTCAGGCATAACTTGACTGTGAGAATAATACAGGATGACATGCACTGTACACTCCTGTGCTATTCTCAAAATAGAGTTATGCCTTAGGTCCAAGTCTATTTATAGCTCACATATATGTAATGTGTGCCTGTTTCTCTTCTCCTTTCTCACACACACACACACACACACACACACACACACACACACACACGCACACACACACACACACTATACACCAACCAATATTTCCGCACATGTGCACACACACTATACACCAACCAATATTTTTGTGCGCACACACACACACACACTATATACCAACCAATATTTCTGTACACGTGCACACACACTATACACCAACCAATATTTTTATGCGCACACACACACACACTATACACCAACCAATATTTCCGCACATGTGCACACACACTATACACCAACCAATATTTTTGTGCGCACACACACACACTATATACCAACCAATATTTCTGTACACGTGCACACACACTATACACCAACCAATATTTTTATGCGCACACACACACACACTATACACCAACCAATATTTCCGCACATGTGCACACACACTATACACCAACCAATATTTTTGTGCGCACACACACACACACACTATATACCAACCAATATTTCTGTACACGTGCACACACACTATACACCAACCAATATTTTTATGCGCACACACACACACACTATACACCAACCAATATTTCCGCACATGTGCACACACACTATACACCAACCAATATTTTTGTGCGCACACACACACACACACTATATACCAACCAATATTTCTGTACACGTGCACACACACTATACACCAACCAATATTTTTATGCGCACACACACACACACTATACACCAACCAATATTCCTGCACACGTGCACACACACTATACACCAACCAATATTTTTGTGCGCACACACAAACACACTATACACCAACCAATACTTTCACACCACTATCCTTGTTTTAACTACACGCAGCCCTCCACCAGGACAAGGGGTACAGGCATCAGTCACCTGTTCCAGGAGGTTGGCGGAGTGCAGCAGCAGGTCGTGGTTGTCGGTGATCCCACAGTTCTGAATCAGCAAGTCCACCAGCCCCTCCATCCTCATGATGTCGCACAGCCCGTAGGCCAGGTCCCGCCCGTACACCGGGGTGTTCCACGCCTCCTTGATCAGCAGGAGGATGTCCGTGAGAATCCTGCACTGCTGTCGCTCGTCAGCGTCTCGGATCGCGCTGATCAGACCTTCAAGGCGCTGGGACAGGGTCTGGTAGCTCAGCTTCAGGTTGTGCCTGTACTTGCCCAGGGCGTAACCGTGCGGGAAGCGAAGGGGGTACTTTGTGTAGAAGGACATGTCGTGGCTGTCGCCGTTTGGATCCTCGGAGAGAACCTCCTCTGTCTCAAAATCCCCCATGCTGTTCCTGTGCGGCCTTTCCATAGTCAAGGTCGGGGTCTTGAGTTCCTCAGAGTAGGTCTCACTGTCAAAATCTCCAAAACTGTGCCGCTGATTGTTGTCTCGGATTGGTGGAGTTTTCAGGCCGGCTGAACGTTCATGTCGTACTGCTTCCACTTCATGTTCATCTTGGTGGATCGTCTCCAGGTCCGGGTTCCAGAGCTTCAGGCGGAAACGATTAATGCGGCTCTCAGCTGCAGCCATCTCCTCCGAATCTAACTTAGACAGGTCTTCATACACAGTGGCCCTCTCCGACACCGGAGACACGTCACCAGCTGCGTGAAGATTGTCCACTGAGGCTGCACGTCCCTGACACAGCTTTGAAAGCTGAGGTGGGGTGGGCGCTTCACCCCGCAGTGTAGCATCAGACATAGACCGCTCGATCGTCTTACTTGCATCGAATGCTTGCCCAGAGGGGGCAGTGACGGTGGTTTTCGGCATGTCAGCCTGCTCAGAATTTTTCTCAGTTTTCTCTGCTGATCCTGCCTGCTTGGAGCTGGAGTCAGTGACACCGGACATGGTTACCTACCTCTGCCAAGACAAACACTGCTTTCAATTCCACGGCACTCAAAAATGTAATCCCGATATCCTTGATTACTGCCAAACAGAATCAAGCCTCTGTCAAGGATGACACACGTGAACAGAAGGCTGCCACATAAACACAGTGCGAAGTATTAGTGGACACGTCAAGGACAGATCTGTGTGTAGTTGTTTGGAGAAAAGCAAAATGCAGCCTGTTCACAGTTTCTCACCGGCTGTGTACTGTATTTCTGCTGCCATCCACGGAAAACAGGAGACTGGTAATGAACAGCTAAACCTGAACTGAAAGCCGGATTGTGATTCATAATTTGTTTCACTTTCTGTGGGCGAAGCTTGTACATGCACAGAATCTTCATTCAGAACTTCCAATAGGGGGCCGGATTTTCCTGCAGGGAAAAAAAAAAGCACAAGGTTATGTCTAAGGAAACAAGGAACTAATGGTCTCAGTTTACAGCAAGTACTTATAGCGTACATTTCAAATCTGCAGGTTATAACGTAATGTGATTCCACAAAGTTTTCCAAGAAGACAAAAACATGACCTGTTGTGACTGTGAGATTCATTGGTGAAAATGGCTTTTATGTTTTCAACGTTGATGACAAGAACTGACTTTGAGATTTGAGCAACAACTGCAGTAAAGCTTGCAGCTCTGTGGCAAACAAAACATATAATGCAGTGTTGTTTCCCCGTTTTTGCCATTGCCAAAATGCCTAGCACTTTTAGTTGCATCAGGGTCATAATAAAAACGTGAATAACAGCGATCGTCAAATGCGCTCGCCCGCTCGCTTTCGCTACCAAATTTACCGTCGGGCGAGTGAAAGCTCCGGTAGCGGTAGCCTGAATGGCGAGCAGAAATTCTGAGATGAATCAAAACCTAGCAGCCACTCCGGCTTCCAGATTTTTTGGGGAGCTACCAGTTTTGTTCAGGGCGGTAGCCCGAATGGCTACTATGGTCCTGACACATTTGACGATCGCTGGAATAATCTCTGAAAGGGATAACACTAACAGTGACAACTATTAATAGTATTATCAGCTAGTAAACAATATCATGTTTTTCTTATATAATATACATGTGTCATCTACCACTGATTCACCCACGATCATGGAAAAGTTGACAAGGAACATGCTATACTCAGGGTTGCACATTTAAGTCGGTCCCAGGACAGTGACCTATAAAAATTTCAAATGTCCTATTTTTCCCACCTCAAGCGGACATTTGTCCTATTAAAATTTTTATTGCCACTAAGTGGCCAGGACACCGTGTCCTATCACTTTGCTGTTTCCAGGACACTTTGTCCTATAGAACTTAGAACTAATAGAAGCTGTGGAAAATGTGCAACCTTGCATACTAACTGAAGCATGATCCCAAAACTTTTCAGAAATCAATATCTTGGAGTGTGGGGAAAGTTCAGGAAACAGTGAGGCCTCTCAGCTCTGCTGGTTGAACCAGAGCAGGCAACCCAGTGTGGAATGCAGCAGGCCACAGAGTGCACAAGATAAAACACTCGTGTTTGCATATTGATAAGCTAAACGTTTTAGCAGCTGCCATGAGATTTTGAATCAGTTTATCCAACTACAAGGAGCAGTCTGTGTATTAAAAATTTGTGACTGAACAATCTAGATAACTGGTTTTGTTTTTTTTGGAAATAATCTTCTGTCAAACTCTTCATCTGTATTAATATGAAAATGGTCCATACGATGCATGGTTGCTTGGTAAGAACAACAACAGCAGCAACAACAAACACAAAATCTTCAACAATGACAACGTGTCCTATGTGTAAACAAAGCAACCATTATTACACGGAGGGGAAAATAACCCCAGAATACTGGTACAGTACAAGGTACATTGCGCCGTAGAAAGTAGTAGCTTCGCGTATAGACCGCGCGTGTATTGCGAAATCGTGAACTAGAACACGACTACTAGTGTGTCGAAAATCTGTGTACACTCACGTCGATGTATGAAGATAAATGTAACGCACAGATGTTCTCGTACGTTTATTCTTCTATGCCTGTCCAATGGCAAATGTCATCCAAGTAAACTCCAATGAAAATTCACCAAGAAATCGCAATAGGCAGAACTTTCCGCTAGAAATACTTACGTTAAACTTTTGCAAACAAAGTTAGGTGTGGAATACTCACCATCTCTTGGGAGATGCAAGAATTACGCAAGAATGTACCCCGCATGTGTGTGTATGTATCGCTTTTGACTCGGCAGACATGCCCACTGGAGAGCTTCGTCAAGGGAAGTAATCACCCGTGTAGTGTTGTATCCCCTGTTTCCACAATGCGTCGTCTGCTACAGAACCGCCACATTTTCAGTCCCGCGGTGTTGGTCACTTGATTTCGCTCATATCAATTCTCCTTTCTTGCACTCACTCACACACACACACACACACACACACACACACACACACACACACACACACACACACACCGTGACACTGACGGACTGACACCGAATTGCTGAGCCGGGAACTCAGGTGAAGAACTGAGCGGTACGTCAGTCAGTTATGCCTCCGCCTCAGTGCCGGTTCAACTGACTTTGGCAATGCTGTACTGAGGTTACACAGTGACTGACCAAATACTAGTAGACACTGAATAAGATGGGATACGATAAGAATGAGAAATTCAGTAAGAGATGCCTACTCGGCCCGAGAATGAACCCCGGCGTCCCGGCGCAGACGGAGCATTCCGTCCGGCACTGATTATTATTTTCCAAGCAAAAAAGTCAGGAGTGACTGCCGGACTGACTCAGGCTGACTAACGGTCAGTCAGTGACTGATCCGGATTTCCTGTGTCTGGTGCCGGACTCGACTCGGAGACGTTGTCACTATCGTGATGCCGCCGCTACACTGACCGGCCGTGCCGCATGGAGCAGTTGGCCATTGCAGGGTGCAGTCACACACACACACACACACACACACACACACACACACACACACACACACACACACACACACACACACTGACACACACACACTGACACACTGATCGTCGCTGACTGACTGGACTGACGCCGGCACGCCGGCGCCGCCGTGCGACTGAATACCGTTGGCACACCGCACTGGCAAACTGAACACACACTGACACACACCGTCACACACACACACACACACACACACACACACACACACACACACACTGATCGCTGACTGCCGGCCGGACTGACTCGACGCACGCGCCGCGCGACTGAATACAGTTGGCACACAAACACACCGTCACACTGACTGACACCGCGTGTCACACACACACACACACACACACACACACACACACACACACACACACACACACACACACACACACACCGTCACACACCGCACACACACACACATCGCGTGTCACACACACACACACACACACACACACACACACACACACACACACACACACACCGGCACACTGCCATACACACTGACCCGGCGTCGCTGACTGACCGGACTAACGTACGCGCCGCCCGCGCGACTGAATACCGTTGCCGGGCACACAAACACACACACTGACACACACACACACACACACTGACCGTCCACGCCGCCTGACCGGACTGACGCACTGACGCGCACACCGTCGGCACTGACAGGGCACACACACACACACACACACACACTGACACACACACACACACACCGTGCACACACACACACACACACACACACACACACACACACTGACTGCACCGGTGACACGCTGGGCACACTTCGACTGCCAGTGACTGATGCGGCACCGGTCGACAGTGGAATAACCCATTTCAAGTAACGAGAGATGTGTAGGTTCGTTTGTGTGCAGTAACTATTCATGCGTCTCGACGAGTTCATGTTCAAATCACCCCCTTTGGGCCCTACCAGGCTTACGTACACCTACAAGACGGGTGAGGTAACTACACTGACGTTGGCTCAGTGACTGACCCTCCGCGCCAGACAGTCACAGGGTCAGGGAATGGCGCGCCCAGTAGCAGACGACCGCACCTTAGGGTCAAGTCGGGGTGAGGCCTCCTACTCTGAGGGCAGAAAGGTTAAGAGAAGGGTCATCTCAGGTCAGCCGGTCAGCTGATATGGCACTGGGGGGTGAGAAGGGTGTGACTGACCGAGGCGTGTGCACTGCGCTGTGGTCAACGTTCGGTGTGATAAATGTATGTGGAACCTGGAACTGTGACCGGTCGGCGCAGGGCGAACAGAGTCTGGAGAGTCACTGTGGCCAAAGTGGACTCGACCACGCACTTGATGTGGCGTACATCTAGCCTAGGCACAAGCCGTCGGAAATTTCCTGTAATGGACTCAACCGTAGCGGAGTCCAACGTATGTGCGCGCGGGCTAGTCAGTCAGCGTTACAAAGACACACGCCAGGAACAACTTGTCCCGCTTAAGGGCCAAAAGCCATAGGACGTAAAGCAAGCTAATGATGATGATTCAGCGGTAGCTGGTCGACTTTGCTGGTCTTTTATTTGTCACAGAGTGACTTATTGACCATGAGCAAACGCTGAACAGCATGTTGATCATAAAAGGCAAATAATGACTGGGTAACAAAGCGCAGTGACTTGTAGAAGTTTTTGACCGCGGCGGTGACTGAGAACTTGAACACTAGAGAAGTAGAACGACTGGAACGCGCTGCAGTTTGTCAGTGTGCGAGCGCGCGCGTTTCAAGTTTTTGTTTTGCTGATTTTGAGGGTTTTATTATTTTTGTTTTGCTGTTTGTGTGTTTTGTTTTTGTTTGTTTGTTTTGTTGAAAAATGGCAACTTTCATTTGAGGGGTGATCTGTTTTTGGCCATATCCTTCGGCGTGTGCCAGGGCCTGATCGAATAACGGGGTGCACTGACACTGAGATTTGTGTCTGACTATGTGGTTGGGAAGGACGCCGCCGGCTTCAGCAGACTATGAAAATTGCGGTTTCGGGGTTCGATTTGTTGCATAGTGCAGCAGCTTGTGGACTCGTCTTACTAGACTTCTGGAAACCATTGTCTGTTTCGGTTGCAAAATCTGTTTCAAGGACGTGCCGCGCTGCCTGACATTAATTTTGTAGGGTAAGTGGGTGGGTGTTTGGGAGTTTAACGTCCTTTTCCACCACACACGGGTGATATCAAACACGGCCGGGGCGACGTTGAAAAAGCCAGCATTTGTAGGAGCCAAAGAGTAGAAATAAACTGTATTATGTGACCATCTAGTCCAGTTCAGTGTCTCGCCCAGTATCTGCCGCATGCCGGCTGCAGTGACATTATTCTAAAGTGCAGTTTGATCGATATAACTGCGGTGACTGATGCATTTCCGTCGCCGGCTGTTAGAGTTTATTCTCGGTACTATTTTGGTCAGCGTCTGGTCACGTTGGCCTCAGTGGTACATGTAACATTTCACCTTTTGAACCCTGTCCTCCGTGCGGCTGTAATTAATTAAGCCTTACTCTTCAGACTCCGTCTGCCGCCGATCCGGGTGATGGTATTATTGATTTGTCTGCTTGACTGTCTTTCCGGAGCTCGACTGTTGTTGAAGCGCAAGCCGGCTTGCTTTGTTGACTTAATTGCGACCAGGTACACAGTACATGTATGAGTGACTGTTTCAGAGTCAAGTTGTGCTCCTGTACAGGTATAGCAGTAAGAATGTGCGTGCGTGCGTGGACGTTGTGTGTGTGTGTGTGTGAGAGAGAGAGACAGAGAGAGAGAGACCCACACAGAACAGATTACAGGGAGGGTTCTGTAAGTATACTTCTTGGTAAATGTGGATGGTGACGGCGTTTAAAACTCTAGACTGCTTAAACTTTTTTTTTCTGGTCAACCCAGATTAACAAGTCAAAACTTAGCAGATGACTGAGCATGAAAGTGGCACTGTGCTATTCTAAAGTTCAAGTGAATTTTTTTAAAGTCTGAGAGAGGCAGAAAGAGATTTAAAGAAAGAGACAGAGAGGATACACTTAAAAATTCAAAAATAAAATAAAATGAGAAAACTACAAGCACCAAAAGAAATCCACGAAGTCATTTATTAAAAATAATAAAATGCGTCCTTTTGTGTATCACACGAAACTCATTCAATACATGTTTCACTTTCTTGCGACAAAATCCTCAGAATCATTTATTAAAATGCATCCTTCTGTGTATCGCACAAAAACAGTCATACATGTCTCACTTCCATGTGAAAATAATCCTCCAAATCATGTATTAAAACGCATCCTTTTCTGGGTATCACACAAACTCATACATGTATCACTTGCCTGTGACAAACTACTCAAAATCATTTATTAAAAGGCATACTTTCGTGTATCACACGTAACTCATAGTGGAGTCCCTTTCTCGTGACTCACTGATGAGCAATTAAGAAAATGACACTTATTGCACCTGTCAGTCTTATCACAGATAAGAAGATTGTTAAGAACGCATGTACAGTCGACACTTCAGCTGTCACTGTTTTTGAGGATGGAGAGGACAGCCCAGGCACACACTCCACCTGACACAAGCAGACCTCCCCTGGAATGGACAGGGGGAACATCACAGTAAGCGGATGCAACCTGACAGTCAGGGTAACAAACTGACATCGTTGTGGAAGTTTTGGCGTACATGGATTATGAGAATAGTGCAGAAAAGGGATTGAGGATAAACTGTTTATACCACTGTTTAGTGTAAATATAAGTTTATACAAGCAGCAGCGCTATTTTGGTTTAGGATGAGCTAATTTCGTTTGTTGATATTGTGTCAATATGAGAATTTTTGCCCCCCACCCCCCTTTTTTTTTTGGAAAAAAATTCTTTTGCACGCAAAGATTAAGACAAAAACGTGGAAATTAGTATAAACACAGAAAATTACAAGCATGTTCTTCTGTGGTATTCTCGAAATCCAGCATATTTAAAGCCAAAATTCCACGGCGTTTCGAAGCTCGAACTCTGTATGCAAATAAAGCAATGCTCTATTTAGGGGTTCCATTTCTTTAAACTTTATAACCTTTACTATTAAAGAAATCAAGCACATAATTTCAGAAAAGTGCTGGAGACAGACTATGACAATTACGTGAAACGCTCACCACAGAATGATTTTTGCTGTCTGCGAGTGTTTCCAGAAGCGGTACTTGGTGACGAGAATATGTTGGTGGCCTTTGAAAGCTGCCATAATGGCCTTGGCACTGAAAAAAAAACCAACAAAAAACAAAATGTTAACAAAGATGTATTATATACAAAAAGGCACAAAAAAGACTAACAAAAAAACCAACCAACCAAACAAAAAAATCAACAAAAAATCCAAAGACAAAAGTACATGTATAAATTCTATACCTGTGTGATAAAATCTTCAACAAAGCAAGGGATAATATTAAACCAGATGCAGCTTAGACTTGGTGCTCAGTACCTATGCTCCACGTCAATGTTCTCCGCCAATTAATTCCGCAATCCGCTAATTATTCTTGGTTATCCTGAAGTGGGACTCTATTTTTTACTGGTGCTGCCTAATAGAGTTGGAGGCAAGTCTGTCAGTGTGAATATCATACCGTACCCTGCAGCCAATACCTCACTGGACTGACATACATCATTAAAGCCTCTATATTTGTAACGCCGCTGAGATAGAATACTGCCTCTTTCGAAGATGTAAGCTGTTTACCAGGGAGAAGGATGTTTCATTTGGCCATTGCGACCGTTTTCGCGACTTTGTGGCTTCTAATATTACAGAAATACGACTTTCTCTGCGTCTAGGGTAAATTTTTGAACAGACTGGGAGTGAAAAAGCTGATAAAAATAGCAGCCAATCAGTGCCGTCTAGCTGGGCCTCAGTCCGCGGCCAAATAAAGTCGTCTGCTCAGTATGAGGTACACTTCTAGAACAACTTATACGCTGACCAGAGTCACCACAATGGTCTCAGATGCTATACTGTGGCCCAAGTGACTGATTCTGACGCACAGATTCAGTGCATTTGATGTAAAGTTTTCCACACGTTGTTGTATGCCTGTCGTAAGTATTAAGACTTTAAATAAATAATGTGCAAGTGTGATACTGACCAGGAGAAGTTTCCGGCTGCAACCAGAGCTGACTGAGGGGTAAGAAGCCGAACGTCCACTGTACCATATGGAGACAGCCACTCTGCCAGCTAACACGCACAGATGTTGCAGTCACAAAGCACAATAGGGGTGGGGCAAGATATCTCATAATACAAGTGCTTAAAATGGAAATACAACTTGTTAATCACTACCGTTATTAACTCTTTCAAGCCCATGCAAAAATCACGTTTCCACTTAAAATCTTCATCTCACTACAAGCCACTATTATGCAATCAAGGGGTGAGCAGTGGTTTAACAGGTAGCGCATCGGATTTAGCCGCTGTGCTACTGAACGGCCGCCACCAATGTCATGGCGATGAAGCGTGGGTTCGAGCCCAGGTCGAGCTTGTGATATGTGATACCGGTTTTTCCTGGCTGCCGGTCTGCTCATCTGGGGTTTCTCTCCAGGTTATCCAGCTTTCCTCCCCCAGCAAAATTGAAAAAAAATATAGGATAGGTATTGGGTGGCGCTGCACCGCGGCGACGCACTTCCCCCGGGGGAAGCAGCCCGAATTTCCCGAAAGGGATAATATAGTAAAAAAAAAAAAAAAAAAAAAAATCTGCAAAGTTCTCGGGCCTAGCAGGAAGGCCCACGCCTTGTGTAATAGTGGCTTGAAGTGGCTTTCTTTTCAACCAGTCTTATCATGTAGTGATCAGGGGTGGTAGGGCTTGGGCTCTCAAGAGTTAATCATTCAATGATTGGACTTCAGAAGACTTAGCTGGAAACAATTTTTTGTACATTTATGTGACAAGCTATTGTTGTACCTGCTGTATGTTCAGTCTCCGGCCTCTTTTCCGACATCGCACAATCAACTTCTCTGGGCGTAGACTGGGTGGATCCTTGCCATCAAGTTTCTGTGAACGCAAAAAAACAACAACTCACCATCAAGAAAATATCTACAAATCAGGTTATAGAACACTTTTTGAACTAAATATAAATATCTTTAGGAACACATGCAAACACATACGCACACACGTGCGCGTCTTGACACCGTTAGAAACAAGTACATGTACTTGAAAATGTGGTGAGACAGATGCACATTTCACTGTATATATTCTGGATCCTGTTCAAACCTGATGAAAGCACGTGTACAAAGTATTGTGGGTGTTCTAAACACTATCCTCTCCAATCTGGCTTCCTTTTTGATTTCAGACTTTGTCTATCACTCTTGCTATTGTACACTGAGGTCATGTGACTCCTGACGTCATGATCTTTATTATCTTAAGGCATAATGAACACAGTACGGTACAATGGAACAACACGGATTACAAGAAAGAACAGAACAGTTTCTCACAATGTGGTTGATGGTTGCCCTGATGATGTTGATGCGATTGCAGAAGGGAGCCATGGTGGCCAGGTACATGTTAAATGGGCAGGCACTGCTTGCTCTACCCCGGTCAAGTCTGCAAACACATCAGACAGTTACAAAGCACATGTCATGACTGAATGAACTGGAGAAGAAATTGCTGCAGTGCAAGAATCCATTACAGTGTATATCCGAACTCACACCGTACTGGGCCCGCATGTAAAAGTCGGGGTTAGGGAGTTTAGACCCAGGTTAGAGTCTAACCTCGAACGTAACTAGCTCTAGGGTTAAATTTTCTGTTGTATTTTTGTTTTAAGTCAGAAAGCCAGTCCATTCCTGATTCCGGCAAGGTGCCTATGCCGTTATAGAAGGATTTTTGTCTTTTTTTTTTTCCTTTGCTTCCTTTTTTATGTTGTTTCCATAGTAATGGAAACAACATAATAGGACGGGCTAAAATTTCCACGTTCATAGGCAAGCATCTGTGGTACAAACGCACGTCACTGCCGATCTCCCGCAGAGACGATTATGCAAGTGTAACTCTGACAATGACGTAAGAAAACCTGCGTCATCGATGCTGGCATGTATGCTGTTCCGAACGCGCTTCTTCTCCTCACTGAGTGCCGTCTGTATGGATGTGTGTGTGTGTGTGTGTGTGTGTGTGTGTGTGTGAATTGTGTCCGGGCCCGTTTCTTCGAAAATACTCAACCGAATGGCTTCAAATTTGGGGTATCCAAATTTATCAAAATGTTACATTAGACGATTCAAGCGTGTGATGATTGCTTAAGTGATTTGGGAGTTATCGCCCTTTTGAGACAAGTTGGTTGTCTTTCGTGTACAGGCGTAATATTTATTTAAATCACTCAATTTTTTGGCAGTAGACAGCTTGAATACGGACTCTGAATTGACTCACTACTAGAAAATGGTCGCTCTTATAGTTTTCATGTAAACCGAGCCTGAGTTGACATTGCATGTGAACCCAGTTCAGATGCCTATTTCTCCGAAAATACTGAACCGATCGATTTCAAATTTGGGGTTTCTAAATGAATCAAGATTGTTGAATAGAAGGCCCGATCCAGGTACGATTGCACACATGATTTGCGAGTTATCGCCCTTTTCAGAATAAGTGGCTTTCTGGCGTTTAAAGGCGTAATATTTACCTAAACCACTCCATTTTTTGGACATAGATAGCATGAATACGGACTCTCAACTAAGTGAAGTTTGGAGGTTGTCGCTTTTATACTTTTGGCGTAAGCCGTACCTGATGAAAGTGCTGGTGAACACACTTTAGATCTCAAAATCGCTCCTACTATACATAGATAATGAGCCTGGGGTGCCATAAAAAATATACAAAAAAATTAGAAAAATTCACTGCAGCCGTTATCGTCAGTTGACTCGAAAATTTGTACTCACAGCACATTTCCTCTGCAAGCCACACGCCTCACAAACATCGAAGAAGAGACGCACGCGCACTGACGTAAAGTAAGTGCGTCATGTTTGATTGACGTGATGCTGTTTTTTCTTGGGGGTGTCTCGCCACTTTCTTTCGGAATTCCTCTGTTTGGAGACGTGGTGTTGTATTTTACTTATGCTATGTCGCCATCATCGTGCACTCGCAGAGATGATACGGGATACAACAGACTACAACTCCAATACTTTATGAACAGAATATGCGCGGAGAACAAATTCATGAAAGAAGAAGAATCCAGAACGCTGTGCAGGGGGGCTGCTTACGTCAGATCTAGAACATTCCTCAACTTACTGGAAGGCTCGAAATCTCTCCAAGGTGACGTAATCTACTGACGTTACTGCACCAGCATGTTCTGGGATGGTCTAGAAATTATTTTGCATCGAAATGCAGTATCTTTTCGCAAGAGTCTCTACAACTTGACATGTGGAAAGCGGGAATTTCAGTGGGTTTCGTTTTTGCCACTGACTCACACTCAGAAGCATAATGCAAAGATCTTGGAAACATAAAGATAGTTCACTTACCTCCCTTTGAGGGACAACGCGTAAGAGTTGTCTGCGCGCATTAGCGCGCATCCCGCAGATCTACGCAGTTGTTTGACCCCTACACTAGCCGCCGTAAAACATTTTAAGAAAATAAACAAAAACGAAGATGTCAGCGACTGCCAGGTGGTCTCCCCCCATATATTTCGCATGTGTTTTATGCCTATGGAAAACATAAGTACTCTCAAAGTTCCGGAGGACGAAAGAAAGATCTAGTTTGGCTTTCACTGCTGTACGTGAGTGAGTTTTTAGGGCTTAAAGCCGCGCAAGCCACAAAGACTAATTCGCGGCTGAGTGTGCCTGCACTACATGAAAAAAACAAAAAATGTAACGTTGGACAAAGGATGCAAACTGGTCTACGGGGCTATATAAACCTAGGACATGCAGGAGACGCTGCACCTTCATGCTAATTTCTCGAACTCCCGGTTACAAAAAATCGTAGAAAACAAATGACAATTACAACTAGGTAAAACAAAGATAAATACTAAGCGCATATACAGCAAATATTGCAACTTATCATCTCCTAGGCGCAATAAACCAATTTGCAGCATAAGCCCAACATCACTTATTCCTAACCACTGGTAGTGCAGACGTAAGTGAGGGGTTAAAAAGAAGAAATATAGATGAAAGGGCCGAACTCAGAAATCAGCTGAGGGAAGAGAGGAAGGACAGAGCGGCTAAATTTGGGAGGTTTTAAAGAGAAAGATACAGGTGAATGGGCTGGTGAGGGATAGACAGAGAGGTAGGAGGGAAAATTCCTTAGTTGCCAATGAAGACAACATGCCTGGGAGGCAGTTGGAGAACAGACCGCTCCAACACGGAACCTCCCCGCCGTGAGGCGGTTTGGGAAAACAACGCACCAGAGAGGGGTGCGTTGTGAAGGTCTTCAACATGACGGGTGTTCAGCAGCACCAGCAGGGCGCTGCGAACAAAGCCCGCCAGGGTGAAGACCAGGTGGGGGGAATCCAGTGAAGTCGGCCTTCAGAAACGACCCTCAGATGTCTCACTGGACCAAGGGTCAGCAGACACCCGCTTACTGACCTCCCCCCGGAGGAGATTTTAAGAGAGCAAAAGACAGGTGAATGGACCGAGTGAGGCAGAAATAAGAGTAAAGAAAGAGCAAAAGGGGTGGGCAAGCTTGGCAAAATCAGCCCCGCCGCGTGAAGGCGAGCCCATGGGGCCACACTGCTGTACGTAGGCTACGCAGTGCATTTCGTTCGATGTGTTCAAGTAAAACTAGTACGGAACACAGAAAGATCGAATGTGCGAGAGATCCAAAGATGGACGCATCCGCTGAATACTTCCTGCTAACTCAGCATTAATCATATCTGCGACCGACGATCCAGCAGATTCTATGTTGTGATATGGTTTTACAATGGTTAGAACGAAGTTCAGCCGGATGATTTTGTTCTCTGTGTGTGTGTGTGTGTGTGTGTGTGTTCTGAATTTAGATGCAGGTAGACGCTAGCACAATTTAAGTCACCGTGATTTGTAAAGTTGTCAGGGAAAAAAATTACGCTGTATCTGCGTCAGCCGCGTGTGTTTACTGTTAGTTTACACTGCATGCACACGTACCAATTGAGGTCTTTTTTTTTTTCTTTTTTTTTTTGGACAAGAAAGCGAAAAAAAAAATGTTTGTTTTTCAACAGGAATACCAAAAGAAGTATTTCCCCGTTTATATTTGTCTGTTATTTGAACAATTCGGCGCAGAACACAATTGCATGCTTTTGTGATCGCTTTCCACTTTCCGCCATGCTGTCACTATAGGGGCCAGATCTAGGATGCGCGCTAATGCGGGCAGACAACTCTTCGCGTTGTCCCGCTATATGTCTCTCTTACGACACTCTCTGGAGCACAGAGTCTTTCAGTGGAAAGTACCTCTGTGCACAGTGGGGAAATGGCGCTCACTGCGCTACCGTGACGGGCCTAAATTGTCTCGGTGCTCTCAAACACAAGGTCGCGCACTATGTCATCCTTGACCAGCTTTGAACCCAGAGGGATCCTCAGTGGCGCAAGTGATTAGCAGGCTGTCTTCAGAGTGAAAGTAGGCGTGTTTCTGAATCAGAGACATACATAACCTGACTCTGTCTGAATGGACAGATCTATTATTACATTCAGTCCTAGAGCACGGGTGTGTATGCTTTTGTAATCGTCTCTTATTCCACCACAAGGCAGGTACGTGATCGTCTGCACCGTGCAATAATACTTGCCTGTAGAGTGCAACACCCTTGCCTGTCAGAGTGCAACCCCCTTGCCGTTTACTCACATCCTGTTGGATCAGTCTACCACGTAAACAGTGCCATCAAAGCGCAACAATAATTGTCCGCTGGCAAAGATTTTGCCCAAACGAAAAGTGGTCGGATATTCAAGACTTCGTTTCAAATCGAATCATATGACACACAAGTCTCTGCTTTTCTAAAAAAAAATTCGCCATTTTTAAAAATGGCGCTGGGTGTAAGCAGTCACATTTTCACGCCCCGCCGAAAAGGGACTGCACTCTGGAGTCTACTCTTACGAGGGCAGGAGTGACGCGTCTTTCTGATTCCAAGGTCTTTGCATAATGTGTGTGTGTGTGTGTGTGTGTGTGTGTGTGTAGGGGGAGGGGGGGGGGGTGCGTGCGTGCGCGCGCAAGCGCGCGTCTAAGGCGAGAGAGAGAGAGAGAGAGGGTCTCTTCTCCGATACCAGTAAGCAATCGTCTGTCAGTCAGGTCTGCGGGAAGTAACTCTGTCAAAGGGGAACGACTTTATTACAAGAATTCATTCACCCATGTAGAACCTCGCATACGCCAACAAGTTGTGACGTCAACCAGCTAGGCGAGCTCACACGACCTCATGTGTTTGGGTTTTTGCAAGTGCATAGAGGCACGATAAGGGTTTTCAGTACTTTCTTTATGTCAGCATGCTTGATGTCAGAGAGCTTGCGTTCCGGCGTGTGCGCGCGGGCTGCATACATGACACAACGACTACGACTGTGACTACAGCAGGTCATTGAATGGAAACAACATATTGGGCTGGTGGCCATCTTGTTTTAATTTATTTTGTTTTGGGGTGTATTTTGTCCTAGTCTGGGTTAGGCCCACAGCCGTGGGTTACATTAACCTCGAGTTTTACATGCAGGCCCTGGTCACCAAACGACTATAATGTTGAAGGAACAAGACACACACATGTGCAGTATACATGTACAATGGTTTTCACAGCTTTAACAAAAAGTTACTGCAATAAACGTCTGTTAAACTTTATCTTAATCTTTGAAGTCACAAAACACGCTATTACAGCCAGTTTTTGTGGATGAGTAGTGAAACACACTGTAATGTAGCCAACATTTTTGTGGGATAATGTTCCAAGAACTGGTTGAAATGTGGGTAGACAACTTACGTGCTGTCTCTGAATCGGAGCAGGTGGCAGATTCGAACAAATGCTGAAATGGAGAAGAAAAATGTTACCATTTATTGTTATCATTTATTGTAGTTGTTTTGGGGGGTCGATAACAAAAAACGCGATAAACATACTTGTGTTAGACTGATATTTGCACTGCATAAGTTTGTTTAGGAAATCATTAATTCAGAGGCTACGCACATACGACTATAAACTTTTTGTAGTATGGCAATGAAGGTTTGCTCAAGATGGCGTCTTGCTATGCACAATAGTTTGCCGTCATTTCTTTTGGTGATATATTCTCCGTGAAGGAAGAAAATTTGTGCCTGTTGTAGAGAAAAGCCACTGCATTTCAATGGAAATTTCTAGACCATCCCAGAACATGCTGGTGCAGTAACGTCAGTAGATTACCTCACCTTGGAAAGATTCCGTACTTGCCAGTAAGTTGAGGAATGTTCTAGATCTGACCTGTTTAGTATATAAGCAGCCCTGCACAGCGTTCTGGGTTCTTCTTCTTTCATGAATTTGTTCTCCACGCATCTTCTGTTAATAAAGTATTGGAGTTCTATCCTGTTGTATCCCGTGTCTTCTCTGCGAGTGCACCGAGAGAGCGACATAGCAGAAAAATACAACAGTGCACTTACCATATCCACAGAGAAAAGCATCAAATCCCGCCTCATGGGGAGCATCCTGCGATTCTGAAAGCAAAGACCACATTAGGCTTGTGATAATTAATGTAAAGTTGCTAAATTGGGTATTCGAGTATTTCTTTGTAAACTTGTGACAATGCAGTCACATACAAAAACTCTTCCTAAAAGAAACAATTCATGAAGAATCTACAAATAGTTAAAAAAAAAAAAAAAATCAAACAAAGCATCAGAAAAAAACTAAACAAAACAACAACACACTTTCATTTTACATCACTTTGGAATTACACGCACATGGAATCACATGCTCTGTCTTCCCTTCCGCATTTAGCCACGTTCTACCAAACACAAATTCATCTGCCACGTGCTTCAACTACATTCTCTGCAGACTGGAGTAGATAACCGAAGTACATACTGTATCTTTCAAACCCCTTAGCATGGGTCACTTTCGGCATGAACCGTGTACTGATGGTCGCTCGCTCACTGAAAAAAAGAGATTCCTCCAAACACATTAGCACATCACTATGTGCAGTACACCAGGCACAAATTTCTAACTGTATTTTCTTTTTCACTTGGCTGAATTTCGTTTTGTAATGCTGTTGAATAACATCAGAGAGGTGGGGGTGTGTGTGAGGGTTTAACTTACTTTTCCACCTCATAAGGGTGAACCGTCATATCAAAGATGGGGGCAACAAGAAAAAGGCCAGCACAAATATTTGACCCCAGCCGGGAACTGAACTCATGGCATGAGCACTGAAAGTCAAACACACTACCTCTCGGCTATCCCCCCCCCCCCCCCCCCCCCTTCCCCCAAAGGTAGGGTGGGTGGGGTGGGTGTTTAGGAGTTTAACGTCCTTTTCCACCATGCATGGGTGATATCAAAGACAGGGCAACGAGAAAAAGGCCAGCACAAATATTTGGCCCCAGTCGGGATTCAAACTCACGACCTGAGCATTGCAAGTCCAACGCTCTACCATTCAGCTATCCCGGCTCCCCCCATCACAGAGTTAACAAATGAAATACAGTGTAGGCATGATATATACATGTACTATCATACAGCTGTACTGCAGGGGTAAATTTTAAAAAAAGAAAAAAGAAAAAAAGGTGGCAGGCTTGGCACCTGTCTCTGAAACGAAGAGTGTCTGACTCTGAGTGGAGAAAAGGACGAAGCTTTGTAGGACAAGAGATTTGAGACTGAAAAAGAACGGTTAAAGTCAGCACAATTAATTCTGCCACAGCCTGACATGAAACTTACCACCTTGCAGTTGTAAACTGGACGAATTTACTAAACAATTGAATTAACATCTAGTCTACACATAAAGCAATAGCCTCACCTGTCAAGGATGCGGTAGAGCTGAACAAGGTTGGTGGAAAATGTGCCAGTTATAGCCTCCAGCATCTAAAGCAAAACAAAGAGAAAAGCATACACGTCACAAAAGAATAGATGTTACTACATATACATGTACATAATACTCCAGATACATCATGAAGAGTTGGTTAGCAGTGTTCCTTATTACGCACATGTGGGTCGTTTAGGCAGAAATTTCAGAATGTGACACAGAGATTTTGAGGCTGTGTGTCGTTGTGATGCATGATTTTCACAACTTGAAAACCAAAAGTAACGATGATCACTGGAATTGGCAGGAACAGAGAATTACCTGCCCTGGTCATGGGTTTTCCAGTTCATGAATCAAAAAGCTTGTGTAGTTTTTGGCAACCTTGTAAAAAACAATCGGTGTGGGCAATACCCTGGACCCTTTGATTTTACAAAATCACCCTCTGGATTTGACAGACAGGGTCAAAGTGACCCTCCATTTTGAAAACAGTAAGGAACACTGGTTAGGACTTACAGTGAACTACACATAGAGGAACATTTTGGCTTGAAACGAGGCTATGAGATGCAGCCAGATTTTTTTTTTCTGTGAGTGTTACGCCTACATTTTCAGTCCTTACTCCACATACATACAAGTCCTATTTGATAAGACTGGTGAACGGCTTGTGAAAGGTAAGCAAGCACAGCTAACACTGTTTGACTGTGTGCCTCACGAATGGATACAAATACATTTATCAGCAACACACACACACACACACACACACACACACACACACACACACACACACACACACACACACAGAGGTACACACACACAGGCACACACACACACACACACACACACAGAGGCACGCACACACAGAGGCACACATACACATGTATACAGTGATACACACACACAACTTTCCAAACATCCAGAAACTGCTGTATCTGAAGAGCAGTATGCCTGCAAGGCTGCATTGTAAAAATTTGTTTCATTTTCAGTCAGGTACACAGCAGATAGCAGACGGTGAAACCCTACCTTCCTCATGGAAAAGGAGATGTGCTTGGTGTCATAGATGCGAGGAAACAAGTCATGAAGGTTTCTCTTGAAGGTGTTGTAGTCAGCTGCAACATCAAACACAACATTGGCTGAAGTGCAAAGTTCTTTATACCACTCTACTGAAATTACAGTTTAAAATCCGTAATTCACTATACATGCATGGTTTAACACTGTACCCATAAAAATCACAGGCAAATTATGAATGTACCTTAAAAATGCACACACACTACCCTAGCAATGTTCCGGCAGCATGTTCTTGCTAAAGGATTTACATCACAACATGACGCGAAAAGTGACTAAAGAATAATTTATGTCATGACATGATGCAGTTTGACTTTGTACGGGAATGGGGACAAAGGCGCTTTGCCAGTTGCCGGTATGGATGTGGTATAAATAATATACCACATCCATACCAACATAAATAATATTCCCAATTCGGTGCCCCCCATTACGTTAAAGACACCACACCTATTTGTTGATTTTAAACCACGTTAAAACTCGCAGGTTTTCGATTGAAATCAACAAACGCATGTGGTGTATTTTCCATAACTCAGGGTCCATACAGGTTCACAGTCTAAAAAATTCATGACTTTCCCAGGCTATCTCTCCGGTTTTCCATGACAACTTCCTCACACTCTTTCACACTGACACACACGAGGGTAGAAAATCTGAGCTTATCCAAGTTATCGCAGTCAGCACGAGCATTGTTGTGTCAGAGTTAGCCATTAGCCTCATGGGAGGGCAGTTTGTCGGTATAACTGGCAAACAGTCCAGTGAGTAATCACCAAGCTGACCGTCTCATTGTCTGGCTCAAAACGGCTTCAATAAAATTCTGAAATTCCATGACTTTTCATGACTCTTGGGATAATTTCATAACTTTCCAGGCCTGGAAAAGCTATTTTCAAATTCCATGACTTTTCCAGGATTCCATGACCTGTATGGACCCTGATAACTGGGGGCACCTCATTGTGAAAAGACTGTGTAACAAGCTTAGTGTAAAGCACTAATGACATAATTCTGACTTATTCCACAAGTATGAAAAGTAACTCGCTTTACAAAATCTTGCCCCAAGCTCACCTGGTAAAGGTTGGAAGAATTTGTCATACAGGAACAGCAGATCCATCAGCATGTTGTGGCCCACCAATGGCTGAAAGATAGTAACAGAAATGCGAGCTAGCCTCAGAGAACTCTACTGATAGCCAAGTTTCTAAAGAGACCCAGGATGCAACCATAACGGAGGAGAAATGCCACACTTAGTGAACGAAGGTACCCTCCATTTGGACACTAAGATCATTTTGGGGATTCTCCAACACATTTCGTACATGCATGAGTATCCCACGTTTTTGACTCTTCTTCGGTCATGGCCCTGTATGTAAAAATCAGGCAAGATTAACGGTTCCTTCTTATGGCAGCAAACATGAGTATAATCAAAGTGCAACACTCCCACTAAGCCAAATTTAAATTAATAATAATTTTATTAGTGAGGCCACTGGTGCACAACCCCAAACTTACTTGGTAGCTATTAAGTTAACTGATTGTATCTGTGCCCCTGTATAGGGTCATGTGCATCTGTATGTCTCGTACCTATAGAAACTAAAGGCTCTCAGATTTTCAGTCACTTCCACAGATGAAAATCAATCTCAGTGATACCAGGGCTTACCTTCTGGTACTCCCGCAGCACCCGGAACACCCTGGTGAAACCCAGCAGTGACTGCTTCAACCTGATGGACAACGGTGAGATGGGGGTATCAATTACCAGCAGCTGTCAACCTACACATGGAGAGCACTGGGCCCCCAACACTAAATACATATTGAGGTACTTTTCTCTCCATTTAGGTATAGAAAAAAAGTGTCATTGTCCCAATGCTTGCAACAGTGTTTTCGATTACACACAGGTGTGTATATTTGTATGCACAAAACTCTTAAATTGACGCACAAATTTGAGAACAGCGCGTCACAGGAGACGCACGTTTTTGGTCTCGCCGTGACAAACAGTATTTTTCCAACTCTCTCCTGGAAACCTGATGAAGAAAAAGCGATCTGTAACTAGCAGCGGACACTTGCAGCGTCGCATTTCCGCTGAGCCATTGTGCATAACAGTCAGAATCTGATGTATGGACCCTCCAAATTTACAAAAGGACCTTCAAAAATATGCAGAGAATGTCCCAAGGACCCTTGTATATTCGAATCACAGGGAACATTGTTGCAAGCTGATATGAATTTTGCCTAGAATTTGTGAAAAGCGTTTCTGACTGGTGTAGTGGTCTCCGGTGGTTGACTACAAGCCCATTATGTGTTGCTACTGTCAGGATGTGGTGTATGGCCGTTGAGGCGGTGTAAAGCAACCCATGCATTCACACGAACCATCAACGCACACCATGCAGGAAAGGAACACGACGAAAGACAAGCAGGTTACCAGTCAGGAGAACTGCAGGTGGAATGCCTGGATTCAATACATTGTACAAGACACACACACACAAGCACAAACACACGCACTCGCTCATCCGTTCGCCATTCTCTCGCACACTCTCACGTCATTCATCGTCATGGTCACCGTATCATGGTGACCACGAGCCAATGACGTCGACACTGGTAACATTATGTGTTGTTTTTTACTTCTCCTGCTCCTCTTCACGGTCGACTTTTGCCTTCTCCTCCAGTTCACTCCGCCTCTCTGGTGTCACTTTCATCACTGCAATCTGAAAAAAAAAAAAAAAAGGTGGAACAAACATTCACAAGCTATAGTAGTGACTCGATACAAATACGTGTATCCCTCTTTTTGTTTGATCATCCTCCCAGTCTGATGCTGCATGTTGGCCCGAGTCTGGGCATTGGTGAAATGCCCATCTCATCAACTTGGCAAGTTTGATGCTCTGTTTAGTTGACCTTAAAATTAGAGTGGCATTTACTCAACCCATAGCGTTTCAATGTACAGATTTGCCGCGTGAAAATGACTGAATCATGAACTTATCAACAAAATCTCGTCCACTCACCAACCCTCATTAAATGTGTAGAATCAGCACACTGATGCAGAAATGAGCATTCTACCAGCATAGTTTCTTTTCTTTTGGGGGTGGGGGGGAAGGTGGGGGGGGGGGGGGGGGGGTCCTAGGTAAGGTTGAGAACAGAAGAAAAGTCACAGATATGCACAGAATCCCAAACTGCTGATATAAGGATAAATCAGCGTCAAATATGTCTCTTACATTCTGAAATGAATCCGTCATAGTCCAGACTTCAGGGAAGCGTTTGCGGACTTCTGTCTGAATGACAAAATCATTCCACAGCTTAGCATCAGCTGCAACAAGAGGAGAGAGAAGAAAAAAAAAATGCAGCAACTGACACAACTCAAAAGGTTCACTTATTCATAATTCATAGCTAAATCTGAACTAAGTGATCATGGGAAATACACCTGTAGATAGTAGAAATAAAAATATGGCAAGTGGGATCTTTCCTACCTGGGTCGGCTCCTACCCAGAGCGGGTGTGCTATGGGCCCAATGGGGAGGCTGTTGCCACGCAGCCGTGATTCACCCATTTCAGGGGTGCGACTTTAGGGGTGCTTCCCTTGGTATGACACGTCTTATGATGGATGATTACACGGCCGGCACCGCAGATGCCCTACTTCCCGGGCCTGGGTTACGCCGGGAAGCGTGGAATGCGGCCCTGTCCCGCAGTCCCAAACCACATGGACCTCCATGGCATTATCTTACCATCATTCTCATCTCCATATTCATGCATAATGAAAAGTGCCCCAGCTTTCGAGCCCTCTGTGATTCCACCCATGACCTGGGAGCAACACCAGTGGAGCTAGCAAAAGAGTTGGGGCAGCAAAAAAAAAAAAAAAAAAAAAGAGAAGAATTTGTAAAGTACATGTATCAGTTTGACCAGGTATCAGACATGCACACAAGTAGTCTCATTATAATCATTTTAAAAAACTTCAGATAATGTTCTAAAGTTTTAACTGTTTGAGTTGTAACTTGTACCTTTCTCATTTGTTTTTCACACAGAATCACAGCCCAAGCAGTGAACATACCATGTGTTTTGTGAAGTGTGAGAGTCTGCCCAACGGTGCTGCTGACATACCACTGAGCCACAGTGGAACACACGCTTTGAATGAAACTCTCATCAAACTGCCTTTAGGATAGGAAGAAAAAAAAAAGGTGAGAAAACTCAAGTTGATACTTCTTTAAAATAGCAATACCAACAGTAATTAATAAATAACTGCTTGAAAATCATCTGCATCATGAATGCATTCACCCTCAGATTTTTTTCCAATTTTTGAACAGCTAGTTATCCAGCATAGTCCATGCACACTAAAAATATTAGGGTATTTAAGTTGGTGACTGCTTATCTAAATAAATGCACAGAAACAAAGCTGCTGTTTCCTAATTTTCAAATACTGTACACTGAAACTAATGTACTGCTACTTTTCATATTGACAGTAGCTTATCAATACTAAGCACATGAAGATTCACACACACGCACGCACACACACACACACACATACACACACACACAGAGTATACCTCTCCAGCCCTGAGAAAAGGGCCCCAGAGTCGATGCTCTGACAGAGTAGTCTCTCTTGAACATCATTCAGAAATGGAACACCCTCGTACGCACACTGTGAGTGTAAACACCACAGTCAGTCAAGAAGGCAGACTGTTTTTGTGTATAATTTTGAAACACTCACTGCAAATAAGTATCTGTGACAGGCGATTTGGTCTAGTGGTTCAGGCATGTTCTGCCTGCATGGGCAGGAATTTGGTTTGATTTTCCTTTCTAAATCAAGTCAAAATCACGCGGTTCTCAAACTTGCGCATCAATTCAAGGGTTTTGTGCGTACAAATATGCACACCTGTGTGTAATCAAGAACACTGATAACAATCATAAAAGGTTCCTTGATCTCCCCTCCCCCCCCCCCCCCCCACAATGAAACAATAGCAGCCTGTAGACCAATGCAATAGTTATAATAATAATAATAATGCAATAGATAGAGTTATGTGCACCTCTGCTGTTGTGCTGCTGATGTGAAATGATGTGGGGTGTAGTGTTGTAATTTATTCATAGTACTGCAACATTGTGATAGATTTTTAGGTACGAGTGTACGAACATGTAAATAGGTATGAGTGAGTGTTTGGCATGTTTTATGTTTTTATGAGAGACCACAAAACAATGTTCCTCTTTTGGAAATTTAATAAATGTCTTATGTCTTATGTCTTATAGCTACAAACAACAACAAACAACATTCAGCCTACAGAAAAAAATTCCTTTGCAATATTCTTCAGCTCAGTTTCTACGAGTTCCATACACAGTATAACTGTATTAGCACCAATAAGACCACTATCAGTATTACATTGTACCGCCAACAAAAGTGTTTGCTTACCTTGTTGAAGTCAAAGTTGAAGCGACAGAGAAATTCTGTACTTGAAGCCTGGGGAAAAAAATTGTGAAGTTACTGTCGAGGTAAATTCGTGTTTTGGGCATTTTGTACAAGTATACACACAATGCATACACTGCACCGACACATGGCATACCCACAAAGAGACCATCACAGCACACACACACACACACACACACACACACACACACACACACACACACACACACACAGAGAGATCTATACTAACGAACTCACTCATACCCCCATGCACACACACCCAGCTGTGCTAGCTTACAACTATGTGAAAAAGATGATACAATGCATTACAATGTTCTGCATCAAGCTGAGACAAGCAGCAGTCCTATGTTTCATCTCGCCTGTCTCGTCTTCGTGTACACACGCACGCACAAAAAATTAATATCAAGTGTGCACGCTAAAAATCCCACGTTCATCTTTCGAAGAAGAGTAGGCTGTGGCCGGTGGCGTGGTAAAACAGAAATACTGTCGCACGCACCAGAGTGAATAGCAGGGTGGAGGTTTGCACACAAAGTAGCGCCTAGTGGCAGCAGGCTTTCCCTGCTTCGTCCTCCAGCCTTGCGGCGCCTAGAGCATCTCATTAGAGATGGATACGTGCGCCGAGGAGTAGTCTACCATACCATACCATACCATACCATACCATACCATCTCAGTAATGACTAACTTATTGTTCAATATGCTGGATACTAACTGTGCGCGTACACGTGTGCGTGCGTGCCTGCATATATATGCAACAGCGTAAATTCCTCTGCTTCAAATGTGTTGTACTGTAGTACAGTACTCAAGTTTAATGCTAAGCTAGTGAAGTCTGAATCCTGAAAGACTGTCTGAACATTCCAGTATCTTCAAACTTAATCAAAGTTCACATTTTTAAATAGCCTACTCCCTAAGCTATCACAATACTGTATCATGTGTATACTGAGGTAGCAGCTTTCCTGAAAACTGTGGTTACACAGAACCTACCTGTACTATATAGCATGAATCCACTGGACCAAATGATGCAGGGATCAGTGGGAAGTTGTAGGTGTGGGCCTCATATCTGAAACATAATAAGAAGGCAACACTAATCAATGACCATGACAGTCAAAAGATATTAGATACATATACGTCCAGAAAGCAATCTTGCAAAACGTTCTGCAATTATCACAAGTAACATTTTAGTAAGTTTTTTTTGTTGTTGTTATTGTTGCTTTTTTTTTCCTATTGATCTACTCTGTGTAAACTGGTTTGTAAACTTACCCACTGCTGTTTTTGTCTTTGATAAACGCAGACAGCCCTGGAAAGTACAGTGCAGTAATACTGTAGTTTATTCACTTATTACTAAGTTACAGATACAGTGAAACTTTGATGTCAAATGCTAATAGCACAGTATATATATAGAAGGATAAGAAATTAAGACACAGGGAAATCCCTTGTGAAGGTTAAACTTTATTCTACAGACAAATGCACAATCTAAAGTGTAAACAATTTTCGGATGTGTCCATTACAATCAACTATTAGAAACAGAGAATTGAAACAAAACCCAAGGCGTATCACAATATATATATATATATATATGCACTCTGGAATAAATAAAGCATAAATAATGAAATTGGCAGAACACGAGAGGCTTAATAAATTAAAATTGCGGTTTAACACCAATTTTCCTGCATTAACTTTCTTCATTTAGTAAGAGTAAAGTTTGAATCTCTAGACCAAATTTATATAATTTGTGCTGGCCATTTTTCTGTTGCCCCGTCTTTGATATCACCTACATGTGGTGGAAAAGGGTGTTCAATTCCCAAACACTCACCAACTACTAAGACTAAAACAATTTTTTTTTAAAGTATGTCATACCAAACTGGCGGACTGACAGGTGAGTTACACTGTTGCGTAGTTTCCTGTATCGCTCCTCACTTGTGTCAAAGAGGCTGAAAGTAAGTGAAAACACCACAGATGAATCACACATAGTGGCTATCTTAAATTTTAAGACTTTTGGTTCAGCTGAAGCAAACCATACATTAAAATCTAAACTCACATCACACCATTCAGTGATACTGTATGTAAAGATAGTTCAGAAATTTCACAGGTCAATACATGTATGTAACTGCATCTGTAAAGCGATGCTGCCTTCAGTATATTGAAATTATTCACTCTATTCATGAGCATTATGAAAACACAGGCATAGCCCACGGGCACTGCAAATGCATCCCAGCTGTCCTTTCATGGAAAAAGACTACAACTGTCCAGAAACAGGTCTGAAATTAGGCACTAACACCAATAAAAATTAAATGCAAATTTGAAATGTATGTATGTTACCTTGGACGATTCTGACCATCAGTGACCAGCCCTGTGAATTCTGTGTCAATAGCTGAAATAAGTAAGATTCAATTAATTTAGGTCATTGAACTTCCTCCCATCCTAACTTCTACGAGTGGTTGGTGGCCTAGTGGTTAAGGCTTTGTCACCAACATGAGAGGCCGGGTGAGTCCCACTCCCAGGGATTAAGAATTTTTCTCCCTTGTATACGTGTGGCACTGTTGTTGAGGCCGTGTGTGTGTGTGTGTGTGTGCGTGCGCACTACATCTAATGTAGTTGTGAGTGAGTAGGGATATATGTGTTAATGTAATAAGAAACGGTTGCTTTTTTGTTTGTTACTGTGCACTGTATAAATGTGGACGAGGAGACAGAAGTATATATGCCTCAACGTGAATAGTTTGTTGTTGTTGCTGTCTTGTGTACAGACTACAGACCACCTGTAACCATGCTGGCTGGTGTGTGTGTGTGTGTATTCACACATATACACGCCAGTACCCCCTGATGGGGTTTCTGGAAATAAATAAACTGAAACTGATCGTCGGGGGTTCTGGCTGTCTCCCTCTGCCTGTGCTTTGGAAATGTTCACGTGAAGGTGCATGTTGGGTTCAGTCCGCGGCGCTTTGAGCCAGTTCCAACAAACAACAACAAAACAACGTGAGAACCCCTTTCCCCTCCCCCAGGCCGGGCGTTCAGTTCATCCCATGGAATGTTTTGCACGCACTTTATTCCACATGAAATGGGCAGGGTCCCGCTAACACATGTAAAGTATGCACACATACCAACGAAGTCTGCCTGTTTGATTGCCTTTTCAATTGAGGGGAAAAGGGCTTCGAAGCTTGATCGCAGCACTTCGCACATGTTGCTCTCAAGAACCCGCGGAAAACCAATTGATACGGCATATTTCATTGGTTCTTTTATAAAAGCTGATGTGGACTTCAGATGTCAGATTTATTGAACAAAATCGGTATCAGTGTAAACCACATCTGTGTGTAAATTTATTTTAAAAACAAAGAAACTGTTTAGTACATATAAGTACATGACTGTTCCTACTTCACATAGTTTACACCTCTTTGTCAAAAATCCATAGGACGTCTCCAGGTTTTTTCCATATATTCAGCCAATAGGAATTGATATTGCAAATGTCCTTGGAGCATGTTTAGACATGGCGGACATTTCAAGCAAATCTCATGGGCGAAGATGAATTTCGACTAACTAAGGCATTTTATGTGGCGTCAGGTGTATGCTTTGTGACAGAATGAAGCCGTTGTATTTATATGCGTTATCTGTGATCCTGGCATTGTGCATTGAGAGGAATAATGCTCAGGTTCCGGGTATGTATCCTTCAGTTCCGTCGAACTCAAGTTTCAACACATTTCGCGCGATGTACAGTATACGCCGGTTATAAGAAACTCGAGGGGGGTGAATTTTTTGGTTTCTTATATCCGAGTTTTCTTATATCTGAAAGTCGGATATAAGAAAGTATTTTGAAAAATATTTCTTATAACCGAGTTCACTGAAAAAAAGGTTTAAAACATTTCTTTTTTCTCAGTTCGTGTATGTTTTGCATTAAATTAAGAAATATCTGGTTTCTCTTAAAGACCTGCACAGAATATATATATGTGTAGAGTTAATATACACCAGTGCGCTTGTGTCCTTCAATGTCAGATTTTTTTGTTTGAACATGAAAATACTGTTTTTGCTTCCCAACTGTAGCGCTGGCGGTCATGTGGTAAGAAAAAAACAAAACAAAAAGAAAAAAAAACCCAACCAAACCAACCAACCAACCAACCAACCAAACAAACAAACAAAAAAGAACTAAGGGGAGAGAGAGAGAGAGAGAATTCCCTTGTATTTATAGGATATATTAAAAGTGCATTATGTATCAACTTTTGATCTATAAAACACTCGTCCCACTAGAGTATGATATGCGATGCTTTCCGTGTCTAATTTGGCTGAAAAAAGCTGCAAATTAGCTTTTTTTCTGTTGGGAGGGGGAAGGGGGATGGAGGAAAGATGGACCACGTATATTGTCAAAGAAAGGAATTGATCAACAGTTAGTCTAATACTGATAGTTTTATTCTCCTTAACGCGAGCCCTGTAGACAGAGACAGACATACACAGAGAGAGAGAGAGAGAGAGACTGAGCTCCCAATCAGGCAAAAAAACAAAATAATAATAAAAACAACATATAACAATAGAACAACAAAAATGCATCTCGTATTTTTTCTTCTTGCCAACATTCAATTTTGCACGGAACACAATGGTAAAGAACCAATTCAAGAAAAGAAAATCATGCGCCATCATGTGCCTGTCCTAAGTGACGTCAGACCTGACCTGTTTTCTTAGAATGAGTGAAATTTTCTTGGAAATGTACTTTCGGTTTCCTACAATGAGTGAAATTTTCTTGGAAATGTACTTTCGGTTTCTTATATCCGAGTTTTTGTATCAAGCGGGACAAGAAATTTGCTTTCCTAAAACCGAGTTTTCTTATAAGCGAGTTTCTTGTATCCGAGTTTTTGTAATACATAATAAAGAAGAGTTTGGCCGGGGGAAAAAAATTCGTTGGCAATAACCGAGTTTTCTTATATATCCGAGTTGCTTATATCCGGCGTCCACTGTATCTAATACTAATAGATCTCTATCTATGTGTGTAATAGTGCATAGGTGGGGTCTGTCATGAACAAGGGAAAAGATTGCAGGGGTGAATGCTGTGCCCATTAGGAAGCTGACATCCACTCATCACTTTGGTGTGGACGACAGCCCATTTTACAGTTTTGGGTAGCAAATTAGTAGTTCATGAAAATTGAAATCATCATCGCGCAAAGCACACAGTCGCTAACTCGCTTAGACTCTACCACAGAGGAGAAACGCGTGTTCAACTTATAACGTTCAGTTTGAGAAAGTAACCGTTCCACTATAAAAGTAATATAGTTGTGTGTGTAACTGTTACTAGTGTTAGACTGAGTAAACAGGACTGACACTAGTTTGGGCTGTGGTTTAAAAGTGTATTGTGGACTTGAGACAGCTGTCATTCACTTCAAGTACAGAAGTGAATGAATGACTGCCTTCTCAACAGAGACCCCACAGCCCCCCCCCCCCCCCCCCCCCCAAAAAAAAAAAAAAAAAAGGAAGAACGCATTCCATCCACACCAGCCACAAAATTAACGTTAGCATGCTCTGGCTTACACTTGCAGTAGCAACTTTCTCTCCACGCTTATACTGGTTTACAAGCTCTGTCCTGGTACTGGTTGCCATGTCATTTTGTCCAGAACACATTGTCTCCACACTAAAGTGCTGATTTATTTGTTGCAGATGTTGGAAGGATTTTCATAAATCAGACAGAGTACTCATTCAGCAGTCAGGCTGCAGGCACCAATTTACAGATTCCTTTCTATGGGCTGGTCTTCAGAGCTGACGGAAGCACGGTTGACATTGCTGACAATGTGAGTACCAGATGCCCATCAGTGCTTATAATAAGTTATATATTACCTGCAGTTTTAGAAAGTCAGAAATTTGCAGACATACCAACTTTTCCCATATTTGCTGGTTTGGTGTATATATATATATATGTATTGTGAATTGTAGGCAGGTAACATGTACAGGGGTGCCAATTTTCCAAAACAGTCCGGATTCTGAAGAAGAACTTTTGAAAATTAAATTTTCTGGATTGGCAAAATCAGTGAGCAACATGACATGTTCTGGGTTATGGGGTGACTGCTGAGAATACTTGTAATGCCATACAAACTGTGTGTCTTGAGACCCAGGGTACTGTCCCTCGATCAAGAGTCGTCTTTTTACTGCAAAGTGTATTGATGTTATGCTGATGATTGCGAGAGATGTTGTGAGTTCCACACACACACACACACTCACGGTTGGTTTCGAAAAGCAACCCCCGCCCCCCGATTGGTTTTGAAGAGCACTTGAACCCCCCAACTCCCTGTTGTTGGTTGTCAGGTAACTCTTTAGGATGGCGGTTTTGTGCAGGTGAGAGTGACATGCGTGTTGGATCCCCGGAACCAGGAAGGCTACAGCGACCTGACAGCATCTGTGGGTACCGGCTTGTCTCCAGGTCAAAACCAGGGCACTATTGCCATCAGGTACACACATAATCCTGTTTAAGTGTATAATATTAATAAAGAACCAGCTAGTGATAGGGGGTGCAGTTTGGTAAAGTTCAGCTGCTTATAATTTTTTTTTTTTTAAGTATTCATATAGTCATACTGTTATTAAGCAGAGTTTCTTGCTGTTACTCTGTGTTGATAATTAACGCAAACGTTGGAAACGGTCGTGCATTTTGTTGTAAATTTGTGTCACGTTGATTTTGTTTTCGTGCTGTTCAGTCTATTGTCAAGGAATTCAGAAAGGTGTGCTGAAGTTATGTCCGCAGTCCTGTCTGTGAGAGAGTTGCTGTGAAAGAGGTATAGGTTTAGTGACGCTTGTGTCATGTTCAAATTTCCATTGTCTGAAGAATGTTTGACTAGTCAGAGCAAAGACTCTCTCTTCACTGGGGAGAAATATTATAATAGACCTCGCACTTTTTCGTGATAATGAATTTCATAAATTCGTCTATTTATCTCTCTAGCCTTGGAAAACCTGGGCGTGCGGTTTCATTGCGTTGCTATGGTGAATCAACTGGCGCTGGGTTTCAGTGCCCTGCGCAGTCAGGAACTGCTAATCCACAACCACAGTTCTGCCCGTCCACATCAATCTCCGACCCAGTGTGAGCTTCTTATTTCAAAATAATGACCCTTTTGTTTATTTTATGCTTTTTACTTTAGTTTGTGTATTGTTTGGTATTGAATTTGATAAGTGTTCATTTCTATTCCTGATTGGCTGTACTCTATCTTGCGAGCTGCATGGTACTCACAGGTGTATGATATAGAGAACATACATGTGTGAGTTGGCTTCAACATCATAGGTCAGTGAGGTGTTAGCGAGCTCGCACTGAATTAATTACAGTACATGTATTTTGTATCTTACCATTTTGTTGGTTGGTGGGTTTCATTTTTTTTTCACCCCCCGATCTTTCTCTGTCTCTCTTTCTGTGTGTGTGTGTGTGTGTGTGTGTGTGTGTGTGTGTGTGTGTGTGTGTTTAGTTTTTTGTTTGTTTATCTTGTTTTTCTACCTTTCTTTTTTGTTTGTTTGTTGTTGTTGTTGGTTTTGCCGCAACTCATTGCGAACTCCAGTGGTGTTCCTCCCAGGTCATAGATGAAGTCCACGGAGGGCTTAGAAGCTGGGGAAATTTTTTATTATGCGTAATGACTAGGATCAGGATGATGGTCTGAAGTTGTGATGGAGGTCTGTGTAGTGCGACAGTTCCGCATTCCATGCTGGCAGGTCTGGGAACTACTGCACCAGTGGTGCCAGCCATGTAATCATCCGCCTCATGAGATGTGTCATATTCCGACTTAAACAAGGGAGGCACCCATGGAGTGGGGCTGGTGTTTTTGTTTATCTTGATTCAACTTCTTCTTTTTTTTTTTCTGTGTTGCAGGTCTGTTGAAATAAGGCCAGCACCGGTAGTCAGCATGTGCTCCCTAGTGATTGAGGTGTCTTCTACGTCAGGCTCTTTCACAGTAACATTGAGGTTGGTTTGGGTATCACAGGGATGTCACTGGTGCCCGGACACAGGACTATGACCGATAGACTTGGCCAAATGTCCGATGAAAAAACTGTCCAGCAGGACAGATGTCCGATTGTTTATTTCAAGAGAAGGTCATATGTCCGATTGCGTTTCTGTTGATCGCAGACAAGCTAGTGACATTTTTCCAAGTGAGGGCTGCCGCCTTGCGCTACTCGGGGAGCTTGTGTTTATGTGGTTCCTGCTTTACAATGCTTTATGGTCGTGCGCCAGAATGTCCTATTGTTTTGTTCCAATTCAGGACAAATGTCCTATTCATCTGCCACCTTCCAGGACATATGTCCTATAGGTTTCAAGCTCCAGTGACATCCCTGGTATCACTAGATGACTAGCAATTAGCATACAGATCAGACTGGATTTGACGTTACGTGATGTTCACGAACACTCGTGGTCACCTTCAGTGTACTTGTATGTTCTTGCTGCTCAAAAGTTACTGATTTTCAACATTATCTGTTTGATAGTTGATAGTTACTGTTTGTCATTATTATTATTATTGTTCTTCTTCTGAAAAACTGTTGAAAGTTCCTCACCGAAACCTCAAAACAGTTGGCGAGTGTGCGTTTAGCTTTGCAGCTCCGTCAGTCTGGAACGCACTATCTGCCAGTCTGAGAGACCTGTCGGACATTGATCGTTTCAAGTCTGACTTGAAATCGCATCTGTTTGGCTGGCTTTTGGCTAGGTCTGCGTACCTCCTGATTCAGCTGATGTGTCTGTGTGTGTGACTGTGTGTGTGGTTGCATGTTTGTTGGTATGAGTAAGGGAGTACACGCGTTTAGTCACATTGTGAGAATTTTTGCGCTGTATAAGTTCAGTTCATTCTTCTCATTATCAATGTTATATTTAGTATGTTTTGATGAGACCATTGGCAGCAAGACTTTTCAGGGGCGACGTGAGAAGTAGCTCATACTGATGTAGAGGAGTTGAATTGGATTTTGCCGTTTCAGATTAGTGATTTTCAGGGTTCACACTGCTCTGAGAAAATTGGGAAAAGTCTGGGATCTTTCCTCTCTTATTCTTAAACTAGAAGATTATCCATTGCTAAGTCGAACACAAGGTTATAAAGCACATAAGTTTTAAAAAAAGGTTGGTTTTTTTTGTGTGTGTTTTTTTTGTTAGTTAGTTTGTTCGCACATTTTTTATTGACCTCTTGTACTTTCGGTGTACGACTGTCTTTAAGTTGCGAGAAACAAATGTCCATGGAAAAAGATAAAAACAAAGAGAAATAATGTAGTCGTTAATTAAAAAAAAAGAAAAGAAAAAAGAACCTATGAAGAAGGGACGCTCAGCCCAGTTTAAAAAAAAAAAGAAAAAAGAATTTTTTTTTTTTTTTTTGGCTTGGAGCGGACCTGCATGCAACTGAGGTCCCAAAAAAAAAAGAAAAAAAAACATTATCCAGCTTTGCCCAGGTTGTACGTTGGGAGGTAGTTATCCAGCCAGTAGATGGAAAAGGTGGATAATAACATTAATTTGACGATTTTCCAAGATTTTGCTGATGTACCCAAAATCGCACGATGGGAGCCAGGTAATTTAGAAGCAATCTAAAGCTGGACACCAAAACATAACCAAAGTACAAACAGAGACAAAAAGCTGAACAGTAAAAAAAATAAATGAATAAATTTAAAAAATGGACCACTTTGGGTTGGGGGGGGGGGGGGGACAACCTCTACATTACCTGCACAGCGCTCTTACCAACTGAGCTAATGGGCCTTACTGAGGGATGGATGAAAAATAATGATTTTATATGGAGAGGCTAAATGCAGCCCTCTCAACAGTGACTGATATGCATGTATTATTGTAGATAATAATATAAATTTTACAGTTTTTGTTTTGGGGGTCACACTGAGTACAACCACCAGATTTGATCATGTTATGAGAACTCTAAATTAGGTTTTATGGCAAACACACGGGCGCGCATGCACACACACACACACACACACACACACACACACACACACACACACACACACACACACACACACACGCTGTTCGTTTGGATATTTATAAAGAGACTAGATTATGCCATCAGTATATTCCTTTTGTTGTTGATGATGTTTTTTTTTTTTCAGTGAGAATGTGAGGGATGGGACAGCAGTGACTGTCACATGCAGTCAGTCTACCGAACGTCCTGACCTCTGTCCGCGTCAGTACAGTTTACTCATTTTTTTTTGTTTTTAAGTTGTTTCTTTATAGAAAAACAACTTTATGGGATGCAGCAGATTTCGCTGCACACAGCAGCAAATTTCAGTGATACAAAACAAAGACTGTGATGTTTCTCCAGACAAAACATATCTTCACGCACATAGTGACGTAACAAAAATCTGCTTCATAGACACCTTACGTGCGCACTATGCTGCTGCGTTCTTTTTGGCAGGAGTTGTGTGATGTGGGTTGGGGGGGGGGGGGGTGTAATTGCAGCTATTCCCCTAAACAACCTCATTCAGGAGATTTTTACTTTTCTCCTATTTTTGCTTTTTTCATCACATGATATGGTTACTTATAAATTATATAACACTGTGAAACTGAAAAAAAAAATAAAAAAATTAATAGGATGTTGTGTACTGGTGTCATTACCTGCAATTCGGTAAGCTTAAATTGTTTCATTGTTGTCAAGTTTGTTGGTGTTTATAGTTCATCTAAATGTTGGTCATCTGGATGGATTGTAAAGTTACTGCTTTCCGGGTGTAGCACTGTCGGTTGACACTGGGGCGGGAAGTGAGGGCAGAGGGTTGTTGAAAACTGTTAACATCAAACCATACAAGGTGCCTTTTTTTTTCTTTTTTTTTTTAAATATTTTTTCTTCCTCCTTGTTCCAGCTTCCGATCGTATGACCTTTAGTGGAAACACATTGACCATAACAGCAGGGGCTAATACAGCACAGGTGAGATCGTTGTGCACATATTGTTCATAACAACATAACATTCTTATATATAGCGCAGTATCCCCACAAGGTGAGCTCAAGGCGCTTCACAAATACAGTCTAAACTAAACTATTAAAACAAAAGTATGCCACACGTGCTGACACAAGACAGACACACGCACGCTTTGCTAGGCCAGCGATGTTGTTTACACTTTGCGCAAGCAGTCAAACATATCAAATTCTACAGCTGTTGTTGCAAGACTTGAGTGCTGAGTGAGGTCGTCTCGTCATCAAGTGCACTTCTGTTGGCTCGGTGCCAGCATTACAGATGCTGTCACTGTCCAGATGTCTAAGTGGTGTGACAGAAAGAGACCTGTGAACATAAAAATAGTAGCATTGGCCCCTGTAAGTGTAACTGAGTTACCATGGGTCAAAATAAAGGCTGATTATTTCAGGTTTTCCAGCTGTGCTCACTGTCTCTTTGTGACCCGGAATCCTGAGTGGTAGGTGAGTTAAATCTGTTTGTCCATTTGCTTCAGATGTCCTACGAGTTAAGTGGGGAGGGAACGTGCCGAACGGTGCAGTGTGAAGCTGTGTCTGATGCTCAAGTTGATGGTTACCTCCAGTATGATGCAGTAACCTCAAAAGGTTGGACTTTCTCTCGTACTGTTTGTTTGTACTGTACACTGTCTTTAGATGATCTCTGCCACCAGTGCGACAGGATGGGCTTTGAGTCCCACTTGGGGCAAAGAATTTTAAAGTACATGTATTGTCCAATCAGGCGGATGGTCATTGGGTCTGTTCAGATACTCTTGATTATTATTATAGTAGTACATGTAGTAGTCGTAGTAGTAGTAGTAGTAGACCTGCATCCATATATTGACCACATCCACATGTGATTTTTTTTTTTTTTTTTTTTACAGCTGTGTTATTGTGACAGTGGTTGTCTTTTACATTTTTTTTATTTTTCTGTGTGTGTGTGTGTGTGTGTGTGTGTGTGTGTGTGTGTGTGTGTGTGTGTTTCTCTTGTCCACCATCTTTTGTCTGTGGGAAAGCGATGCTCTCTGTAGCATGGCAGCAGCTTGTTGTGTCGTGTGTGTGTGTGTGTGTGTTTGTGTGTGTGTGTTTGTGTGTGTGTGTGTGTGTGTGTGAGAGAGAGAGAGAGAAAGAGAGAGAAAGCACCCGATAGTGATAACTGTGATACATGTATGTATTTCCTCATAAATGTTTCACTTTAAATAATCATTATGACAGACCTAAATGAGGAGTGTTGTGAAAAAGAAAGTTTCAGGTCACAGGGTCCAATGTTGTTTCCTCACTAACTGTAACTGTAATGTGAAAGGGTAGCAAGAGGGGGCTGGAGGCAGGGTGTATTTTTGCGCACAATCAGCAAGCTTTGTTCTGTTTACTTCTGTTTGATGTGACACTGAAATTCTGCTTGTTCGTAAGGGGAGTTCTGAGGGGGGAAAACAATGCTGCTTATAAAGAGGTAATTGTAAGGCTGCTTGCTGAGGCCTTATGCTTCTCTAGAAGCCAAAAGGACTAAACTGCTTGCCAAATGAATAGATTATCCTTCTGGCCATTGCGACCATTTTTGTGACTTTCCGGCTTCTGCTAGTAGCCGGTGTTGGTCTTCAGTCCGCAACCGAATAAGTCAAGTCAAGTCAAGTCAAGTCAAAACACTTTATTTATACCTTTAGGGCAATTCATGCGGGCGAGCATAAGACATATAAAAGAAGTTAAGATCACTAAACTCATATATATAAAAATGTTTTAACTTGTACTCTCTCCCTCTCTCTCTCTCTCTCTCTCTCTCTGTCTGTCTGTCTGTCTGTCTCTCTCTCTCTCTCTCTCTCTCTCAGAATTTTCTGACTAATAAATAATTTCTCACGGTCCTCACTAACCATGGTAAAAATAAAAAAAAGTCTTCCCTTTACTGAGTTTTTAGTTCTTTAGAATTTGTTATGACTATTTCTCTTGTATTTTGAGTTGATAACTTCTTATTCTTTGCATAAGCATTTACACTGTAATGTTCGTGAAATGTGCTGTAAAGCGTGAAAGTGCTGGTCAGTCCGTGCGCGCACGAGTGTGTGTGTGTGTGTGTGTGTGTGTGTGTGTGTGTGTGTGTGTGTGTTCTGATGCATTTTGAGTGCTTTGTTAGTGTAGCAAGGACAGATAGTAAGAGAGACCTGTGCGTCTATTATCTCATCCTTGGAAAATAAAGTTTCAGTCAGTCAGTCAGTCAGTCTCTCTCTCTCTCTCTCACACACACACACACACACACACACACACACACACACACACACACACACACATCCCGCACCTGGTGACTAAACCGGACAATTATAGACACGAGGCAACTGATTCAACGCAGCGCAGACAAGTATCACAATGCATCACAGAAGCGTGAGTTTAAACAAAGACTGATAGATAACAGATGGCAAGAATGGAACGAGCATCTGAGTGAGAGTGAGAGGTTTCAGTTCTACAAAACGTTCTGCACAGATGTAAACATTGACCCTTTATACCTGAGTATTGATACTGACAGGCATTTCAAGTACATCATGACCAAGTTTTGGTTTGGTATTTCTGACATTGCTGTACATTCGTATAGGTATAAAAGGCATGGACCACAGGACTTAATGTGCAAGCTTTGCGGCGATGATGTAGAGGATGAAGTACATTTTGTTCTATGTTGCCCTTTCTTCAATGGCTTAAGAAAACGCTTCATTGCAAAGAAATTTTACGCAAACCCAAATGCTTTCAGATTGGCGATGCTATTCGCTTCTAGAAATACAGACACTATTAAGAATATGTGCCTATTTTTGTATTATGCCTTTAAGTCGCGTGAAACAGCTCTATCCTGAGATAAAATGACAACTAGTCTGCAGATATAATCTTTATCTTGATGTACAGGGTTCAGTTATGTAGACATGTTTAGGAGCAACGGCTGAGTCTTGAAGCTTTTGAGCTGTAAGAGTCTCATCTCATAAAGATAAAAGTCTGAGTACGCTTTGAATAGTTTGATAGATTATGCCGTTCTACAAACGTTGTTTAACGTTCGTATTCAAGTACTTTGTGAGTTTGTCTGGAAACTATTGTTGTATGTGCATCTCCCCCTTCCAAAAGGGGCATGGCCCTCTGGAATAAATTTCATTTCATTTCATTTCATTTCATTTCATTTCTCTCTCTGTCTGTCTGTCTGTCTGTCTCTCTCTCTCTCTCTCTCTCTCACACACACACACACACACACACACACACACACACACACACACACACACACACACACACACACACACACACACACACACACACACATCCCGCACCTGGTGACTAAACCGGACAATTATAGACACGAGGCAACTGATTCAACGCAGCGCAGACAAGTATCACAATGCATCACAGAAGCGTGATCGGCTCAGTATGCTGCACGCTTCTTCGTACATAGAACTATGTGTACGCCAACCCGAGTCACCACAATGGTTTCAGATGCTGTACCAGGTCCTAGGTGACTGATTCTGATGCACAGTTTAAGAGCATTCAATGAAAAATATTGCACAGTGTTGTTTCATGCCTGACAAACGGATTAGATTGAGACTTGGGGCGGTCAGTGGTCTAGTGGTTAAGAGACTTGTCACCAATGCGAGAGGTCAGGGGTTCGAGTCCCACTCGGGGCAAAGAATTTTTCCTTCTCGTATGTGGCACCATTCATTCGGGTCAATCGTGGGGGGTTCTCTCCAGGTACTCCGGCTTCCTCCCCCTCTGCTTTGGAAATGTTCAGCCCACCAAATTTGAAAAATAAATGCAATTCTGAATTCCGAAATTTCAATAGCTGAGCTGACCCTTCGCACCACGTGATTGTAATGTGTTTATGTCCTAGTGTGTGAGAGAATGCGTATGATTCACGTGAGCGTGCGTGTTGGGTTCAGTTCGTGGCGCTTTGAGCCGATTCATGAAATTGGGTAAAGCGCCTATACAATACTCATTATTATTATTATTATTATTCATTTGAACTGAATGTCAGGCCTAGAGTATGTGTGTATTTGGTGTTTGTAGGCTGCACTAAAAATTGTTACCTTCGCTTCAGGTCTTCTCACAGCCACGGAGAAAAGGGAGTTTTGTTGAATCTGTTCTTTTGATATTATTCCATTTCAGGTCCAGGCTCACTTGCTGTGTTCAGATACAAAGACAGAGGGGAGATCAGAATGGAACCACGGCTCTTCCAAGTTTACAGCACAACTTTTCAGGTATGGTTTTGTTGTGAGAGATGATGATGATGATGATGACGATGAAACGTTTGTTAGGATAATTATTGTAGGCATCTCTGCCTGTTTTACAAGAAGTCCTCACCACATTCTACAATAATAAACAAACCCCAAAAAACATATTATGCAAAGATAAACGAACTATCTAGGCGACCGAAAAATTGAGAGAGAAAAAATAACCCAGAAACAAAAACACAAACACACAAGCAAGATAACAGGTCACAGAAAACAACGTTGATCAAGCAGGATCAGATAAGGCTTATATTTATAAGCAATGGGGGATGTATACACACCAAAATAGCTTCAGGTGTTGGAGTTTTAAGACTGGTGCAAGTGTTTATGTTGGTTTTCTTTCCACACCGTGCTTCTGTGCAGTCGGTGCTGATCTTGGACGTGGCGGACTCGGCCAGCGTGCCGTTCCAGTGCCACGCGACGGTGGTGTCTACCATAGCAGAGGCCTTGCAGAGTGTGGAGTCACCTAACTGCGCCTTCGTCAATGGCAGTGACATCACAACCACCACCCCAGCCACCACCACCCCAGTCCCGACTACCACCACTACAACCGGTACGTGACACATCTTTGGTGTTTCTGAACTAAAAAGCTGAAAATGAACTTGTTGGGACTGTTAGAAATTTGCCATATCACTATTATTTCTGTTTTATCTTGGTCCAGGGTTTGACCTTGGAACTGAGTTTCATTTAACGAAGTGCACCTTACAAGTACCATTTACATGTATTCTTATTCTTAATTTGTTGGCTACTGTTGGAAATTTGAATTTGCCCATGAATGTGTACGTGGTCTTCAGTCAGCGTGCGCCCAGAACACCTTAATACTGCAGATATATACCATGTGACATGATATAACAGGAGATTCCCTTATACCCCTCGACCTCAGTCACAAGTGTAAGCATGCTCAGCAACAAGTGAGATAACTCACAGTTATCACGTTGCACTTGAGTGAGCTAGCCTGGCACGTGATCCCCCTAGTCATCTGACCCAGCCCTCACTCTTCAGTTTTTCTTCCACCTGGCTTTCCTGCTGGCGTAAACCCCAGAACACCTTAGTTTCCATACATGTAACTGGATCTGGTTAGTGAACAGCGCTTACAATAACCTTGGCATATTGTGTTCTCTTTCCTGCCGTTCACTGATGGACAAAATTCTTGGTAAGGAGCAAAGTTGGTGCAAGCTTCTTGTTGTGCAATAAATATATATATATACATACTGCATGTATATTTATTTGTTTTATTATGTAATAATCCGAATCATCAGATATAGAGTGTTGTGGCTTATCTATCAGTTACTGTTTGTTTGGTTTTGTTTGGTCCCTGGTTTTGCAAAGTGCTTGATTTGTATTCAAATTAATGCTACCCTTCACTTTGGTTTTAAAACATGAAAGGTCTGCGTTTTGTTTGTTTCCAGTTTTTTTTTTTTTTTTTAATTTATGTGTTAACTTGTTGCTTAAAGCGTTGCCTTCACGCTTTTCAGGCTTGTATCAAGATTGTAGAGGCACTTTGGAGTTTGCAGTATTTATTTAATGTATTTTATTTTACTGGGTTTGTTTTCTTTTCCTTTTTTGTTTGTTTTTTGTTTGGTTTTTTTTTTTTTTTTTGGGGGGGGGGGGGATATATACATGTACTGAGAAAGTGTGTGTGTAGTGAAGTAACAGAGATAAGGTATAACTTGCTGATTCTCAGTTATTGCATTTTTGACAATTATTTCATAAGCCTTGGGCAAGGGGGGGGGGGGGGGGGGTGCATGAGGCTTCTCCCCACCAGATCTGTCCATAAACTACCAGTCTCCTACTACTTGTCAACTTTTATTGGGAGGCAGTGTAACACACTACTATATACTGAAGCACCATCTGTGGTTCTCAAAAGAAAGATTTTTTTTTTTTTTGGGAGGGGGGGGGTGCTACAACTCTTTGCCGGCTCCAGTGGTGTTCCTCCCTGGTAATGGGTGGAATCCACAGAGGGCACGGAAGTTGGGGCAATTTTTATTATGCATGATGATGTAGATGAGGATCATGGTAAGATGATGCTATGGAGGTCCGTGTGGTTTGGGACTGCTTCCTGTCATAAATATCCCAGCATTAACCAGGCCTGGGAACTACAGCATCTGCAGTGCCGGCCGTGTAATCATCCACATCGTAAGACGTGTCATACCAAGGGAAGCACCCCCAAAGTCGCACCCGTGAAGTGGGTGAATCACGGCTGTGTAGCAACAGCCTCCCCATTGGGCCCATAGCACACCCGCTCTGGGTAGGAGCTGACTTAGGTAGGAAATATCCCACTCAAAAGAAAGATTTTTAAAAATCCACGAAAAGTTAGTGCCAGTGATGTGAAAATGCTGTCTCGTTTTGTGTGGTTCTGAAAGACCACGGTATATAGCGAAAGTGGCGTTAGTGTATTCATAACAACTCGGTTCACTTTACAGCTGCCCCCACTACGACCGACGTGAATGCCACCACCCCACAACCCACAACGCCAACCACAACCCCGCTGCCCATCCCCCCGATAGACCCCAGCTCTCCGTGGATTGCTGTAGACAACAGCTTCAGTGTTGAGGTGAGTTCTCTTGTTTTTAATATAACAATAATAATGATAAGTGCAATGATATAGGCGCTTTATCCCAAATGTTTGGCTCAAAGCGCTGCGAGCTAAACCCAACACGCCAGCTCACGTGAATCGTGCGCATTCTCTCACACACTGGACATGAACACATTACAATCATGTGGTGTGTCGGGCCAGCTCAGCAGTTAAGTTTCGGAATTTTAGAGCCGGAGTACCCGGAGAGAAGCCCGCCGGTTGGCCCGAATGAACGGTGCCACATACGAGAAAGAAAAATTCTTCGTCCCGAGTGGGACTCGAACCTGACCTCTCGCATTGGTGACTAAGTCTTTTTATGTCCCACTCACATGACTCCTCTGATTTTGGCCTTTTCTGGACAAAACATGGTCGCATTGCACTAGTTTACTTCATTTTCCTCACAACATAATCCTCCTCAAGCCCTAAATAACTAACTCACTCACTCCTCTGTGCCCGTCTACAGTCAATGTAGCATGCTATTATGTTGCATCACGCTTGAGCAGCGACATAAGTTAAGCAGTCAAGTGCGCACATCTTCATTCAGTTATTGTACAGGAATATTATCCCTTACGGACCCAATCTCGCATTTCGGCATGCGCTGGGGAGCCGGGACGGCCAAATGGTAGAGCGTTGGACTTTCAATGCTTGGGTCGTGAGTTCGAATCCCGGCTGGGGCCAGATATTTGTGTTGGTCTTTTTCTCGTTGCCCAGTCTTTGATATCACCCATGCTTGGTGGAAAAGGACGTTTAAACTTCTAAACACCCACCCACACCCTCGGCATGTGCTGAGATGAGCCATCGCTCATTTCGCGAGCGCGGCGCATAGAGTGTGACCCCCTTTGAGAGACACTGGCCTTTTTTTCAAAATTCACGCAAGTAGTTGGATCAAAACAAACATAAACCTCTAAAACTACATCCAGTTTGCTACCATTTAAGAAAAGAATTAGGTAAATTTGTGCTTTTGTGAAAAAGTTACAAGAAATTAAATTCTAGAGGTGGACAGAGGCTGCAGTCGGCCAGAAAAACACCTGGCGCTGAACATCGCTGCGTTTCAGAGTGGCTGGCATTGAAGGAGTTTAAAAAAAAAAAAAAAAAAGTCAACGAAGACAAAGTCGAGCAGATCCCGCATGTAAAAGTTGGGGTTACAGAGTTTAGTCCCGGGTTAGAGTCTAACCTCGAACTAAACTAGCTGTAGGGTTATATTTTCTGGGGTTATTTTTGGGGGGTTTGTTTTAAATCAGGAAGCAGGTCCATTCCAGCAAGGTGCCTGTGCCGTTATAAGAAGGAATTTTGTCTTTCTTTCTTCGCTTCGTTTTTTGTTTAATTTTCTAAAGGGGTTTCTTTTGTCCTAGTCTGGGTTAGGCCCGTAGCCGTGGGTTAAATTAACCTCGACTTTTACGTACGGGCCCAGGTTGGGAAATCCAGACTTGTTTTCTTTTCTTGTTTACATTTGTTGTTGATTTGATCGAATGATTGCTTTCCCCAGAGAGACCTGAAGCACCATGTGGTGAGGACGTCCCGTAAACTGCTGGTGATAGCGCCGGTCGTGGAAGTCGTGGTGACCACTTGCTGCGCGGTGACCAACAGCTCCAGATACACGGATCTCTCTGTTGCGGCAGTAGCAGTGGCAGACTTACAACCACTCGTGTGTGCAAACTGCTCGGGGGGAGTCAGTAAGTACAAAGTCTGCGTGATGCCTGCGACGGTTGTATTGTACATGTCGTAACATCAGTGAACGGACTAAAGCCAGTGATCATGTAGCAAATTGCGTAGCAACGTGATCCGTTAGGAGGTGCTTTTCACTCAGTGATGCCGACTTCAGCCTCCTGGGTTTCTTTCAGGGTTACCCCACCCTTAGCTCATGGCCCGTACGTCCTACCCTGAGAGCACAGGAGGGATTGTTTAACCAGGGGGTCCCACCCTGAGGCTAGAGCTTATCGCACGCCTCTTACTTGCATGGCATACCCGTCGTTGGGCACATGGGGTATTTTC
>JACVVK020000398.1:0-85000 GCA_018292915.2 Batillaria attramentaria | reverse complement strand
GTGTGTGTGTGTGTGTGTTCTGAATTTAGATGCAGGTAGACGCTAGCACAATTTAAGTCACCGTGATTTGTAAAGTTGTCAGGGAAAAAAATTACGCTGTATCTGCGTCAGCCGCGTGTGTTTACTGTTAGTTTACACTGCATGCACACGTACCACTTGAGGTCTTTTTTTTTTTCTTTTTTTTTTTTGGACAAGAAAGCGAAAAAAAAATGTTTGTTTTTCAACAGGAATACCAAAAGAAGTATTTCCCCGTTTATATTTGTCTGTTATTTGAACAATTCGGCGCAGAACACAATTGCATGCTTTTGTGATCGCTTTCCACTTTCCGCCATGCTGTCACTATAGGGGCCAGATCTAGGATGCGCGCTAATGCAGGCAGACAACTCTTCGCGTTGTCCCGCTATATGTCTCTCTTACGACACTCTCTGGAGCACAGAGTCTTTCAGTGGAAAGTACCTCTGTGCACAGTGGGGAAATGGCGCTCACTGCGCTACCGTGACGGGCCTAAATTGTCTCGGTGCTCTCAAACACAAGGTCGCGCACTATGTCATCCTTGACCAGCTTTGAACCCAGAGGGATCCTCAGTGGCGCAAGTGATTAGCAGGCTGTCTTCAGAGTGAAAGTAGGCGTGTTTCTGAATCAGAGACATACATAACCTGTCTCTGTCTGAATGGACAGATCTATTATTACATTCAGTCCTAGAGCACGGGTGTGTATGCTTTTGTAATCGTCTCTTATTCCACCACAAGGCAGGTACGTGATCGTCTGCACCGTGCAATAATACTTGCCTGTAGAGTGCAACACCCTTGCCGTTTACTCACATCCTGTTGGATCAGTCTACCACGTAAACAGTGCCATCAAAGCGCAACAATAATTGTCCGCTGGCAAAGATTTTGCCCAAACGAAAAGTGGTCGGATATTCAAGACTTCGTTTCAAATCGAATCATATGACACACAAGTCTCTGCTTTTCTAAAAAAAAATTCGCCATTTTTAAAAATGGCGCTGGGTGTAAGCAGTCACATTTTCACGCCCCGCCGAAAAGGGACTGCACTCTGGAGTCTACTCTTATGAGGGCAGGAGTGACGCGTCTTTCTGATTCCAAGGTCTTTGCATAATGTGTGTGTGTGTGTGTGTGTGTGTGTAGGGGGAGGGGGGGGGGTGCGTGCGTGCGCGCGCAAGCGCGCGTCTAAGGCGAGAGAGAGAGAGAGAGGGTCTCTTCTCCGATACCAGTAAGCAATCGTCTGTCAGTCAGGTCTGCGGGAAGTAACTCTGTCAAAGGGGAACGACTTTATTACAAGAATTCATTCACCCATGTAGAACCTCGCATACGCCAACAAGTTGTGACGTCAACCAGCTAGGCGAGCTCACACGACCTCATGTGTTTGGGTTTTTGCAAGTGCATAGAGGCACGATAAGGGTTTTCAGTACTTTCTTTATGTCAGCATGCTTGATGTCAGAGAGCTTGCGTTCCGGCGTGTGCGCGCGGGCTGCATACATGACACAACGACTACGACTGTGACTACAGCAGGTCATTGAATGGAAACAACATATTGGGCTGGTGGCCATCTTGTTTATTACATGAGAGTGCATGTTGGGTTCAGCTCACGGCGCTTCGAGCCCATTCAAGAAATTTGATAGAACACCTACACAGTACTCGGGTATTATTTTTATTGTTATCATTATGCATTTGATTTTCATTTATTTTTTTTTATTTTTTATTTTTTTATTGTTCCGTTTACCACAGGGATACAGAGTCAAGGTACACGGATCTCCTTCCCAATACTCTCTACAAAGACGGCTCCAAAATCGTGACCATATACGGCGAAAGTCCGCAGGCTGTGTACGGCATTTTCTCGTTGCCGCAAGTTTCACCATCCGGTCAGTGCATCGACACAGCACCTGTGAGGTTCTTGCGTGACTCCATGGCCTCATGCACCCGCACTTTATCCCCAAGCAGTTGCGCTGATTTCACGCCTTTCAGTGCCAGGATTTACCTCCAGGCAAGCTCTCTGTTCCAGCCCGCTTGCCCGCGCTCGTTTAGGGTCAGCGCGACAGGGGTCCCCACAGGGGACGACGTTAACGTCGGCGTGAACTACCTGTGCAGTAGCGATGCAACATCGTACGTGAAATCTTCCACCAGGTATTCTGATTTGTTCGACGAACATGCAGTGTACAGCTTCAACCCGGGGTTACAGAATCAAAATTGCACGGAGGCGTGTGAGGACCAGGCCTGCTACTCTTACAACACAGGAAAAGGGGAGACAACAGCCGTGCCCCTGCCAGACAGGTGCTCTTTTGACAGCAGTTACGACCTCCCCCCTGTACCCTCTTACGACAGTAGTAGCGGAATTTGCCTTAATGCAGTGCTGGAGGTGCGATACCAGATCACGTGGGAGGGGGCTGCCATTGCCGGCATCACTGCTGATATCATCATTGGGAACGTGAGTGATGTTGGATCAAATGTCGGTGTCAGTCAGGTGTTCAACGTGACGTTCGTCCACAGCTACACTGGCAGCAGCAACCAGACAGATAACTACCAGAACCTTACCACGGCCTACGTCCGCTCTGGCCGACCAGGTAATGTACTGCAGTAAATCCAGTACATCTGTGTGCCAGATTTTTGTTGTTGTTGTTGTTGTTGTTGTTGCTTCTTCTTTTTTTTTGGACAGACCTGTCTACACTGATTATATTCTTGATCACTTCATCAATTGATTTGGAAAAGGCAATGATCGTGGTTTTGGGGAATTGGGAGCAGGGAGAGATAAACAAACCTACAAAGTTGTCAAATTCTTCAGCTCTTTGTACCTTTCATGTCGTCGGAAATACCGAGAGCTGTGGTGTTCAACGAGAAATTATTCCTGAAAATTGCAGGGTCAAAATCTTACCAATATGTTTATTTTTCAATCAATGATTCAGAATGTGTTGCTTTCCTGTATTCTAGGTTATGATTTTGGCAAGCCTCTGGCCACTGGTTGCGGGTCCGTGAATGCAACAGACGGAACTTTTCAGGTTGACGAGAGCGAGGAGAAACAAATGGCGGTTTGGAGTCCCGGTAAGAAAAGAACTAACTAGACTACAATCTTCATTACGACCAGGAGATACAGGAATGTAATCAGGTCCGTCTAAAGGTTTGCTGCCCCGTCACTCTGGAACGCACTACCTGCCGGCCTGAGAGACCAGTCGGACATAGATCGTTTCAAGTCTGACTTGAAAACGCATCTGTTCTGGCTGGCTTTCGACTAAGCCCACTTACCTCATCCTGATTCAGCTGCTCTGTGTGTGCGTGTGTGTGTGTGTGTGTGTTTGTGTGTGTGTGTGTGTGTGTGTGTGTGTGTGTGTGTGCACATTTGTTGGTATGAGTGCGGGAGTACGCGCATTAAGTCACTCTGTGAGAATTTTGCGCTATATAAGTACAATTCATTATTATTATCATTAAAGTTGTGGTCATACATCTTGGGCAGTGGCCTTTTGTTTCAGAATTGGAGCATTCAGTTCCAGACTCTTTTTAAAAAAAATTAGATTTATAGAGACTGTCAGTTAAGGCAGATGTGACTTTCATCATGGTTAGGGCATAAAGGGGAGGTAGGAATGTGGCTGTGACTTGTGTTCATCATCTGGGAGAAAGGATACTTCGTCACTGTGTGTGTTGCAGGTGTGACTGGCTTATGCCAAGATGCCAAGCGTCGATTTCTGACGTTCGGTGATGATGTCACGTCCAGCTGCAAGCTGCGTCTCTCGCTGCAGGAAGTCCGTGACTGTGACGCTCTGAAGTAAGTCATGACTTTTGAGTGTAGTTGAGGCTGCCTACAGGTTTGGATAGGTAGCCGTGAGTTTGTTGAAGCATGAGTGCATAGCTCCCACATTGATAAAGAAGCGCAGGTGTTCTTTGGTATTCCTGCAATACGTGAGGTGATTTCCCTGCGTGCAAACAATATTTGAACAGTCCATTGTTGCTTGTGGTTGTCAAGACTGTTAATGTTCACCAGTAAGTGGTTTCTATTTGAAATTTTATGTATTTTAGAAGGGGATGATGGTGGTGGTGTTTTTTAAGTTGTTTCTCTGTAGAGAAACAACTTCATGGGACGGGGCAGATTTTGCTACGTGCAGCAGCAAGTTTCAGTGATACAAAACAAGACTGTGACGTTTCTCCACACAATACAATCTTTCACGCACACAGTGACGTAACGAAATCTGCTTCATAGACACTTGACGTGCCCACTATGCTGCTGTGTTCTTTTTGGCGGGAGTTGTGAGACGTCTGTGTGTGTGTGTGGACGGATGTAATGATGGCTATCTCCTAAACCACCTCCTCGGAGGGCTTTTTTTTTTTTTTTTTGCTGTCTTGATCATTGCTGCTTTTTGACTCGCTGTGTACCGGTACTCCTCATGTATGTCTGAAAGTCTGTCATTGGTTTGTGCAGGAAACTTGTGTTGAATCATCTCAATGTCCTCATGCCAGCCAGCGTTGTTGGTCGCATTGGGTACAACAGCCCCGAGTATCAAAATATGTGGCTCAGTATTCTCAGGTGAGAAGCTTGGACTGAGTTTCTCAAATCACGTGCACACACATCACATGCGAACACACATCGTGTGCTCACACACACACACACACACACACACACACACATCGTGCGCACACACATGCACACACACACACACACACACACACACACACACACATTCACACACACACACACACATTGTAGTTTTTCTCTTTTTTTTGGGGGGGGGGGGGGGGGGATTTTCATTGACTGGAACTCTGTGCCTTGCATGAGTAGGTCAGCACCCAATCCGAACACAAAAACAGCAGGATCCACATAAGAATTCTCTCGTCTGTCCATTTTTGACTTGAATTTTTGATGCCACCCAACACTTTGCCAAATGTAGACTTGGTTTAACTCCTCTCAGTGTTCCCGACTACACACAGGTGTGCATATTTCTATGCACAAAACTCATGAATTGATGCAGAAATCTGAGAACACAGCGAGTCATCGAGAACACACGTTTTTGGTCTCGCCGTGACAAACAGTATTTTTCTCAACACTCTTTGGGAAACTCGATGAACAAAAAGCGATCTGTAACTCGCAGTGGACACTTGCAGCATGGCATTTCCGCTAAGTCATTGTGCATAACAAACACCATGGACCTCAAAGTTTACAAAAGGACCCTAAGAAATGTGGAGAGAGGGTCCCAAGGGCCCTTATATTTTTTAATTACAGGGAACACTGTCCTCTCTTTGCTTTGCAGTTTACTGAGAGACTTCTTATTTTCTGTGGTTCAACAGAGAGGATCCGTATGGACAGAGTGACAACGAAATCACCACCACCACTACCACTGCAGCTCCTACAACCACCACCACACCTTCTGGCGCGACTAACATAACAGATTTCATAACGTTTGACTCGGTGCGTGGGGGTGTGTGCCACAACATCACCAGCGGTATCCACCTGCAGATTCTGTACGCAGAAACTGGTCGCAGTAATCGCTACCCTCTCCTGGAAGTCATTGGGGCGTCTGTCAGGTAACTACTATGGCTGGCGTCACATGGGAGACCTTCATGTCCGCACAAACACAGAACACGTCTTTGAGCACGGGCCAGAAACATGAGAGCAAAGGCACAGCGATTGTCAAATGCGCTCGCCTGCTCGCTTTCGCTACCAAATTTACCGTCGGGCGAGTGAAAGCTCCGGTAGCGGTAGCCCGAATGGCGAGCAGGAATTCTGAGATGAATCAGAACCTAGCAGCCACTCCGGCTTCCAGAATTTTTTCGGGCTACCAGTTTTGTTCAGGGCGGTAGCCCGAATGGCTACCATGGTCCTGACACATTTGATGATCGCTGAAGGCATGTTGTTGCTGTATGTCTTACAAGGAACACAGAAAAATGTTGTTTATGGAAGTGTCCAGTGTTTGTTCGGACTAAAACGCCCCTTGTGTAACATCAGCCTAACTCTATGCTTTTGTTGTAGTTGTTGTTGTTGTTGTCTTAGAAATAAATTTACTGCTAATTGAAGGACTGCTGATCATTTCTGGCAGGGAACTTAATGGTGTATTTTATGTTGGGAATGTTTCAGAATGGCACGTTTTCCTGGAACAGTCTCAAACTAGAGTTCTGGCCAAATGTTACTGTCCATTTGATGACTGCATTGAATTTTGTTTGGCCGTTTGTATGTGTTGAGTGGGGAAGGGGTTGGAGTGAAGGGGGCAGCATGGACGGGTGCTGGTTGGCGGTGGTGGTTTTGTTCTTCTTTTTTTTCTTTTCTTTTTTTTACTCAATGTGCTTGAAATGTGTCACTTGTGTGTGTGACAGTTACTCGCTTAGCAACTGGAGCATGTCATGTGTGGGACCAAAGTCCGCCCGATGTCGCAACGACAGTGTACAGCCACAGACGTTCCTCCTTACCAGTTCCGTGGGCTTCACACGCGTTTCAGCTACCACACCTGAAAAGCCAATCTTGTGAGTTACCTTCACACTTTCCGAGTCGAGAGTGACACACCTATTAACCCTTAGCATAGCACTAGGCGTGATTTTCATAAAGTGATGATTGTGGTGGTGGTGGTGGTGGTAGTGTTCCCCAGCTGTAAACTCCCAGGGTCATCCTCTTGAATAGGATTATTGCATGTGTGACCTGCTTTCAGTTGCCTCGTCCTGTTGGCAGCCACACTCTGATGTTCGGAGGACATTAAATCTCCATGTCCAAGGAGTGATGATTGTGGTGGTGGTGGTGGTAGTGTTCCCCAGCTGTAAACTCCCAGGGTCATCCTCTTGAATAGGATTATTACATGTGTGACCTGCTTTCAGTTGCCTCGTCCTGTTGGCAGCCACACTCTGATGTTCGGAGGACATTAAATCTCCATGTCCAAGGAGTGATGGTTGTTCATGATAGGAGCTTACAATGGCTGACGATAATCCCCACATGACAATATCAACAATAACATCATTTTGCCATATTATTTTTTTGGCCAGAGTCAGCAGTGACAAAAAACCTTTGCGCAAAGTGTTTTATGAAGTATGAAACTGTAATGGCTTACACAAACACTTTCTACGGCGATATACTTTCCAGATTTTCGACATTTTACTTTGAATATTGACATTGTCATGGCAGTTTGGCATGACTGGATTTTGACAAATAGTGCCAGAGAAGAGTACAGTGCATTTCTGCCTGCGCTATTCTCAAATGTTCTTTATGATTTTCGACATTTTACTTTGAATACTGACATTGTCATGGCAGTTTGGCATTACAGGATTTTGACAAATGGTGTCAGAGAAGAGTACAGTGCATTTCATCCTGCGCTATTCTCAAATGTTCTTTGTTTTGAAACAGAACGTTTGATGAATTTTCACATTTTGAATTGTGTTTGCAGGTTTTACAAGGTCCACGACAAAAACACCTGTGTGTCGGACACATGCTATCGCTTCTTTGACGATTTTGACAGGTCCATATGTCATTACGATACGTGCTGGTACGAGCTCTTCTACCCACTGACCGCCGCATATCAGGGATATGAGAGTTTGCAGTATACTCGTGCGTTTAGTCTGGTGTCTTTGATCTTCATACTGGGATATCTGGTGATAACCAAGCCGTGGAAGTAATGTCAGAGTGTATGTGTGTGTGTAAGTGTGTGTGTGCGTGCGTGCGTGAGAGAGAGAGAGAGAGATAGAGACGTGTGCAGCGTTTTATAAGATGTGTGAGAAAGGGTAAAATTTTTCTCGCTACTGTTCTATGTGTGAAGGAAATCCAGTCAAGCGGTGACTTGCAGATTATTCACCTTAGCGACTTGCAGGTACATGTATCTTGGTGTGTGTGTGTGTGTGTGTGTCAGTGTGGGGAGAGAGAGAGAGAGAGTGCATGTTTATGTGAAGAATGAGATCTGTAGTGCTCGTACCAATACCATATTGGTGATACATCTATTTGTTTTGTGATACGTCCCTCAATGAAACTGACGCTGCAGTGAAGCTGGAAAAAAAAAAAAACTGCCCGTAATGAAGCCACTCTTACTCATCTCTTATTTGAGACGATTCCTGTGACTTTGTTAGTGGATGTTAAATACCTACTCAAGTTCTCATGTGATACACATGTACAGTGTATTTCATGATTTTCAGCTTTCTTCCCAGAGTATGTCTGATGCCTTGCAAACTTTGGGTGGCATTTGTGAATGTATAGTTTCAGTGAGCGCATGTGTTTTACTTTTAGTTTTTGGGGTTGTTGTTTTTTTGTTTTGTTTTTTTTTTTTTTTGGGGGGGGGGGGGGGGGGGAGGGAGGGGGGTAAGGGGGTTACAGGAAGGTTGTTGTGTACTCTTTTTCAACTGTTTTTATCCACTGAATATGTATATATACAGTCGAACCTGCCAAGGCGGTCACCTGTATAAGCAATGCCACTGTCTAACCTGGTCACCCCAGACGATCCCCTGACACGCTAGCTGTTGACATGCCACCCTGAATAACCCGGTCACCCTGTCTAAGGCGGTCAGTTTGGCCCAGTCCCTTGGGTGACCGCCTTACACAGGTTTGACTGTACCAAGTGTAAAAGTTTGTGGTATTTATGATTGTCAAGTGTTTGTAGTTAGGTGGTACATATAGTGCAACTGTACTGAAGAATGCTTGTGAAAGCGACTGTATCCAAATGTGCCTTAGTTCATACTGGAGTATGAAATGTCAGCTTCGCACAGTTGGTCAAGTGTTTCGATTCCGTCCATGTTTAGTTTTTAATGCCACATGTTCCTTATTTACCAAGTCTACAAATGTACAAGTATCATGAAAATTATACGGTAATGGGGGCTTAATCCATTTGACATTCCGCCCGGAAATCATTGTGCTGTGTGCAGTACTTAATGGACAGCGTTCAGTTGGTTTACTTTGAACATGTTTCTAATAAATGTTAATTTATTGACAAAATCATGAGTTTTGTTGTTATTCCGAGCTTTGTGTTTAACTGTTTGTGTATCAATGACCACTCACACACCAACTTCCAGCAATAATTATCCGAGACTACACACTTCCGGCAAATCGTAATTGATCACATCAGTTGTAACTGGCATGTAGCAGTTCCTGATTGACAGACAATACTAGCCAATCAAAGTGCGCGAACGAGACACATACACTGACAAACCAATCCACACCTACGGGTTAGCTCGAGTATTTTTCTGGCAAGGAAACGGTAAAAAGCATGACCTGCGTATGGTTGCCATGGATGATTTACTTTTGTCAGTGGGTGTGGCTACACATCTGGGCAGCATGTCAATAATCAGTTCTGAAATGTGTAGACGATCTCACCTGTTGAGCCTTTCATACGCCAGCATTGTTCCATGAAAATCCTGGAAGTTGCAAGTTATCAGAAAATTTTACACAGCTTCCGAATTTGGTGGGCTGCTGGCGCGGGGGGGGGGGGGGGGGGGGGGGGGGGGGGGGGGGGGGGGGGGGGGAGATGGCATGATTATATTTCACCAAGGATTGAATCGCTTGTCTGCCGTCTCTCTCACAACAGACCATATGTACGCTACATGGAATACACACAAGACAACACATCATCCAAATGTCTTTTATTCATCTGTATTCATATTCATTCCTCCCCCAAACACTCAAAAACATTTTGTTTGCTTCTGCCGAAAGCCAATGCTGCAACACACCTCGACCCATCACTGGGGGGCTGAACAGGTTACATACAGAGCCACTTTACACTGAATAAAAAAAGACCAGTAAGACTTACGATTATACGGAGGATGCAAATGTGTGCTCAAAAGGACTTGTAATGCGTACACATGCTTCACGATCACCAGCTACAATGTACTTTTTTTTTTTTAAACGAATCACCAATTTACACTGCACAGAAGAAGATGTTTCGTCATCGCTAAAATCATTTCGAGGCTGCTTCTCAGCCCTGTGGCTCTTGTGATGTGCCGGGCATTCATGTTTGTTGTTCAGTATTTGTACAAAATGTTCATTGCATGGCCACACACACAGCTAGTCGTACACAACTCACATTTATACACCATACGCAGTTCATATACTGGGAAACACTCCATGTAAATCAAGTTCTCTCTCCTCTCTATCTCACACACACACACACACACACACACACACTCAACTAAGCGGTAGTCTCTTAACAGGATGGGTGACAATATTTAACACACAACTAAATTTAGAACACTCGCTGGCGGGCATAAGTGATGAAAACAGGCTATGAAACATGAAAGCTACTGTCTACAGGAAACTATGTCACTCTTTCCCTACTCGTATCTTGTTTAGGTTGGATGCACATATATCGATTCCTGCTCAGAACACTGAACGCAGACAAAACTCAAGTTGTGCTAAGGATGTTGTAAGCTGATGAGACCCGGTAAGTGAATATTTTCAGCATTTTCATGTGGCAGTTCTTGTTATGGCAGATACATGTACTACAAATTCAAATTAAATAAAGAAACTTTAAAAAAAAAAATTACACTAGTCCAAATAAAGGAGACATATAAGAAAAACATGTTCTGTTGGATAAAACATGCTGAGCTACGTGCACGCATCCCTCTCCTGTACATTCACACACAAACATGCTAAAGCATACACGCACAGCTGCTCATCTTTAAGCCTCCGCATCACTCTTGATGCCGCACGCATTTTGGTACTCCTATATTCAACCAATTTATGAACAGTGCTTGTGTGTGCTAGTGTGAACATACTGGTAAAGTAGAAAGACCATGAACAAAATGCAAACCAGTTTAAGTGACAGAAAGAAAATCTAACGAGGCTTTTGACTGCCAAGGTGCTTTAGTCACCACAAAGAGATACAGTACTAGTGCACAAACTTCCGACACCTAAATGCAGTAACACTCCACTCATTATCAAAAAAAAAAGAAAAAAAAAAAAAAGAGTCGAAGTATATTCCAAACCGACTAGCCAAAGACCCTCAAATCAAAAGGACTCCATCTTCTTTACATGTATTTCACCCACACCAGCTGGTCCAACACATGGGATGAAAAGAATTACCCCCCCCCCCCCCCCAAAAAAAAAAAGCGGAGAAAATAAAGGTATGCTTATACTGAGTGATGTTCTGCCACGCACCTGTACAGTATGACTAATGATATGCCTGCACTTGAATGTTACTATGGTGCCTTCCCAGAAGGAAAGGGGTGAATGATGCATGACAGTGGACCAGCTGGAAAGGACTTAGAGCATGGGAACAGTACCTCTTGAACAATTAAAACAAATGTAATCTATGCTTTGGTGAAAACTAAAAATTTATAATTCATTAAAAAAAACCCCAGTGTAAGCTGTGTGTAAGCTGTGCATAAGCTGACAGAGCAAAGCATTGATCGTTTCCATACTTACACAAACTCACTGCTCCAGTCAGCTTAGCAGCCGTAAGTACTATTCTCCACATCAGATTTGTAAATGGATCTCCGAGTAAAACAAGTAAGTAAATATCCCCCCCCCCCCCCCCCTCAACATGGTTTCTAGAAGCAAGCGGTACTGTTAGACAATGTTCATGGGGCGAAATGACAACTGTAGCTATGATGAAGCAAGCATACAAACATCATATCATATGCCCTGACATGCGATAGTGATGCACTGCCATTTGCCTTCTTTTACACACACACACATACACACACACACACATACACACACACACACACACACACACACACATACACACACACATACACACACACACACACACACACACACACACACAATGAAGTACTACAGATACGTTAAACACAGACTCTCTCCACTCTCTCTCTCATCTTTTCTCTTTCATACAAAACCAAAGACAAATAACATCTGTAAAGTATTCTACAGCCGAAGGACACAGATGAAGACTTGCTGACAAATCGGTTGAAGGAAAGCAATGGAACTGCTACAGGAACTCAGAATGACATGACACAGCGAGCAAATTAACAAATCGACCAAAATGTACAATGCTGCCATCTGACCACGCCATGAGGCGAGACACAGTTCGTACTACTGATGTCCCAACTGTTTGGGTCACCAAGTTACACTGACTACAGCCACACACACACAAAAAAAAGTATTAAAAAAAAATCCCCCCCCCCCACAAAAAAAAACCTCTCCCCCCATCCCCCACCCAAAACATCCCCCCATTTCAAGCAAAAAGGGCAAAAATTTAAACCAACCCAGCAACGCAGTTGGACACTGTGACAACCCACCATCCTAGTTGCACACTGTGACAACCCACCATCCCTGTTTGACAATGTGACAACCCACGATCCCTGTTTGACAATGTGACAACCCACCATCCCTGTTTGACAATGTGACAACCCACCATCCCTGTTTGACAATGCGACAACCCACCATCCCTGTTTGACAATGTGACAACCCACCATCCCTGTTTGACAATGTGACAACCCACCACTTACCCCATACAGCTAACACTAGCAACAACCCTCACTGGAGGACAAACACACCAAACACCAAAAGGATCTGAGCAGTTGGGAGTGAAAGCTACCACTCTCTCCAACCACTCCAATGCGACTGTGACGGGTGGGAAGTGTGAAGGGTGGGAGAGGGCAAAAAAATCTAGGTATCGTTTTTCGGTAAAACGGGTACTGCCCTGCCTAAGGCCCAAAACAAGAGTTGCCTTTTAACACTGGCCAGTTTCTCTTCAACCTTTTTCCAAGCAGGTGGGCCGCAACTACTCCGTGCAAGTGTCGAGAAACTTTGTGATGGACGTGAATATTGAAAGGTAAGTGCAACAAGTTTGCGAGGCAGAAAAAAAAACAACAAACCTTGAAACTGTCGACTGGAATAGAAAAAAGGGGTTGGGAGAGAGAAATGCATAAGACAGGAGATCATGTAGACAGCTGGGGTGTTTCTTATGTCAGTGTTGCCATGTCAGTGGGGGGTGGGGTGGGGGTGGGGTGGAGAAAGCAACAATGACAATGAAGCACGCTATCTGCGTAACACGAATCACAAATTATATAGCAGACCTATTCACAGAGGTGATCCTATGTACACACACATACAATCCCAACACAGGAAAAAGAATGATCAATACCAATATTTACAGCAACCACAAAAAAGGGAGGAAAAATGTTGACAAACTGAACAAAGATGAAGTCAACAAAAGAATTACATGTACATGTGTAACACAAAACACTTCAAAACTGATGATGATGATGATGAGAATGAAGTTAACTTGTGACAAAAGCAATCCAGTTTTCCCCAACCCCCCTCCACATGAGTAAAATCTCGTGATTATTTACACACTCTCAATGTGAAAGTGAAAAAAGAAATTCTTTTTTTGTCCACAGAACAATCTCCAACAGCAAGTATTTATTCACACATTATACGTACATTTTTTTTTTGTCATTTGTATGTTCAACAAGGATCACGGAAACAAACTCACTACATTGTACTATCGTATATATATATACACACGTATATATATATACACACAACAATGACATGTAACTTTCAACTTCAACTTCAACTCCAAAGACAACAAAATTTTCCAACACTCAACCACTGACAAGGCAATCACACCGCTTTGCGAAAGGGAACATCAGTCAAGAAATTTCTAATAAATAATAGGTTTCAATACTGTTTGTTGGCTGTTACACAATCTGTGACAACTTTTCGCAATTTTCTAGGACTGGGCAGCAATTCATTTCAATGCAGAAAATGAAATCATCTTTGTTGATACGATCTTGCTACACTATTGCGGTTTGTTTTGGGGTTTTTGCCAGAGAAAGGTATGCTAAGGTGTAGACAAGTTCAAGAAGATGCTGCCCTTGCAAAAGCTATGGCAAACACACTGGAACAGACACACACGGCATGGTCACAAATCACACGTCTTGAAACAGTACACGCTTTTAGAATCTTGTCATTTGTTGGCACAGTATAACTCATACTCGCTCTCACTCTCTCTTGCACACCACACACACACAACCATGTACATAGACACCGGAGCACTCATTTCTACTGTTCTTAATGATTCTCCTACCTCACACCACATCCGCACCTGCCACACTCTCTCCTCACATGCAAGAAACTTTAAATGCTGCAGCACAACATGTCGGAGTTATTCAAAGACAAAAAAAAAAAAAAAGGATTGAAAAGAAAAAAAAAAGAAAAAACGAAAAGAATTGTGAACAGCAATTCCAATGAAAAAACTGAACTCAACAAAGATATGTACACAAACCAAACATCAGAACTGTTAGCATGCATGCTGATGATCCCATCAAATTTGCTACTCAGACCTTCACGCAGTTGGCAACTGCTCTGGGTCATTTGACTGCAAAGCAGAACAAGCCAAGAATGGTATCAATTCTGGTGGTTGAATAGATAAAATGTGTCACGTTACGCTTCCTTCAAATTGCTAGTGTTCTGGTAAATGTATACAAATAACAATCTCCAAGACGTTCTTGTTTGTTGTTGGTGTTTTTAGGTACGGGACAAGCAGCCTCACCAAGTCAGCGCAGTGCACTTTTTAACCAAGTCAACTTTTATCGTCTGTTTGTAGGGGGATTATTTTTGTTTTCTTGATTTCTACACCACGGCATTACAGTGAAATATGTGATGAGCACTCTACCTTTTATCAGCATCTTTGCCAAACCTTTTACTCCCCATACTAATACGCTTGCTAGGATCAACACAGACATGTATGATACATAATGTTTTAGCAGGTGAGCACTCCACTTTAAATCCAATCTCTCTCATCATCTCTTATCCCTCTGAACCTCTCTCTCTATTTCACTCCCAGCTCAAGGCTACTCCTCTTTGCCAACCTTGACTTATACATTGGAGCATCATCGTTCAAAGAGCCACTTTTCCACAGAATGATGCTCAGAAAATGACACGTTGTAAGACACAGGACCAAGAACAGTACACACTGCAGGAGAAATGACACTAAGGTCTTCGAGAACACTGGCCAACTCGCACAGAAATTTATTCTTTGGACACAGGTGCCGCACACAAGGACTAACGCTACCTGGATCACTGAAAGGGATCAAGCACCACAACAAACTACCGAATCACAAACAAATCACAAAGTGAAAGCAAGCAGAGAAAGCCGTCACTGCCTTCCTCATTGGAGGAAACCCCCGACAGACTATCCACCAAGGCAGATAATCAACTTACCAAGACAAACCAGTGCCCAGCATTGCTCAAACATGCACGCACGCGCACGCACGCACACACACGCACACACACACACACACACACACCTTTCTGTTCATGTCATTTCTTTGGTCTCCACGGGCACAAACTCACGTCATGCATAGTCAAACTGAGGCACACAGAAGAGCTCAATTTAAAAGCGCCGACTTAACACACACTCGACTAACAGCTTACACATTTTAGTTTAGCTGTAGGCAGACTAACTGAAGGAATGAAAAGGTGAGAGCAAAGTTTCTGTTTTGCAAAGGAAGCAGACAGGTAAATGCTGAAAGCTCCAACAGAGCGTGAAAGCAATTAAACTGTAAAACGTTCAAGATGACCCGCCTTGCCGGTCCAAGTTGTACCAAGTCAGCAACACTCCCTGTGAACATTCACTCTGCCATTTTTCACGCGTCACTGAAGACAGTGACAACCCGAAGCTCGCAAGCTCCTACACCATCACAAGACCCTGTTCCCTTCCCAACCAAACTGAACCTGCGGCACCTAGCTCCTCTCGATTTCATCAACAGTCATGACCTTAGTGCCGTGGTGGGGAGTGGTGGCATGCTGGGGAGCTGTGTTTTAAGCACCTCAGGCCCGAACCACTTGAGGATCTCCCCATCACTGGGGCGACAGTTGTTGAGGGTTGGTGCAGCAGAGCTTACCACAGGGGCTCCGATGGAGGTGAAAGGACCGTTCATGGCTGCAACAAACACAACAGCCTCGGTGAGCTCAAGACGCAACAAGCGGTGAGCTCAAGACGCTAAGGCAAAGTTTTTTGACAGAAGTTTAACTCATTGTACTTCAGCTACGACTATAGGCGGAACAATATGTTTACATTTTACTGCTCTTTCCAACGTATCTGCTGTCAGGTTTCCTAGGCAACCTGCTGAAGTTGATGTCAAGGTGAAGTACAACACCTAAGCAACACTTCTCCTAAATATGAAATCATTTGCATACTGCACAAAGGAGCTCGACACAAAACTCACCAGGTTTGCTGGCAGCAGGAGAGAAGACCCGCTTGAGGGCCGAGGACATGGCAGCTGGCGAGCTGCTGGGAGGCACCATCAGCCCTGGGATGCCGGAGGAGGGGCCGAACTGTGGGGCGACAGAGGGGACAGCGGTGCTCCAGGCGTCACGTTGGGCACGACAGTGCGCAGGGGCTGAAGTGGCTGGAGACGGGGGTCGATCATGCGCTGGGCCTGCTGCGCTTGCTGAATGGCAGCCAGCTGGTTCATGTGGTTCAGGTGGTTCATCTGGTTCAGGGCGTTCACTGCAGATAACACGCAAACGCCCATTATCCACTGTTGTACTGCCACCGTCAAGTTTCTGAGATACTGCTGGTGACAGTATTTTAAAATATGCATGCAGGGCAGGCTGTGGGAGGGTTCAGAATTAAATGGACTAATTCACAAACTTTGGAACAGGACGAAATGGTCACAGTCTACTGGTCAGGGTAGCCTGCCAGCTTTTCTTCTGTATCTTGACAGTATTTTAACTTCTCAGGGTATGCTGCCAGCATCTACTTTTCTGAACTTCAAGCCGCGAACTTGTGTTGTTTATGATCAGAGCAAGCCTACTTACTTTACTGTATCTGTCTTTTGCATGTCTCCAGAATGTACTTTTACCCCCCCCCCTCCCCCCATGTTCAGGAGAAGCCTGTTTTTGAAAGCAGCACATGCTTTCATCCAATGTTCACAACTATTATGTACCCCTCTACACAAACACACACAAACTCTAACCTCGGTTGATCTGTTGCATGAGCATGGCTGACTGCATCGGAGCCTGGCTGCTTGCTGGAACGGGCAGTCGCCCTGGGGTGATGGGCATGAACGGAATGGGAGGGGCCGAGGCCCCCGCCAACAGGGCGGGGAATGGGGGTGCTCATGTGAGGGGGCAGGACTGCCTGATGTGCCGCCTGTTGTTGTTGTTGTTGCTGTTGCTGCTGATGCAGGCGCTGCTGCTCGACTAGCTTAGCGATGTCAAAACCACCCCCAGAGGAACCCACAATGGGTCGTGGTTCTGATTCTAATCTGGAGGCGGAGATAGGTGGCTGGGCACCACCAGTCAAGGGTCGAGGTTGTGCAGGGAGTCCAGACGTTCCTGGTGGCACATCCGTTCCTGCAAGAATGGAGGAATAGTTCAGGTGACACTGACACTGACATTAGTGACAGGAACTCATCCAAAAAGACTAAAGTGTGAACAGAGGTGGGTGGGTGTTCAGGCGTTCAACGTCCTTTTTCCACCACAAAAGGGCGACGTCAAAGACAGGGCAACAAAAATGCGGCCTGCACAAATACTTGGCCTCAGCTGGGATTTGAAATCACGACCCAAGCATTGAGAGTCCAACGCTCTACCATGCTGCTATCCTGGCTCCCCCTAATGTGTGAACGAGATTATCTGATTTTGTTGCCGAAGACTCTACAAGATTTTTTCCCCTCTAATGAATGCAAGTCAGAGCAAAGACAACAGCAAAGTATGACAAAAAGAAGCAAAATTATACAACCAATCAGGCACCATAGCCAACAGTCAATTTTTCCTTTACTTCTCTGTACTACTGAAACGGATAAAGCAAGCTAATACCACAACTCACCTTTCACAATTGGACGACCAGACACCATGGAAGGTGGAGGTGCCACAGGCTGACCAACAACAGGGCGCGCTGCCTTATTCTGACCCAGAATTGGGACAGGTCCAGCAAAGAACATCTGCAAACACACCATGAAACCCAGAGTTCAGACGAACATGTCTGGTGGTTCAAACTGAACATGCACCATTCGAACGGCATTTACCATGCATGATACTACCAAGAAATGCAGTCTTCACTAGTAGGCTTTTAAGTTAATGAGAACTTTATATCTTACAACGATGCGAGGGCAATATATTTTTTTTTAACGTCTGATTTTATTAAACCCCAAAAGCTTTCTTTCGAAGTCAACCATAAACCACCCAATAGGTATGCCTCAAGTTCAAAGCAATGGCAAGTAAAGCTGGCCCCTGACCTTCTCGTCCATGGAGTCGTGGAAGTGCTGGTTCATATGGACATCATCATGCCCACTGAGGTGCAAACCTTCCTCCATCTGGCTGCTCATGGCTGACATGTTGGAGTTGAAGGAGCTCGGGGTGTTAAGGTCGCTGGCCTCCGTGATGCCTGTGTCCCCGCTGCCCACGGCCGAGTCGTCGAAAGAGTCCGAGCCCTGCTTGTGGAAGTGAAGCTTGGTGGACAGCTGGTTGTCTGCAGAGGAAAAAGAAAAATGTCAAACTTTCCTTGATCTGCTTCGTAACATCCTGCAAAGTTACAGATCTTTGTCAATGAATCTATTGTTTGAGGACTGCTTGACGGGAAGACAAGACACTGCTCTGAAACGACACTGATGTGAAATTTTGGCGTGAGTAGATTCTGAGCAATAGCCCAGGATGACATATATTGTACATTAGTCCTTCGCTACTCGCAAAATTTACTTGCGCCGTACTTCCTCAATGAGACTGCTATCCTCTTTCAACGTCAATGTTTTTAAGTGTCAACATACCTCCCGAGTCCTCGTCACTCTCCTTGCTCTGCTTTTCTTTCTCTGACACACGGTCCGAGTGCATCTTGCGTATGACGGATGTCGGGGTGAAGGCCATATTTGCTGGCTGATAAATAAACTACAAATTGTAAGGGTTAAAAAACGACATATGGGACACAAGACATCTATCAGGCATCTTCTTCACAGAAGTCAGACACAAAACAAAAATAAAAACAGCATGCACGCTTTGTGATTATTAGATGAGTGCATGAATATTATCACACATAGCTGACGTAATTAACAATTTGGAATGTTTACATCAATCAGAAATATTCACTCACAAAGTGAAGTACGTTTCGGCACCGTTTCCATTAAAATATCAGAAAAAATGACACCAAATGAAGTTGAAAAAAAGTGACGTTTGTACGCCAATCACCTGATAAAAACCAAGTGTTGTGATTAGTGACAGGCTTTTCTCCACAAGGAGGAATACCAAATAAGAGGAGCGGACAAAGTGAAGAACTACTACCACCACCAAATGACTACTAATAATGCACAAAGACAACCGTCTTACCTTAGCCTGTGTTGTGGCCGGAGACGAAGGTGTAGAGGTTGCTGTCTTGGTGGCAGCGCTGACAGCCTGCTGACTAGGGGACTTGTCTCTGAAAGCGGCCATCATACAATCGCCATCAGCATCACAAGTCAACCACGTCTCAAATATGTAAAAACACAGGGACTTATTTCCATCATAAGGAATAACTGCTGCAGTGATCAGTTTTCTCACATTAACGTGATTTTTGGCAAGGCATGTTTGGTTAGGCTGGTATTAACAAAAACAGCACCATACCTTGTACATATACTAGCAGTCTACTCCACTCCTATGCCCCCCTTGGATTCAGCTAACGGCTTTTACACTTTGTCATTTCAAATCCTGATATCGGATCCACAACTCTGCTCACCTTTCCTGCTGCTTTTTGAGATAACGCTCTTTCTGGTCCTCCAGCTTGCGCTTGATGAGTGCGTTCTGCAGGATGGCCTGTGTGTGAGCCACCAGTTCCTGGGGGCTGGGCACGCGTTGCAGCACTGGTGATCGCATGCCCGATGTCGTCTGCAGAACGGCATCAAAACGGAACTCCAAATGACACTCGGCATTGTACAGAAAATGTCACACACTCAGGCTATGCATCTGTAAAATGCTGTATAGTACCCTAAACAGTCCCATGTTTGGTTCATATACATGTATATTTAAAAAAATATTAAAAAAAAGGGGGGGGGGGGGGGGGTTGACTGGGTTGAAAGAGCTCCACACAAATGGAGGAATAATGCATCTACTGAAGCAACTGTGACTATACGGTACGCTGCGTGAACTCACTGTCAGTGTATTGGTGGAGAGAGCCTGGCCAGTCAACGGAGCAAGTTGTGATGGATGGATGGGCGATGGAGCGCTCAGATGAAGAGGGGGCTGCTGGCTGAACACTGCAAAACAAACACTGCCTTGAATATCTGCTTTGCTGCTTCAACAAATGTGAAGTTTTTTCCTTATTACTTAGGTCTGCAAGCTTACGAAACAGTCTGGAAAAACAACAGGTACTATCATTTTTCTCATACATCATTTTTGTATGTCAGCTGACATTTCACATAAGAATTGCTACACTTCTGACCTCAGTTTAGTTTAACCTTCTCACACGACACATTTGAAAGAGTACTTGGGGGGAGGGGGGTTGGGGGTGGGGGTGGGGGTGGGGGAGGGGTGTCTACAATACTCACTGAGAGGGGATGGAACCCTAGCGGTGGCAGGATTGTTCCCTTGTTGTGCCGTCACTCGGATGCTGGGAGGAGGAAGGCCCGGCGGCAGCGGGGAGGGTACAGGCCCCTGGGCTGCACTGTGGCCTGCCATCATTCCAGGCAGGCCAGTCACCGGGGCCGGCGATGCGGCTTCATGACAATGGTGGGGTTCTGCTGCAGGAAGTTCCTGATGGGGTCCTGCGAAGCCCTGGGCACCTGCCCCATACCCTGGGGGAGGACTGGGCGGGGCGCCACCACCTGCTGCTGGGCTTGAGGAGGGTGCTGGATGATCGGCACCTGGGTGATGAAGGGATACCACAAATGCTAGCATGGCCAAATTAGAATCAGTCAAACGCACATGTTCAGAAAATACTGAAATGTTTTACCTTAAATTTTAAGATTGTATTGCAAATTCCTCTTGAACACTTTGGAGGATTAATGTCTGGATTACTGTTCTTCTGTTAGTGCTAATGGTACACAATGAGACATCTCTAGGTAAAACATGCCTAAATACTTTGCCTTTGCCCCCCCCCCCCCCAAAAAAAAAAAAAACAACAACAAAAAAACCAAAAAAAACCCCAAACAACAACAACAAAACCAACAAAAACAAAACAACAAACAAAACCCCAAACAAACAAACAAACAAAACCCCAAACAAACAAACAAACAAACAAAACCCCAAACAAACAAACAAAACCCCAAACAAACAAACAAAACCCCAAACAAACAAACAAACAAACAAAACCCCAAACAAACAAACAAACAAACAAAACCAAAAGTATGAATGTACATCTACCTTGGCCATGACACCCTGCGGCTGATGTTGTTGCTGCATCTGCTGCTGCTGATGTTGCATTTGCTGCTGCAGGTGCATTTGCTGTTGATGATGCTGCTGCTGCAGCTGTTGTTGCTGTTGCAGTTGCTGCTGATGCTGCTGTTGCAGCTGTTGTTGCTGCTGCTGCTGCAGCTGTTGTTGCTGCTGCTGTTGCAGTTGTTGCTGCTGCTGCAGCTGCTGAAGTTGTTGGATTTGCGGTGGTGGCTGCTGCAACTGTTGGGCCGTCGGTGGCGGCTGCTGCGGCCCGGTCTGCTGCATGTTGTGCATCATCATCTGCTGAATTTGACGTTGCTGTTCCTTGTTCCGCAACAATGCCTGGTAATTTGGAGCAGAGAGACAAGAATGTGCCATCAGTGAGGCCCAAAACAACAAAACCATCAACCAAACACTTGGAAGAACAAGAAGCTTTCCACTACAACGCAACTTTTACATCAACTTGCACTTCAATGCCGAGGAAGCATTCACACACACGCAAAAAAAAAGGCTGAAAAAAACACTACGTTTTAGCCATGCAGTTCTTGAGATTCTGAACCTACTCCTTATCTATGCTATGCTCACACTCTCAGTTACACCGCCAGCTCAGGCCAAACAGAGATAAATAAGATCTACCTGTGTGAACTCATTGTGAGCCTGTGTTCCAAAAGACGGTGACAGTGACCGCTGGTCAGGCATTCCCTACAAATAAAGATGTTCTAAGTTTTTAACGTGAACCAGTGAAGGACAAACTGCTTCATTACTTCAAACAAGAGTAATTATGGGGCGACTAAAATACCACACAAGACATTGTTCTGTACAGTGTCCAAAACTAGGGAACAGCCACAGCAACCAGCCGTAGGCCAAGTAAGAATAAATAATGCCTGTTTCAGGTTTCCTGACCTACAGTGTTTTGATTCACACCTCTAAAATTTTTGTTTTTTTAAAACAATACTACATTACCCCCCCCCCCCCCCCCCCCATTAAAAAAAAATTTTAAATTGCCTATTTACCCTTTTTTTTTCTTTCAAAATTACAGAAACCTGAAAGAGGCATATTTTTTCCTTCTGCTCTGGCCTTTGTGAGTCCATCGGCATCCTCCGACTGTAACTGCCGGCACCGGCAGCCACTAGAAAAGACAGGCACTACTCACTGGCACAGGTGGAGTCCCCGCCCCACTGCCCACCTTCATCAGACTTAGCAGCCGGTTGAAGGCGGACTGGTCGCCATCGTCATTACGAGGCGGCGGGGGCCCGGCCGATCCTGACGCGGACGAAGTGGAGGTGGAGGCAGGGCTCTGCCCTCTGCCTGGGGAGTTCTGGTGCATGTCAGCCTCCAGTTCTGCCACAGTCTTCATCTTGCGCTGCACACCTGCAACACCAGCCAGATGTTGAAGCAGACCAACACCACAGACATGCAATGCAATTCAATTCAATAATTCTTTATTGTCCTTAACGGGAGGCAATTTAGTTGCAGCGTAAAAACAGACCACCACCACATATACAATTAACATGTCACAATAGTAAAATATGTAATATTACAACAGTAGCACACAGACACACACGCCCGCACCTGCATGCACACACGTAGCAATCAAAGTTCAGGGCCCACATGTAGAAGTTGGGGTCAGGGAGATTAGCCCTGGGTTAGAGTCTAACCTATAGGGTTAAATTTTCTGTTGTTTTTTGGTTTTAAATCAAGAAGTGGGTCCATTCCAGCAAGATGCCTATGCCGTTATAGAAGGACTCTTGTCTTTCTTGCTGCGCTTCCTTATTTATTAAATTTTATTTGGGGGTTTCTTTCGTCCTTGTCTTGGTTAGGCCTGTAGCCATGGGTTAAATTAACCTTGAGTTTTACCTACGGGCCCTGGTTCATGACTGTCTTCTTGGAAAGTGTTTTGTTTTGTTAATTGCATCAAGTGAAACTGCAGACACTGCAGTCAGACGTGAACCCCCCTCCCCCCCCCCCCCCCCCCCACACACACACAAAAAAAAACAATACGCCAACAACAAACAAACACCAAAACAAAACCACACACACACACACACACACAGACGGGACAGAGATGCTGAAGAGAAGTTCTGACCTGGGGGCACGTTGGCAGGGCTGGCAGTGCCACTGGACGAGGCACTGTCGCGGGCTCCTCCAAAAAGCAGTGCTTTCAGCTGGGCCTCCACGTCTTGGTTCGAAAGACTGCCCCTTGAACTCGGAGTGGCTGCAGCAAAATGTGAAACACACACGTCAACAACAGCAAAAAAACAGTATCCATGGACAACAGAAAAACCAGTATCCACAGAAGCAGGCAACTGAAAAATGCCAGCATCTTAGTTAACACAGTCCTAACAAGTCCGGTACTTCAACTACTTCATTAGTTGTTTTCCGACTCAATGCGAGTTCGCTAGCAGTAGGTACACTTGTTTTCACACAACTTTGTTTCAGCCGAAACACAGAGGCCATGCACTTTTTCTCAGTTCTTGTCTGATTGTTCGGGTAATGCAGTTCAGGGGAAGAGGGTAGCGGGTGGGAACTGGTCCCAAACAATTCTAGCCTGATACATGTCTAACGTGTATCAATCTGACCTGTATGAACATAACCTTACATGCATTACCAGACTTTTCCGCAGCCGAGTTCTGAAAGAGGGCCGACACCCTGGGTGGCAGGTTCTTCTGCTGCATGTGGTTGTCGGGGCCAGCGGTCAGACCGTCCTGGTTGATAGGGAAGGGAGCGTAGTAGTTCCTCTCCCCAAACAGCTGGGCGGCAGTGGGTGGCGGCGGGGACTGACCCCTAGGGCTCCTGGATCCTTCCACCATGTCTGTCGACAAAACATGAAAATACTGGACTCATTTATGAAGCCTTTTTTTAGCCTTTGCGTGGATACTAATGCATAAATATCAAATGTGAACGAAGTGGGAGGGGCAGAAGGATGGAAGCCAAGAATGCACCATGCATGTGGGAAAAACAGAATGGGCGTAAGCCGTACATATGGCAACACAGTTTGGGAGAAGCACAAATGTCCTTACTGTGGTAATGGTGACGATGGAGAGATCAATACCAACAAAAATCTATGACTGGTTCCACAAAAAGGTGCATCAGGAAGGGGGGAGATTAAAAAATAAGCTCAAAGACACACCATTGAGATAGTGGAAGTCCTCTCCAATGTTGACCGGACTGTTGCGGTGGTTGTGCCCAAGGGTGCTGTTGCTGTTGGACCTGTCCTGCTGGTGGCTCATGGCGCTGGCGGCCGCTGCCGCAGACTGCTGACTCTGGAACCACTTGCTGAAACGGCTGCCACCCGCACAGGCCTCACCAGCATTTTCACCAAAGGCTTCAGGATCTACTTGAGGATCCTGCAGAATATCCTAAAGGGTGCATTGCTATTTTAACATCAGTGGCACACACAGGGGAAGAAACCAAGACCTTCCTTCACCGACAGTGAAGCGACTTGATGCCAAACCTGACTGTGAGGAGTTACAGATTTTTTTTTTTCAAAGCATCTGAAATGTTCAGTGAAAACAGAAAACACAGGGAAAAAAAAAAACAAAACAGTTTTACCATGGGTTGCTTTTCTATTCCACAAATTAGGAACAAAAGCTTAACACTAGAAACTTCTTATTCTTGCAAATCATAAAGCCTAACCTATGCTGCCAATCATTTCCTGTCAGTGTATTAACACTAGAAACTTACTATTCTTGCAAATCATAAAGCCTAACCTATCCTGCCAATCATTTCCTGTCGGTGTATTAAATCTGTACGATATTAGCCACAAACCCCCCAACCCCTACTGCAGGAAAGCTGACTTACCACCAAGCCTGGAATGTGTTCAATGTTGAAGAATTGGTTGAAGTCAAAGAGCGATGCCGTGTTGGGCGAAGGCTGGGGAGAGGGCCTCGTTTCTCTCTCCTCAGGTGGCGCTTCGGGAGAACTGGACTCGTTGGTCTCCAGACTTCCGTTGCGCTCTCCCACGCTCACTCCTGGAAAACAGACATTTGAACTCTATCATTATTGCCTGTATAATTGGAACACTTTTTTTCCACCCACTGGGTTTTCTTCTATTACTGGGCTTGAACTTCAGTCTTTTTCAAGAAACTGCCCAGTATCTACCAGTGTGCACAATGAACAGCCATAATAACTGCCAGCCCTCAACTGCAGCACAAAACAAAATGAAGACACTGCGCGCCAATCTGAAAGAACCTACCGCGCTCTCCCGACCTGTCAGTTGACCCACGATCCTTTGCGTCACCACTCTCATTCACAGCTATCCGCCGTTTCCTTCCCTCTCCCGCAGGCTTCTCCTCCTCCTCTTCATATTCTTCTTCCTCCAAATGAGTATCACGCTCCCTGTCCCGCTCGAAACCCCGCAGCTCAATTGTGTCATTCTGACTGGTGGGACCGCCTGTGAACCACTCGGGTGTCTCATCTTCATGGTTGTTGTACCGCCTGCGGCCTTGAAAAGACCAGAAGGCAGCAAGATATTAGACATCTTTAATCATTCTTCCAAAATTAAAAAATAAAAAATAAAAAATCCAACACACAAAATGAACATCAACAACAAATGAAACTTAAGCATTTGTGTGAAAATAAACAAAGACCAGACTTACCATGACGATCGTAGCGTCTATCATCTCTGTAACGATCGCGGTCACGATCTCGGAAGTCTCGGTCCCTCTGTAACATAACAAGAGTTCTCTGAACCATCTCACGCCACCAAAAATTTTCATTTTACTCAAAAATGAAGCTCATACGACATAAAAAGGGGTGATGGATTGACAGATGCTGTACAACAAAAGCACTTACCCGCTCCGCCATTTTGTCTCCGAAGTCTCGGCTGTCGGACCGACGGAAGCGGTCAGAGCGATCCTCAAATCGACGATCCCGATCAATCCTGTCCCGGTCAATCCTGTCGCGGTCGCGATCTCGGTCCATCCGGTCCCTGTCACGATCCATCCTGTCACGTTCACTACGGTCTCTGTCACGATCTCGATCGGTGCGGTCCCTATCATCTCGTTCGTAGCGGTCACGGATGGCATGATAGTCACGCTCCCTGTCTCGACCTTGGTCCCGATCAATCTGAATCCGACCACTGCCAATGCGGCGTTCCACTCGGCGATCCCTACAATAGGCAACAAAGCATTCCCTTGTAGAATTTTCACATGGTTTCGAAGAAAGCATACGTACAGGACAGATCAACATGCAGAATTTTACGCAACAGCCTCTAACGGTGGACTAAGATCAACAGAACCCAAGCAAAAACAAACATAAATACATACGCACATATCACAACCATATAAACCATAGATGCTTCAGACAGGGTTCAATTGGTCTTTAATGGTGCCAGCAAAATTTGCTTAGCAATGTCAGTTCAATGCTCACGTTTGATTTTCTCTGCATCATTTTGTGTCATGTTTGCAAATTTTTATACACATACCTATCACGGTCATCACGATCCTTGTAGTCTGTGAGGCTCGACTGCCGGTAGACCGAGGAGGACGCGCCTGTGATGAGGGAGGACGTGGTCTGCGACACGTGGCAACCAGTGCCAAAGCTGCGCCGTTGCGGGCTCAACACAATGCCATCACGTTCCTCCTTCAGCCGTTCCTTGGGGTCAGACGCTGAGCGAGAAAAGACTAGTGTAAGACACATTAATGACCATGTCCTGCGAATTTTAACATTTTACGAGTTCCTCTGATCACCTTGCTTTGTAAGCTTTCGGGCTCGTTTTGGAAATTTGGATAAGGAAAGTACCACCTGCTCAAGTTCCAAAGAAACATGGAAAGCTATTCATCATTGGCTAACAAATTTCAGCAACTTTTTACATTCTTTTAAATATACTCACACGAAGTCTTGCGGTTGCGACTGAGCACATCACGGTCAAGGTCACTAGGCCTGCGACGTTCACGCCCATCAGACACAGTCAGAGGTGATTCTTCCCGTGAGCCACCACTCAGTGATCGAAACCAGCGTTCCGGGTCCCACAGGCCATCCGAACTGGAATTCAGAGATCAGCCAGTTACATTTTCTGTACGATGGAATCCCTGGAAAATGCTGTACACAGATCTTCACAAACATAAATCTAAAATTAAAAAAAAAAAGTACTGGTAAAGGCACAACGAGTAAGCCATCTCGAGAACTCAAAATCAAAAAACAAATTTACAGAACTTTACCACTTTGTGTTACACTTTGGGAAAAAGTGAAATGCAAATTGCAATATTGTTTCTTCTGAAACTCAAGCTCACGTGTCAAAGCCACTTTGTGTTACACTTTACAGAGGGGAAAAAGTGAAATGCAATACTGTTTCCTCTGAAACTCAAGCTCATGTGTCAGAGCCACTTTGTGTTACACTTTACAGAGAGGAAAAAGTGAAATGCAATACTGTTTCTTCTGAAACTCAAGCTCACGTGTCAAAGCTTTTGTGCAGACAGTCGGGCCTCTCCCTTGCCGGATCAGTCTCGGCAATCTCCATAAGCTCATCCTGGCAAACAGCAACCCAAACATAAAACCAAATATGCCCATAGGAAAAACTAATGTATCAAAATACAAACAGCATCATTAGTCTTGACACTAAGCTGAAAAAGCATGCACTCTCTAGTTAGGGCAGCGTGCAGACTCACTCAGGGCTGAGGTACATTTTTCAAGATGTCTGCAAGTACAACTGATTAGTCTCACACACAAACTTCAAAATAACTCACGATCACCTGCACCTATTGTCTAGCATCAACTTGACCAAGATTTATAGAGAGAAACCAGCAGTATTACTTTTGACAATTATGCTGGGACGTTTCAAGAAAAAATATCCCCCCCCCCCCCCATTCTGTAAAGTACTAAAACTTTCTTCTTCTGCCACACCTCTACCCACTGAGTGTACGCCAGATCTCCCTTTACTGCTTTAGTTGAGCATAAAAAAATTCTATCCAGTGACTAGCAGCCCGGAAATGACCACTCACCCGACTATACTGATACTCCGGCATCGGCCCAGGGGTCGGCTTGCGCGGAGGTTCTTCCTCCTGCTCTTCATCCTCAGACACACTTGCGGCATCTTCCTTATCCATCACTTGCTTTCACAAGCTGGCTGGCCCACTCAGTATCACAGCCGAGACCTGCCCCGAGAGACCAGAAGAAACCAGTCAGCAGTGACAATCTACAAATTTTACTATTCGCTACTCTGTGTGTTCAACAGATAAGGATGAACACTTTCCTCCAATCGTGTTCAATACCAGTGCCTACACCTAGTACCGACACACGTATCAATTGGCGTAGCAGTTTACAGTGTATGTGTTGGAAACCTGGATCTTGAAACTTGTCATCCGCATCAGCAACTTTCCCTTTCAAAAGAATGGGGGTTTATTTTGGTACAGACTCACTCACTCACTCACTGTGAGATGACAAAAGCTTGTGCTCAAACCAGTCAATGTGAGATGACACCATTCAGGAAGAGCATGTGCATAAAATTCAGCAAGATAAACTACATGTAATCAAAACATCATTTATCATGAAGAGTAAAAAGCTACAGGCATGCTGAACAGATTTTTTTCTTAGTTCTTTGAATGACAAAACAGGCTTAACTAATGTGTACCAACTACCATCACTGGGGGTACTCCACTGGAGCATGTGCATGCTGTAAGGACTGGTAGTTTCTGGTCAGGGTTTTGTTGTTGTTGTTGTGGATTTTTGTTGTTGTTGTTGTTGTAGTTGTTTTTGTTTGTTTGTTTGGGGTTTTTTTGTGGGGTGGTGGGAGGAGGACAAACAGCACTCGCCCATCGCCAAATACAAGACTGGCGAACAAACCAATGTTTCCCATAGGCTAGCAGAAACGGCGATTGAATTTTGCAAGATGGCATCAACAAATTGCAGTTTACTGAAATTAGCACTCACCACACAAAGCCTAGCACGAACAGTTCCCGCACTGTCTGCTTTGTTTCTCTCACTGTGCATGGCAAAGCAGGAGCACACATGCCATGTTATTTTATACTGTTAAGTGTTTTTTTTTGTTTTTTTTTTAACCTTGGGTTAACAAGAACTGATCACAGTAGATCTTGATGTTTTACTTGCTGAAGTTCTATGTGTGCAAACACACTGCATGGACAACATCAAGTGATCAACAACAACAGGGATCGATTTTCTCACGCGCCGTGTGACTATGTCTCATATTTTGATAAAATGTCGCATAGAAATTTCGCAAAATGCGTCATATGTCCCACGAACATGACATCACAAGCGCACTTGACAACGCAAAGCAGAGATGCGCTGTCCGTGTCAGTCATAGAGTCTGCACACTAATCTAATTTTAGTGATGAGGCTTTCAGAACCTGAACGTCACTGCACTTAGGAACAGGTTCTCGGCACAGACATGTGAAAAAGTGATACGAGTGAACTTGACCGTCTCATAGAAAACGAAAATGTCTCATAAAAATGACTGATCAAGGAGACAATGTCTCATTGGCATTTTTGAGTAAATCCATCCCTGCAACAATAACTATAGCCATACATAGCGACAGTTACATTACTTACAACTACTGTAAAACACAGCTTAGGTGTGGGCTGAATCAATGCAATTTGGACAAAACAATGTTGGTCATACAAAATGACAAAACAGGCGTAACTAATGTGTACTGTCACTGGTACTTAGTCTAGCAGTGGTAACACAAGCATGGATGAGAAAAACACAGCACGTCATGACACTGACAACTGATAATGGTATCAGTTACTGCGAGAGAAGCTGAAAAAGTAGTAATACAGGAGTGAAAATTACAGCTCACACATAATAGTGTCTTCTGGCTTTGGTGGACCAGTCTTGAAAAAAGTGAAAGCCTGGATATTTGAACTGTATGAATTCTCATGACTGGCTGATTCACTCTATTCAATTTCAAATAATTTCAATTCATAAACTAACCTATAAATGCCCAGCTTATAAGTGACCACACCTGCACTTTACAACTGACGCTAGTCATACTCAACCTGCACACTGCTGAATTCAGGCTTTGAACTGAACTCATGGTGGGTTTTTTAAATTTTTTTAAACAAAATGTTTTCTTGTGCTTATATGAATAGTCCCTGAGATGCATCAGCAATCCAGTAGGTGGCATATTGCCAATGTTATCAAGCATGTTGCAGGTGAACATTGGATTAACAAGAATGGTGTTATCTTATCTGATGGGTTCTATACCTTCACGCTATTATTTTTCCAACGGTATGCCAATCTTGGAGTCCTGTATTATCTCGTGTTCCGTTGCTCAACTTGGCCCAGCTAGTTTTCAACCGTTGTTTTTCCTTTGTGCACGTTCACGTCAAACGCCACAGGTTGGAAGTAAGGAACTTCCTGAGCCAAAAATGAACAGAATGAAACGAATGCAAAGCAAAAATGCACAAAACAAACGTCATGTCGTTTCAGTATCAAAGTTGAAAATAACGCATCGAAGTGCAACGACGATGTTGACATGCAATCAACCCAAAGACATTTCGGCTTACCGTGTCTGGCTTCTTGAATTGCTTTTGTCACAAGTTACGAAGTCGAAAATGAATTGTGAGAAGAAATAACGAAAAAAGAATAAACGCTTTGAAAGAAACGCTCGAAACGCTAAAGTATGACGGCTAGAAACATTTAACGAACAAGAAAACGAAAGCCTGTACACTATCTCCGAACGGCTGCTGAACAACATTCAGATGAACGACAGCCCGGACATGCGCATGCGCTAATTAGGGGTCACCACTGAACCCGACTTTGTCGCGTATAGATTTTTGTACACAGTCAGTAAAAACTTCTACATTTGTTCAATATGATTAATGCGCAGTATTTTGACACGAAATTCAGTAACATTAGTGAAAAGAGGGTTTTAATTCGAGGATATAACAACCAAAACAAATTGCACTCGGAGAAGTATTTCCGGGTTAAAATTATTGTCGTCATCGTTATTTGTGTTCATAGAAATGCCCAAAGTCTCAAACTCCGCCGCATTTATGGACTACGGTTGGCGTTTCCTCTCCCCCCCCCCACCCCCATTAAAATGAGTAGTTTAAACAGAAAATTTATTCCACGTCAAAGCCACGTCAATAATTATGAGTTTCATAAAACACATTGCCAGAATGCCGTAAATTTCCATTTTGTATTTCTGTGTTCACTGTGACCTACATTTGTCTTACTAGTATGCATCTGTGGTTGATTTTAGCAGCATAACCATGCCACACTTCACCAAACTTGATTTCGTTCAAGTAAATCAGGCGGACCCGATAATACATTTTCCCCACACCGGCATTTCTCCTCAATTCCACAGTCAAGGTTGTTAGTTGGCGGCTCAGTCTGGCTCAGGACAAGACTCATGCCGAAGCTCAGTTTGTAAACACCCTAAATGAATTTGTCATAAGTGATCTTGAAGGATAAGGAATGGTTTGTCTCCACAACATGCTGTGGGAAGATTATTCCAAGGGTTGATAACCCTTCACTGAGCCGGTCAACCAGACTTAGAATGATCCATCTTAGTTATGTATACATGTCTCTGTGTCAGCTGACCAAGCTACATTTGGCGTCGGGGGTGGGGGGGGGTGGGGGCTGTTGAAAGAAGATAGATTATGGGACTATTTAATACACTACAATCCATTGCTGTAACGAGCAAGGTCATTAGTGATGTTTTCAAGACTATTGCCAACCATATCTCAGCTTGTTGCGGCGGAGCATGAGGGTTGTATGACGTCATTGCAATGTGTGTTCTTACTTTTTACTGCTGAATGGGCATCTTCTTCCTTGCGTTTCATTGCTTCGAGAAGTCGGCACGTTTTGGTTTTCAGGCACGATGTCGGTCCTACAGAAAATTGCAGAAATAGAAGCCGAAGTATGTATTTTAAACAATTATGCTACTCTTTATTGTGTAAAAATGATTCACTTTTGATAGGGATTGCCTTTAGCAGTAGCTAGCCAGCCTGATGCCATCCTGTCGGTCGACCGAAATTAGCGGCATAGCACACAACCTTTTCGCCGGCACATCATGTCAAATGAAAAGCTGGCGTTGTTCCGTGACTTCAGACCCACAATTGTGGTTCAGTATAACAGCAACGACAAAGGAAAGGGATTTCTTTTTATTGGTGGAGAGGGGAGGGGGCGGAGATAACCTTTCTGTTATGTGGTGGCGTGCCAAAGTGTTCGTGCGTTTGTACTAGTACTGGTCATCAGCTTGGTATCATGACGGTGACTGAGAAGCATATTGCCATTATGATGTTCACGTTGCAAGTTTATAAGAAAACGTGTAATTTTTTTTCATTTATTTTACTAATTCATTGTTTTGTTTTGACTGCATGAACACTCGTCAGACAGTGGTGATTTGACAGTGTACTACATGTACTACTATTATTATTAACCTTTTCCTGACATGAGTGTTGAGCACAAATGATCCCCCCCCCATTACCATGATCTATACTCTAGCTTTCGGAATATTCACGATTCCAGGCATAGCCACACATAACATAAATTACTTTAGGTCAACACACCTGAAAGTGGTAATTAGAAAAAGATTTTACTACAGTACAAGAATTTGTTGCAACTAAATTGACTGCACCTGTTTAGCACCACATACATTCCTGTTCCAGAATTCGTAAATTAGGTAAATTTCGTAAGCCAACCAGCTATGCTATAGTTACTACATAATATGACGTGACTTGTTTTGGGTAACACTGTTATTTGAGTATTCTGTTTCAAAGAGGCACTGTAAGGTTACGTGTTCTTTGACAGTTTTGACATCATTGTTTTAACTGAGTTAAACTTAAAGCAGACGAGTTCCAATCAAAATGGCTGCAAGCTTCCAAGAATGTGTGGTGGACTGATACGTAATATGTGTTCAGATTGCAGAGGTCTGCGTTGTGTAACTGAAAGGAAGTAGATCTCCAGCAAATTGGCGCCCCTGAAAAGCAGTGTTTGTTGTGTAATTAGAAAATGCTTTCTTTTGCTAGACCATCATCCCTAGAAACACCACACCTACGAAGGACTTTGGTATCCTCATAATACTCATTGGCTTGCTAACTTGGCATATTCAGGGATACGGCCGGTTGTCAACGGTAAAGTGCTTTGGCACTAGTATGTGTTTGGTTGTGAAAAACTTCAGCCTTGCACATGTGTTTATTGCCACTTCTTGTTAGTCTTACACTTACAGAACCAAAAACCATTCGTTGTGCAAGATGTGGTGGTTCTGTTTCTAGATGGCTCGCACCCAGAGGAACAAGGCGACCAGTGGTCATCTTGGGCTGCTGAAAGCACGGCTTGCCAAGCTGCGACGAGAGCTGATCGAACCCAAAGGTGGAGGTGGGGGTACTGGTGAGGGGTTTGATGTTGCAAAAACTGGAGATGCACGAATTGGATTTGTTGGTGAGTGAAGGATTACAGTGATGCAGGTTAGAGAAATATGGAAGATACAACTTAAGCTCTAATCTTCAAAGTACTCATGTTTAGGTGCTATACAAAAGGATCCATGAGCTGCTGCAGGAAACTACATTTTCTCACCTGCCATATTGATACAAGATTTAAATCATTTATATCCAGTTTGGCTTTCACTTGGCTGCAGTGAAAAGTTGCTGGGTTTTTGTTTGTTGTGGCCCTTTTGGGTTTTTTTAACTTGTTCTAGAGCTGTAAAAATTAAAATGCCTGTTTTGTTACTTTCAGGTTTCCCTTCTGTGGGCAAATCCACCTTGCTCAGCAACTTGGCGGGCGTTTACTCTGAGGTAGCAGCGTATGAGTTCACAACACTCACGACAGTCCCTGGTGTAATCCGCTACAAGGGTGCCAAAATACAGGTCAGACAATGAGAGATGCTAAATAACCGCAGGGTTTCGTATCCATGGGATTTGTAATAGAACAAATGCCCTGGCTGACTGTAAAAGTATGGGACATTGTTCTTAAGGCCAAAAAAAAAAAAAATTGTTGTTTCTGGTAACCCGACCGACCCTATTATCCCCTTATCTCCCCCCCCCCCCCAACCCTAAAATTTTTTTTTGGCTTCTGGGAAAAAAAAGAAGAAAAAATACAAGCACGACCAGTTTCGGTTTTCATGCGCCTGTCGTCAGGGAAGTCGTGCGCCATCGCTGACCCAAGATTAGAACGAAATATGGTAAGATAGTGTGTTATAATATTATATATACAGTTTCACAGAGCATCATTTCTTATTAATACCCTGTTTCTTTGTTCTTGGATATGTGTGTGGGGGGGGGGGGAGGGGGTAAAAAAAACCCAAAAAACTACCTACCTACCCTTTTTTTTTGGGGGGGGGGGGGGGGGGGGGGGAAAGAAAAAAACTACCTACCTACCCTTTTTTTTTTTAGCCATGTTACCAGAAACAACAATTTTTTTTTTTTTTTTGGCCTAATAGTGGCCACTGTAGCCTAGCGCAGAAATGATAAGAAGTAGGTCCGCTTTGGTAAGCACGTAATCAAACATTTGAAAAATGAATGGGTCTGTGACCAACGTCCGTTGTGGACTGTAAGCCCTGTAGTTGTATCGTCTCCGTATTTGATAGATTTGTGCCTCACAAGAAATTGATTTAAATTTCTGTTCAAAGTGAACTCGACAAGAGCTCACCCGGTCAGAAGCCCCCATTATGTTTGTTGGGTGGTGGTGGTTCTGGCCATTTTCTCATGATTTCTGAAACCCTGCTGTTGGTTCAAATCAAATTTATATTATTCAGTCAAGCGTTTATCACAGTGAATCACCTGCTTTTTGTATACAACACAGCTAGGAGACAGTGTGCAGGCTTACTCAGTTCTGAGGTGTCGACAGTCAAGCGTTCAAATGGCATAGAGCCGTTAATTTATTTGGTGTTTTGTGGCCTTTTTCATGCCTCTGTCATCTGGCACAAGTCTCGTTTACTCTTCTCTTTCAGCTGTTGGATTTACCGGGTATTATTGAAGGAGCCAAAGATGGCAAGGGAAGAGGAAAACAAGTCATTGCAGGTACAAGTCACTTGTAATGCTTTTTGTTAACTGCCTCATAGACACGGATAGCAAAACACAAAGGAAATTTCAGGCTGTGGGAAGCAAAGTGCTTCTTGCCTTGTTCTGTTTGTAGTGCTGAGGTTTTCGCTTTTTTTTCCTTTTCTTTTTTAAATTTAAAAAGTGAGCAGTAACTTGACATGATGTATGTATGCAGACTACGATTATAAGATGTGATGTATACAATTTATCCCACATGTAGGTGAACTTAACAGTGGAATTTGACTAGAGAGCTAATAATAATAATAATAGAATATTTATAATATGGCGCCTAACCTTATCTAAGCTCTAGGCGCTTTACATAAAATACATATTTATTTATATTAAGACATAAAAACACAAAAGACAGATAAAACAAACAAAGACAGGTAGAACTGATAAAACAGATAAAAACTACATGTAATAATCATATCCACACACACACACACACACACACACACACACACACACACACACACACACACATTCCCTGCGCACACACGCACTCACACCAGCAGAACGACAACATGACATGGCTATGAGAGAGTGAAGAGATGGGTTTTCAGTCGGGACTTGAAGGTTTCCTTGTTTGAACTGTTTCTGATTGTAAAAGGGAGCTGATTCCAAGTAACAGGGGCCTGGTAAGAACTTGTAGTCTGTGCTAACCAAGATGTCATACCTAACGTTTCTTTTCTTTGTCTCAGTGGCGAGAACATGCAGCCTGATTTTCATCGTTCTGGATGTGCTGAAGCCACTGCAGCACAAAGGTCTAATCGAGCACGAGCTGGAAGGGTTTGGCATCCGACTTAACAAGGAACCACCAAACATTGTCTTCAAGAAGAAGGAGAAGGGAGGCCTGAACCTCAACACACTTGTACGTTGAAAATGATGTCACACTGTAGGGGAAGAATCGGTCTAGTTTTGTGCTTCATAATTCTGTGTTGTAAAATAAGATTAAAGTCTCTACGTTCCTAGGGGAGCCGGGATAGCCGAATGGTAGAGCGTTGGACTTCCAATGCTCGGATCATGAGTTCGAATCCCGGCTGGGGCCAAATATGTGTGCTGGCTTTTTCATCGTTGCCTCATCCTTGATATCACCCATTTGTGGTGGGAAAAGATGTTAAACCCCCAAACGCCCACCCAACCTCTACATTCAAGCAAGTTCTAGGCGGAAAAACTGCCGCTTGCAGACTCTAAGGCTGTTCGCCAAATGAATATATAGATGATCCTTTTGGATATTGCGACCATTTTTGTGAATTTGCCGCTTGTAATACTGTAATAGAAGAGAAGTATGACTTTGTGTGGCCTAATGCTTCTATACCTGCACTACAAACCGATCAACAAAGTTGCCAGAAATAAGCACCAGTCAGCGCTGTCTGGTTGGTCAAAGAACGTTGTCTGCTCAGCACACGGAACACTTCTACGCACATAGAACGACAGAAACACCAATGGTCACCACAATGGTTTCAGATGCTAAATTGTGTCCCAAGGGACTGATTCTGGTGCACAGGTTAAGCGCATTCGATGAAAAGTTTTCCACAGGTTGAAGTATGCCTGACAAACGTATTGAGACGTTAAGCAGTTGACAGCCACAGCACCCTGTCTTGCCTTTACCTTGATCTCAGATCAGCTGAGATAGGCTTGTCTCACAAACTACTCCTGTGCTTACAGTTGGTAATGCTAGAAAGAACCATAACTTCCCTGTTCCAACTCTTACAGGTTAGTATTTGTTGCTTATCTTTGTTCTGAATGATTGGGAGTTTAACGTTCTTTTCCACCATATATACGGGTGATACCAAAGACAGGGTGACGATGAAAAAGCCAGCACAAATATTTGGCCCCAGCCGCGATTCGAACTCACGACCCGTGCATTGGAAGTCTAACGCTCTATCATTCGGCCATCCCAGCTCCCCTTGCGCTTAAGAAGCCCAGGTCTCATTGCAGTAAACAGGAACACAGCTTTCCACAAAATCGATGGCACAGTTAAAAGAAATCTCTAAACAGAAATGTGCTTTCCATGCTCATCATGCGCAGGATGTTTTATCTGCCTGTAATTATGGATGTTTCTTTTTTCTCTCATCAGGTACCCCAGAGCGAACTAGATCTTGACACAGTGAAGACGATCCTCAACGAGTACAAGATTCACAATGCTGACATCACTCTGAGATACGACGCCACGGCTGAGGACCTGATTGACGTCATTGAAGGGAACCGGGTCTACATCCCCTGCATCTACATCCTCAACAAGATTGACCAGATTTCTATAGAGGTGAGATTACAATAACCACAGGCAAACCAGAATGTCAGAGCATACATGTATACAAATAGCTGTTGCATATATATTGAAATGACATACTCTTTCTTGCAGCGAACCTGACCATTTTTTTTTTTTGCAGAGGCAGTTACTCCAAGGCTGCTTCACAAACTATGTAGTTCACAGAGCAGGAGGGTGTGTGTGTGTGTGTGTGGAAAATGATGTACACGCATTACCATTCTGTACATGTATGTATTTTCCATTCCGTTGGCTATACTTGTGCACACATGTTAACTTTGATGTAAGCTGGTTGGGATGAGGCACACTATTTTTCTATTACTTGAATATGTTGTTTTTGTGTTCGTTTTGCTTGAATTTCTAGTTTAGCTTGAGCTCAGCTTTTCATTTTTCAGTTTATGGCATTTTTATCAATTTTTTTCGTTGCTTTGTTTTATTTACAGGAATTGGACATCATTTACAAAATCCCCCACTGTGTTCCCATCTCTGCTCATCACAAGTGGAACTTTGATGACCTCCTGGAAAAAATGTGGGACTATCTGAAGCTGGTCAGAATGTAAGAAGATTTGTATAATATATATATTAGCTTAGCTATACTTCGCTCAAGTCATTAGCTGTTGATAAGCATGTCCACTTCTTCTCTCTTCCAATCATTTCTTCTTCTAATCTTTTCCATTTCCACTTAACTCCTAACTGTCCACACACGAATCACATCCTGAATCAAAATCATCACACCACAAGACAGCACTAGACAACACTACTCGAGGCCAGCAGTCCGCCCGAGAGACAGCGCAACGTGCCGTCATATTGCGTCACACTCCGGCGAGCGGTCAAGGCTAGCCAGACAGCTCGGCGATTTTGCACCCTCTTGTGAATACCGCGGCCACTGCTAGTTCGGGTATTGGCCACGTAATAGCAAATGGCACACTCATTCGGGCCCCCTTAGAACCTGCCCAAAGCATTTCCCACTGGCGTGAATGCGGTAGACAACAAGAGACAAGTCCCGTTACAACAAGCATGAAACCACATGCGACGTACTCGCAGCTGTATGAGCCATACACAAGACTGCCCTGAGCAGGCAAAGGGATTGTGAGAGATTATGCAGTCTACTGCGGGCTGGGCGAGGCAAGGGAAGGGTTAGGGCCTCATGGAGAGTGCCCACGCCTTGCATAATAGTGTTGTGGAGTGGTGCCGTGCTGTTTAGTGGTCTCATGAGTTTTGGTAAGTCTTGTCATAATTATAGGGGGGGGGGGGGGGGGGGGTAGGGCTGTGGACAGTTAGGAGTTAATGGATGTGTTTGTGTAAGTGATAAGTGATCCTCATACAGTGGTAGGCTTTAGAGAGTAGAGCAGGCGTATTTTCAGTTTGTGCTGTACATGTAATCTCCTCTTGTTTCCCTAAGTACAGGCACGATGAAAACAGACATTATCTCATAACCAATGATTACATTTGAATATGTTCCAGTTGTGTTGGTTCCCCTGAACCACCTTCTTGCTACGTCAGTGTGTACATTTCATTTTGCTGGCATTTTTTTCCTCAGCTACACAAAGCCAAAAGGTCAGCTGCCAGACTACACTTCGCCCGTTGTGCTCAAACACGGCCACAGCTCTGTGGAAGACTTCTGTAACAAGATCCACAGGACAATCATCAAGGAGTTCAAATAGTGAGTTGAAACTGCGGACAGTTTTCACCCGGTGCTCACTTAGCCTTTAGCAGGCACTAGTTAGTAGTAGCACAACGGCACACCCTCTATTTCTTCATTTATATATATAACACCCCCCCCCCCCCCCCCCCAAAAAAAAAAAAAAAAAATCACCTGTTTCTGATTTTACCATTAAGAGGATAGGTACGTCAGTATGCGCTTCTGGTTAGCCTCTGTTCAGAGACTTCATACCCTTCTCAGTCGTACACAAACTATTCCATGTCCTTGGTGCTGGCAGGCTACAGTCTGTAATTTTTATTATTTTTCTTTCTTACTGTGAACTTGTTCATATTTCTGTTCCCTGTACTGTCAGCCATTTAGGATCAGTAGTACATGTACATGTATAACTTGCTTACAAGGAGATAGTACAAAATCAAGAATTGTTTGTGTCAACTGAAACAAAATTGTGTATTACATCATTGTTATTGTCTTTCTCTTTCCTGTTGCCAGTGCCTTGGTGTGGGGAACATCAGTGAAGCACTGTCCGCAGAATGTGGGGAAGGAACATGTACTTGCCGACGAGGACGTGGTCCAGATCCTGAAAAAGTAAGTTCGGCATCAGTACAGATTAGGTAAACGCAAGAAGTTTATGATAGAAGATACCTGCTGACAGCTGCTTGTCAGTTGTACAGATGTTGATAATAATAATAATAATGAGTATTGTATAGGCGCTTTACCCAGTTGCATGAATCGGCTCAAAGTGCCGTGAACTGAACCCAACACGCACGCTCACGTGGATCACACGCATTCTCTCACACACTGGACATAAACACATTACAATCACGTGGTGCAAAGGGTCAGCTCAGCTATTTAAATTTCGGAATTTAGATTTGATTTTTTTTTTCTCCAAAATTTGGCGGGCTGAACATTTCCAAAGTGGAGGGGGAGGAAGCTGGAGTACCCGGAGAGAACCCCCGATGATCAGCCCAAATGAATGGTGCCACATACGAGAAGGAAAAATTCTTTGCCCCAAGTGGGACTCGAACCCCTGAACTCTCGCATTGGTGACAAGTCTCTTAACCTCTAGATCACCAACCGCCCCGACCGATAAGGCATTGTGGCAATCCAGGAAAGAAAGGACGATAGAGCAGCGTTTTCATTTTCACTGTGGTCGAATTTAGAGTTTGGTCTGCTATGTTGTTTTCTTTTCTCCAGACATGTTTTCTTACTTTCACTTACTTTGTGCTTTGCAGAGTCTAATGGATTTGGCTTGGACAAGAATGATGGTGATGTTGACCGATAAAACCAACGCCAGTAACTTTTGATGACGACTCAACATGGCTTGAACTCACTGTGCTATCGGATGGTCACCCACCCACCCCCCCTCCCCTCCCCCCTCCAAAATCAGATTCAATTAGTCTCACCAGATTTAAAATGAAAATGAATGCATTCATGGCCAGAAGAAACTTTCAGTGGTTATGGTTGGTTGGTTCTTGTTCACTGTAAATGATCAGAGAGAGAGAGAGACTGTGTGTGTGTGTGTGTGTGTGTGTGTGTGTGTGTGTGTGTGTGTGTGTGTGTGTGTAAGGGCGCATATGTTAATGCTTTCTGCTACAGACTTTGTGTTGGCTGGATTCTGTTGAAGAAGAAGGAATATGTCCATGAAGCACACATGAACACACTAAACATGTTGAGTGCTTACTCAGTGAATTGCAGCTTTGTCCCTTACAGAACATACACGAGGCATCTACTTTCGTTGGACTCAAGTCCAAATGCCTTACTGCTGGATTCAGTGCTAATACTACCATGCACAGTATCATATAATATATGCTGTGCGGTGTGATCATGCGTGGCATACATACACTTGTATCAGTAAGTTCAAGTGCCCCTAAATATCTTCCTCACCTACAAATCCGTACACACTCCTTCGCCACTTCTTGCAGGGCATTCTGATGAGAACTGAATCTAATGAAAGAAATAAAATTATTACACCAAAAAATAACTTTGACAGTTTGTTGTGTGTTGTTTTTGTTTCTGTATCGTCCCTTTGTATAAATGTGTGTGTGTGTAAACGCGAGTCAGGGTTCTCTCCATAGGGGGGAAAAAAATCAACACATAAATATCGTTTACAAGAGGGCCACTGGGACTAACACACATATTTATGCAAAGGGATGTGGAGGCTACGAAGACACATGGGTAGGCCCGCCTGTGTCAGGCTGGGGAAGTTTCAGTCATTTGGCAGTTTCCAGCCAAATTTCCTATCCTTTCAGCCAAAACTAAGTTTCAGCCAAAGAAAAGGAGGGGAAAAAAAGGTTGCACACACAGTCATGTATCATGATACAGGTAACGCCATATGGGACAGTCAAACTTCATTTTTGAAGACTTGCATGTCAGTATTGAAGCAGCATTTTACTTTTGGGTGCCAGGACAGGCTACTAAATGCCCTTAAATATGCTAAAATTTGTTTTCTTTAGTGGGGTGTTGCCCCCTGTGGTTCCCCGGCAGGGTGCTGCCTCTGCACCCCAGCCTAAGTTTCAGTCTTTTTTTATTTCTCAGGAATTCCCCAGCCTTCTGTATGTTAACTGTTTTATCACCATTTTACATTTTGACCCAGTTAGTATTGTACTGTACATATACTCTGTTTACCCACTTACAAAGTTAACAACTCAGGCTATTGGTTGAAAAGATTAGAAAAACACCAGAAACGTCATTCACATGTTGGTTTAGCCTTAGTACAATACTGAATCTGCTGACCTTAAATTTGAGATAACAGCTGTTACTTTTAACGTTGTCTTATCAGCTCTTGAGGCGTGTACATGTAATAGGCTTGAACTGGTATTTGTCTCGTCAGAATCATGAAAGTCTACGCTGCAGTTCTTGTATGCCTGTGTATGTTTGCTGCTGAGAGCTGGTCTTTGCCCAGAAGAAGTGATGACAGTGATCCCAATGTGGCGGTCATCCAGCAGCTGGTGTCCAGAATTGACGCACTCGAGGCCGGACTGGAGGCGGAGAAAGTGCGAACAAAGCAGCTGGAGGGTACGCTGAAGCACTCTAGATAATGTACCATGGGGTGAGCGGTGGTCTAATAGGTAGCGCGTCGGATTTAGCCATTGCGCTACTGAACGGCCGTCACCAATGTCATGGCGATGAAGCGTGGGTTCGAGCCCAGGTCGAGCTTGTGATACTGTATGTGATACCGGTTTTTCCTGGCCACTGGGCTGCTCATCGGGGGTTTCTCTCCGGGTTATCCGGCTTTCCTCCCCCAGCAAAATTCTAAAAAAATAAATAGGATAGGTATTGGGTGGCGCTGCACCGCGGCGACGCGCTTCCTTCGGGTGAAGCAGCCCGAATATATATATATATATATATATATATATATATATATATAATTATGTGCTATACTCAGCAACCTCATTTGTTACCCACCTAAGACGAAAGGCTATCTTTCATTAAAAAAAACCAAACTAATTCTTTTCTACATAAGAGTGAAGAATATGAGCATAGCAGGGTTTTTGTTTTGCCGGTTTTGTTTTTAAAGTTTCCTGCAATCTGTTGAATTTCACAAACAAAATACAACAGCAATAGAGAAAAAAATTCTTCATGGACACTGGCTGTACATGTATCCATACAACCGGAAGTTGGGCTGCTCATCGTGGGTTTCTCTCCTGGTTATCCGGCTTTCCTCCCCCAGCAAAATTCTAAAAAAAATAGGATAGGTATTGGGTGGCGCTGCACTGCGGTGACGCGCTTCCCCCGGGTGAAGCAACCCGATTTTCCCGAAAGGGATAATAAAGTTTAAAAAAAAAATATATATATATATATATATATATATATATATATATATATATATGTGCAATACTCAGCAACCTCATTTGTTACCCACCTAAGACGAAAGGCTATCTTTCATTAAAAAAAAACTTATTCTTTTCTACATAAAAGAGTGAAGAATATGAGCATAGCAGGGTTTTTGTTTTGCCGGTTTTGTTTTTAAAGTTTCTTGCATTCTGTTGAATTTCACAAACAAAATACAACAGCAATAGAGAGAAAAATTCTTCATGGACACTGGCTGTACATGTATCCATACAACCGGAAGTGTATTTTGCAAGTCAGCAAAACACACACACACCAAGAGAGACGATCTGCAGTACAGTCTCAGCTCAACGCAGAGAAACAGAAAACTCAGCAGCATGAAGATAACAAATGCCCCTGACCCCCCTCCCCGTTCACTCTGATCTCTCTCTCCACAGCCCCCCCCCCCGCCCCCCCCCCCACCAATTCAGTATAATGTAAGGTGCACACGAGTTGTTTAATGGGGCGCGGTTTGTGTGTGTGTGTGTGTGTGTGTGTGTGTGTGTGTGTGTGTGTGTGTGTGTGTGTTTTGTGTGTGTCAGTGTGTGTGTGTGTGTGTGTGTGTGTGTGTGTGTGTGTGTGTGTGTGTGTGTGTTTGCATCAGTGCATAGTCCGCTGCTGAATAGGTCTGTAGTTATTCCGTCGGCATTTCTTCTTCAGTTCTTTAGTGAAACTTGTCCGAGGGTTGGCTTTATTATGCGTGTGTTTTGTTGTAGTTGTTGGGTTTTGTTTAACTTCTGTCTTAACTACGGCGATCAGTCTTAACACTGGTAAGGGGAGCCGGGGTGGCCGAATGGTAGAGCGCTGGACTTCCAGTTCTCGGGTCTTGAGTTCGTACCCCGGCTGGGGCCAGATATTTGTGCTCAGTGGCTTTTCCAAGGACGTTAAACCCCCAAACATCCACCCACCTTTAACACTGGTAATAGTTCCCTTATTCTTGTCCAGATGAGATCAGACAAAGAGTCGCCTTCTCCGCTTACATGTCCCACCAGCCCAACGTCCCGGCTTCTGACGGGTCCATCGTGCCTTTTGGCGGAGTCATCACGAACGTGGGCAACGCTTACGATCCGAGCTCCAGCGTCTTCACGGCCCCTTACGCTGGCAATTACGTGTTCTCCGTCCACGCCGACATCTCTTCGGTTTACCGGGCTTGTACCTTAAGACTCAATGGTCATACGGTGGTATATTGTTCGAACGACCGGGACATGGTCCACACGTCTTGTGCGACTGTCTTGAGTCTTCACGCTGGTGACAAGGTCACGGTCAATCACTCTGGTAACGCCGGCTACATCGATGCAGGGCGAGAGACGATGTTCATCGGCTTCCGACTCAGCTAAGTAACCAAGCGTTTCTAGGCAAAACCCACAAGCTTTATTGAAGCGTCTTTGGCATGACGCCAATAATGATACTGATTCAAACAACCGACCAGGAGGCTCCGTTTGTGTTCGTGTAGACCTACAAGAGGCTGCCGCCGTGTTTGCCATTTCTTGTTCAACACAAAGTCTTCTTGAAATGAATTGAAGAATGTTTATGTCTGAATCTGCCTGCGAGGCTGTGTGTGTGTGTGTGTGTGTGTGTGTGTGTGTGTGTGTGTGTGTGTGTGTGTGTACGCGCACTTGTTTGCTTGCTTGTTTGCCTCGAGCGGAACGGATCCGGACAACGATGTGCTAGGCGATAAACTGACACCCTTCGGGCACCAGAATGAACGAAACCTGAATGGTGGCTAAATACTACCACTACTACTACTACTAATAATAATAATAACAATATTATTATTATTATTATTATGACAACTACTACATGTACATTAAATATTACATATAAAATGGAAATTTGTCTTCGGGCTCGAGGAGCCAGGGTGGTCGAATGGTAGAGCGTTGGACTTCTAATGCTCGGGTCGTGAGTTCGTAGCCCGGCTGGGACCAAATATTTGTGCTGGCTTTTTCATCGTTGCCCCGTCTTTGATATCACCCGTATGTGGTGGAAAAGGACGTTAAACCCCCAAACACCCACCCACCCCCTGTCTTTGGGCTCACAGCAAGGCAAAAGGTTAGGTTAATATAAGAACTTACATGTCAATAAAAACGTGTACAAAAATCACATATTGAATATCAAATTTTGGAAAATGGATCGGCATGTGCAAGGAATTTAATCAATTAATAAATGACATTTCATATTAAATAAATGAATTCCTGTCAGGGGCTCTGAACGGCTTCACAGATCTCAAATTTGTCTTTCATTTATTTTATTTAAAAGTACCGAGTGTAACAAGTACAACTGAATTCCAACTTTTAGCTCTGTGAACTGTGTATACGGCCCAGTCCACAAGTTCCTTGACCTATTCAAGGGCTCCGTCAGACGTGGCGATGCCAGCGGTCTGAAATGCACCCCCAGCAAATTAAAATCGGCTCGCTAGGGGGGACGGAACCGCCCGGCCGTCGGCTCGCCAGTGAATAGAACACGGCCCCATTTTTCTCCTCGCTACGCCAGTCAATCGTCGCTGACCGCACGCTATCGCTCTTTGTTTAGTGTCCAGCGCCAGGCCGGCAGCGCCGGCGGTCCGTTCACTGCACGCTGGTAGCGTGTGAACGGAAACTGAAGCCGTTCGGCCAGCGTGCAAAGGCTCCGCGGGCTTGCAGCGTCTGCCGCAGGCTTAACTAAAGATAAGGCTGGTGACGACCCACATTGCGGTTTTTGGAACACATAGCATTGTCTGCGGTTTTCTGTTATCAGTATCCTCGACTATCACCCGAAGATACCGTATAACGTGACTTCACTCTACTGGCATTCGACGGGCAAGGCAAAATGGAGACCCATTCAAAGATGTTCCTGAACCTTTATGTGGTGTTAGCATGGACAATGATAGCGCCAATACTGCAGGTCAGCGAAGCGATGGAGCGGCCGGTACAAAGGAGTGACGATGCTGACCCCAACATGGCGATTATTCAGCAGCTGGCTGCCAAGGTCGATTCTCTAGAGGCTCAACTGACAGCCACTCGGTCAGAGGTCACTGGCTTACAATCACAGCTGAATGCCGAGAAACAAGCAAGACAGCAGCTTGAAGGTACATAGGCATAAAATGGCAGACTGGGAAATTCATGTTTTCACTGAGGATACTCTGTGTTTATGTTTTATTTATTTGTTTGTTGGGTTGGTTTTGTACGTTTGTTTGCTTTTTTTGGGGGGGGTGAGGGTGGTTGTGTGTTACAGAGCTATTTGGTTTTGCTCTTTGAGTTTGCCCAGTTATCATGAAGATTTCCCCACCCGACACGACCGTGCACTTAGCGGAAACTCCCGTATCTTCTTCCAAGGGTGGTAACTTTCGGAGCGTCCAAGCTCACCACGTACAAAGTCGACGCAGACGTCAGCCAAAACACCGGCAACATTTTTTTTTTTTTTTTTTTTTTGAGGAGGAAGGAGGGGGGAGGGGGGTGTCAGGTTGGAGGTTTGGTAACTACGGAAAGCGCTTTGGGGCCGACGGAAAGCGCTTTGAGACCGACTTTTCGGAGCTATCACCATGGGGCCACTTTGAAAAACTAATGAAGTACATGAAGGAAAAAGAGTGCTATATAGGGTTGTGGATTTACTCAGTCATGACAAGAGTTGCGGGAACTTGTTGGGCTGTCGTTGCAGACGAAAACAAGCACATAGTCGCGTTCTCCGCTTACATGTCCAACGAACCTAACGTCCCGGCTTCTTCCGGTTCCATCGTACCTTTCGCCAAAGTCATCACCAACGTGGGCAACGCTTACGACCCGACAACGAGCGTCTTCACGGCTCCCTACAGCGGTCCCTACATGTTCTTCGTCCACGCTGACATCTCGGCCGACTACCGAGCCTTCAGCCTGCACCACAACGACAAGGACGTGGTCCAGTGTCACAATGATGGCGGCATGCGGAGAATCGCCTGTGGAACCGTGATGAACCTGCACGCTGGTGACCGGGTCACCGTTGTCCACGTTCTGGCCAGCACGGGTTACGTCGACGCCGGGTGGGAGACTGCTTTCTCTGGGTTTAGGGTCCGCTGAAAGCCAAGCTCTCATTACAGTACCAGCGCCGGACCAATAATTCCGTAAAAAGAGAGAGAGAGAGGGGGGGGGAGGGGAGGGGGGGAGCGAGGGGGTTTGGGGGAATGTTTAGGGGTTTAACGTCCTTTTCCACCACATAGGGTGATATCAAAGACGGGGCAACGATGAAAAAGCCAGCACAATATTTGGCCCCAGCCGGGATCGAACTCACGACCCGAGCATTAGAAGTCCATTCGACCACCCCGGCTCCCCGGAGGGGGGGGGGGGGGGGGGTCCGAAGAACATATTTCGAATATACGGCCTTTTGAGACGACCTCATATATATTTTTTTTTATTAACATGTTGCGCGACCATAGTTTTTGTTCCTTCCATTTTGTATGCTGCTTCTATTGTTTTGGCTCATTTTTCCCCCCTACAACTAACAAGCGTCTTTGCAATGAACGATTGTCATTTGGGGCAGGAGTTGGGTCTGGGAGGGCGTGTGGGTTGCCGCCGGACCAATCCTGAGGAGCCTGCTACGGCCCTGAGTACAATCTAAAACTGTATCTCAACATTTGTAGTGTAACTGATAGTAATTCTGTATGTTTCTAGCATGCTTATCCTTTGGCCTCAATATGTATGTATGTATGTCAGTCTGTGTGTATAAGTGTGTACTTGTATTGTAACTCTGTTGCTTTTTCCTTATTTTATTTTTTTTATAGACCTGGGTGTGTACCAAGTACTAGCTTATCCATTTATCTCATTACATTTCATATGGTTCTGTTTTACTTTAAGCGTCGGTGTATGTGTGAATTTGTGTACGTTATGAAAAAAAGCAAAAATATGATTGATAAAAAAAAGAAAGCCACTGTGATTCGTATTAAAGTCAGTTTTTTGGGTTTTTTTTTTATTAAAGTTTTGAGAAAAAGTGAAACATCTCGAGATTTCTTTCGTGGTAAACCATTCGAACTAAGAATGTAAGCTCTATGTATACCACAATAAAATAAACACATTTGATATCAGTACAAGTTGATAAACAATCTTGCCCCACCACTTCCCCTTCCCTCCTCTGTGTGTGTGTGTGTGTGTGTGTGTGTGTGTGTGTGTGTGTGTGTGTGTGTGTGTGTGTGTGTGTGTGTGTGTGTGTGCATGCGTGTTCAAGTTTGTTACCGACGCACAGTCACTGCAGTCTTACGGTACTTTAGCACTGCAGACAAAAATTTAGATAAGAGATCGACATTTCAGATCATCTGCAGACGATAAGACTGACACAGACCAAAATCAGCCAGTTCGTACAGGCCAGTAGCACAGGCCGTGATCTACACTCGTGTACAGTCACCGCAAAGACACAGAAAACACATCTTCTTTGGTAACAGTTGCACTTCAAAACTCTAGTTCTCCCGTGTACTTGAAGCTGGCAGTCATATACCTGTCAGTTGCGAAGAAAAATGCCGAGTATCCGCATAACGTTGGTATGGATAGCTGCATGTGCTGTGGGCACACTGACAGCATTGTCAATACGGAGTGACGACAGCGATCCTAACACGGCGGTCGTTGAGCAGCTGGTGACTAGGGTGGATTCCTTGCAAGCCAAGCTGGACGCCGAGAAGCAGGCCAGAGTCGCCAGTGAGACTTCTGCTCGCCATGACGTGCAGACGCTGCAGTCACAGGTCCACTCCCTGCAGTCTCAAGCGCAGAACTTGCAGTCTCAGTTGGACAGCGAGAAACAGAAAACGCAACAATTGCAAGGTGAGCACGAAACCGCGCGTCAAATCTATGGCGCCCCTTTGTTTTTATTTGGATGTTAGATGATTGTAGGTCTAGCACACAGCTCGCCTCGACTGTGACAACAGCACCATATAAGATGAGAGGCTTGGAAATCGGCAGGCCTAGTTCTGTGTATAGGCCAGGGGCGTAGGAACCACGGGGGCCCTGGAGTCAATAAATTAGCTACAGGCAAGAATGAAAAACACTTTGTGGTAAATACTATGCGTCTGTCTCTACTTCTGTTCCTAGAGCACATGCACAGACTCTTACGTACTGATCGGGCGGGGCCGGTTCACTTATTCCAAAGTAACTACACGTACTTGAATTTTCCGCGCAGCAGCCGAATGAGAATGCCAAGTTCTAACACTGAGCAACGTCACATTGTATCACTGGGAGCTTATCACTGCCAAGCTCATTGGTATGGCATTGAAATGGTAATTTTGGCATTGACAGGGCGCACTTCTGCTTTTTTTTTTTTTTTTTAATTCTGTCTTTGCAGTGACGCACTCCCCATGCATAGTGATACCGGCACAGCTATTTTCAACTCAGAATCCCATATTCAAAGGTGCCGGTGGAGTTCAACACATCACCAAACGAAATTAAGTTTTATGAAAATACATAAAAAGGCAGTTGTCTGTACAGCTGTGCCTATTGAAACAATTGCCGGCTACAGAGTTTTGTTGTTTGTTTGTTTCTGGGTTTTTTTGTTTGTTTGTTTTGGGTTTTTTTCGAGGAGGGGGGTGGGGGGGGGGGTCGGTGGGAGGGTGCGAAGTATGTATACCGCAAGTTAATTATAAGTACTTAGATTCCGAGCCTCTTTCGTTCTCACTGTGCAGACTGAGTTGAATCAGATGTCGATTTCTGTTCCAGCTGAGAACAACCACAACGTCGCCTTCTCCGCTTACATGTCCCACGAGCCCAACGTCCCGGCTTCTGACGGCTCCATCGTGCCTTTTGGCGGGGTCATCACGAACGTGGGCAAAGCTTACAATCCCAGCTCCAGCGTCTTCACGGCTCCCTACAGCGGTCCCTACATGTTCTTCGTCCACGCTGACATCACGCACGACTACCGCGCCTTCAACCTGTGTCGGAACGGCCTTGTGGTGATCGCTTGTCATAACGACATGGACGCTAGTCGTCTGGCTTGTGGAGGGGTAATGACCCTGTCTCCGGGGGACACGGTTACTGTCGTTCATGCCCTCGAAAGCACTGGCCATGTTGATGCTGGGAGAGAGACGGTCTTCTCTGGGTTTAGAATCCACTGATGTTTGACTGAGAACGGCGGCCATCAGTGTCACTTGGGTTCCCTGATACTGACACTGATTATTACACTGAGTAACTCCTCGTTTATATGTCATTCACTGGCACCGAGTCACAATGGCCACCACTGGCAGGTATTGGTCCAGTAAATGGTCTTGGTATTCAGTGACGATGTGCGTTGAGTTCAGTTCTGTATTATTGATTCTTGGCCATGGGTTACACCTACCGTACACTGAGTGAAATCAAAACTGACGTGACACTGAGTCCCACCCGCAATCATTGATGTTAAAGTTGTACGGTCGACATGCATCAGTTCAGTTTGCGTCAGTTGGCCGGTATTGTCATGAAAGGCGGACTGTATATGGAAGAGCACCGCTGTGACTGAGGTCTGGACAAAACCGTGGCTCACTTGAAACTGAATCAATCAATCCATCCAGTCTGGCAGCCAGCTAACCCGGTAATCCGCAGTCGATTAACTGATTAACCAACCCGGCAATCAATCAGCCAGTTAACAATCAAGCAGTCGGTTAGTCAGATCTGGTGGTCATCGGTCCTACTAATTACCGAAAACAACGAAACGACCGAAAACAACCGAAAACAACTCTTAATACGGATAGAACGCGGTTAAAACATAGAAATAACAACACACAAACATGATTAAAGGTGAAAAAAGTGGCCTTAAAAAAAGCAAAAAGAAAAAAAGGTGATATTGCAGGAAAATAACCAGTCCGCACCAGAGTCGCTTCCCTTGGGAGACACGTTCATTTCGTCCTGTTCTCTTGGAGTGAATAAGTACTTTTTCCTTTAAACTAGTTTATTGTCTCTCTTTTCACCTTTAATCATGTTTGTGTGTTGTTATTTCTATGTTTTAACTGCGTTCTACCCGTATTAAGAGTTGTTTTCGGTTGTTTTCGGTCGTTTTCGGTTGTTTTCGGTAATTAGTAGGACCCGTGGTCATAACATTAATCAGATTATTATTCAGATGTGAACGAAGGAAAACATAATACAACAAACCAAACAATGTCTATCGTCATGCAAAGTTTGGCCGGTGCGTCTGGTATTTCAGTCTAGATTCTGTGAAAATGGCAATGTAAAATTTCCAAACAGCCGCTTTAAATACCTTGACCTTGACCTGAGTCTGACATGATGTCTGCATAGATCTTATCACTGTCTATCAGCATGTCAGATTTGGTGCCTCTGCTGTTTGTCGTTTCTGAGAAAATACCAATAGTAAGGTTTCCGCAAAACAGCTTCTATGGCCTTGACCTTGACCCAAGGCCATTGCAGACACGTATGTCTGTAAAGTTCTTATCAATATCTGTCATCATGCAAAGTTTAAATCCTCTAGTGTTTGCTGTAGATTCCGAGACAACGCCAATGTAAAATTTCGAAACACTGAGACAGCTGTTCTCATATAACATTATCACCGGCACAATATGTTATATGAGAAAATGCAAGTTGTTAAGGTTTACTGCGGACACACCGCGTACACACAGGGTGGGTGGGTGGGTGTTTGGGAGTTTAACGTCCTTTTCCGGATTCCGGCGAACACGCACACACAGAGCCAGACAGCCTCGGACAGGCACACACACACACACACACACACACACACACACACACACACACACACACACACACACACCGCACACAGCCGGACAGCTTTCGTGACCTTGACCTTGGGTCAAGGACACTCAAAATGATATTAGTGTTATATGAGAAAATGCCAATGTTAGGGTTTACTGCAGACACACGGACACACACAGGAAACAGACAGACAGATAGACACCTGACTGGCACACACACACACACACACACACACACACACACACACACACACACACACACACACACACACCGGCACACACACTGACACACACACACACACACCGGCACACACACACACACGCACGCACGCACGCACGCACACACACACACGCACGCAGGCACACACACACACACACACACACACACACACACACACACACACACACACACACACACACACAAAGACGACGGATTACAAGTGAGCCGCCCACTCCACGGTGCAAGGGAAACAATCTTTTTAAAGCTAAATATTGCGCTGCGCACAGTTATGTTTCTTACAAGTCCGCCGCCTTCCGTTCAATGTAGCAAACCGTTTATACTTAATAAACCGATCTACATCACCGTTCACCGAGTTTTTGCACGTTGTCTTCGTGTGACACTTTTCCTTTGGACAGTGTCTGAGAGCGTGCATATTACGATAGCAGTCTGTTTTACGGACAGAGATGACATCACTGGGCATGTGAGCATTTCCGCGATGTGGTGCAATCGTCAGACGGACGTTGGCTGAGAGAGACAGCACGCGCGTGGCAAGCTATTTGAAAGCACGTTCCGAAACGACTGACTTAAAAGAAGGTAAGTTCAAGTCCTTTGTGAAGCTTTTATGATTTTCTAAGCTGCCGCATAGACTCTAGTACTTTCAGAAAAAAATGTTCGCGGAACAGATCAGATGAATTCTGATTCCAGTTATACGGTGGCCACCCTCGCCAGTCCGGCCTCGGACGAAATTCCTTCTAATCGATAATCTAATCTAATCTTCAGCTATCGTTAAAGAACAGCATGAGAAATTACAACAAACAACAACAACAACAACTTAGTTTTATAGGTAATCGTTTTGCCCCAGCCTCTTAAAATCCCATTGTTCAGTTTGTTTCTCAGAATGTACAGTTCCTGAGAAATCAAATCAGTGACGTTCCAAACAGTTCGGCTCGGGTTAGTAGCGTTACTAGTAGCGGTTTTGATCATGTTAGTGGGTACATGCCACAGCATACCCACGGACATGTACATTCCTCTGGAAGTAGAGGTGCTGAAGTATGCTGTCAACCCCCACTTCTTGAACGAGCGTTTTCGTGAGCGTCAAAACATTGCATAACATACATGTGCAATGATGAATCATCTACCCCATCACCTGACGTGGTCAACCATTTCGAGGTCGAGGGGGTTCCCCTCACAATGTCCTGTGTCTACTGGTCCTAGAGACATACGAAATGCAGTTTGTTACTCAAATATAGATCTATGTTTACTTAAATATTTGATGTTAACTTCCATTCTCACACCATGTGGAAAGAAAAGGTGCAAAATAAACCTGTAGACAAATGAATAAGTGCCTTATTCAGCAGATCATTTGTATCACAGACAGTGAACAAATAAATTTATTCAGCAGATCAGGGGTAATAGAGGCACTGTCACGGTTTGAAATGAGGGCCAGGCATGCTCTGTCCCCTTGTGCTTTTGTTTGGAACATGCAGGGTGGGGAATTGTCAGTCATTTGGCAATTTTCAACCAAATTTCCTGTCCTTCTGCCACAAACATCTTCATTTCAGCTGAAGAAAAGGAAGGGGAAAATGTTGCACACACAGCCATGTATCATGATACATGTAATTCCATACTGGACAGTCTAACTTCAATTTTGAAGACTTTCATGTCAGTACCATTAAGGCAGTGTAAATTTAACTTTCAGGTGCCAGAAGAGGCTACTAAATGCCTTTAAAGATGCTGAAATATGTTTTCTTAAGTGGTGCATTGCCCTCATGGTCTCCCAGCAGTAGCCACTGCCGTCTAGCCTAGGTTTCAGTCTCTTTCCCTTCAGCAATTCCCCAGCCTGAACATGGAGAGTGTGTCTAATCCTTGCCACTTTTGGGCACATATTAGGGGTTCCTCAGTAATACTGTGGCTATCAACCATAGTTATTAAAACAGCATTTTTTATCTTGTTTGTTGCAGAAAATGCCAAAACTAGAAAGACCAAGCAATTCCACATGGGACTGCCAGGAGAGGGAGGCAGAAGACTGGCTGTACACTGCCCAATACATCAGAATGCGACCAAGCAGCATACAACGCAATCTGCAAGGTGCGCATGCACAACCCGGGGCAGCAGGGAATGGACACATGCAGAATGGTGTGCACCCGGGGCGTGTTGAAGGAAGCGCCAGAAATCCTGGTGCTGAGGCAGCCAGAGCAGCTGGTGGCCAATAGTGCATACTGACGGAAAGTTTGCCAGCAGCTCCACCTCTTCTGAACTGATGTTTGTCCTCCAGATCTGCATCGTCTGAAGAGCTCTTCTCCTCGGTGGCAGAGTCTAAGAGTTCGCTGACATCAGTACTTGTGGAATCCAGCATTGACTGATAGCGACTGATTCTAGTTTACAGTGATGCTGGTGGAGACTGATACAGGCTGAAGTTTGTGGAGACTGCGATCTATTGCTGGTGAATTCTTTCTGTAGGACTTGAATGTTCTGGTTTCGTTGTGCTTGGCCAGAACACCTTGTTAAACTTCTGCGCATATCATGAACTCTTTCACATCGATGCTTTTGAGCTAATTTGTGCATCACGAACGGTAGCATTTTCATCACTGTGAATAGACCACTTCATTCCAGCTCAGTAGACTTCCATCTTGTGATTTTGACTGCACAATCGTGGTCTAGAATGTTTCGTTAGTGAACATAGGCTTGGTGCATTTGAAGTTTCAACTTATACTATACACCCTGAGAGTAGGAGTCGTGCAGGTTAGAAGCTTCAGCTCACTCTCATGATCCTAGCTTATGTAGTTCTCCGCTTGTTGTGCATAAGAGAAACAGGTGTGGTACAAGTTGTACTGGCTCTGCAGTCATGTTCAGGCCAGGCCGTGGTTGCTGGAAAGCACACAAGGCCTGGCATGTTCTTAGCCTCCAGGTCTTGCTTGCAAAATGGGGAAGCAGCATTTTGCTACTGTTGTACCCATTCTCAAAAAAAAGAAAGAAGAAATTGCTGCAAGATGTGCGATAGAAACGCCCGAAAAATGAAAAAGAAAAAAGCATCAGCTACCTTACTCCTGACTGGCGCTCACCTTCACATTTTGAACTTCTGTGAACTGGTTGGTAGCCAGGCACCAGTCAATGACGAGCCCTGATGAATTCTGACTACCTCATTAAATTTTGCACTTTCTGGATGCTAATGAAGAAGGCGGCGCAAAGGGCTTTGAAGACTGAAAAGTTTTTCCAAGCCACATGCAGTGAAACCAGCTTGAGCGGCCGACATTCAGAGTGACCGCCACAATCTGACATCACATCTGCACTTTTTTCCACTGCATCTTCATTTGAGATTTTCCTGTTGGTTGTAAGGTCTTGGCACAGTCCCGGACGATGTCAATATTCAGGCTGTCAAGGAAGCTTTTTAAATGAAGATGCAGTAATGAAAGCGCAGATTTGACATCCGATTGCGGCAGTGACCCTGCTGGCCGGCCACTCAAGCTGGTTTGACTGGGCTTTGCTCACTCTTCGCTGAACTGAACAGGATTTGGTAAGCCATACATGGTCCTCCTGTTGAGCCATGCATCAGTCTCTAGTAAGTTAATAAGTTATACAAGTTTTGTGAATGATTGTTGTCTGCAATTACCAAGATGTTCTCTCATTATTTTCTTAGTTTGTTGTTGTTGTTGTCTTTAACTGTGTAAAAATTGTCATTTGGTGTGCACATTATATATGTTTTATGAGTTTTGTGAATGATTGTAGTCTGCAACCCCTGTGATGTTCACTTTTTCTTAAGTTTTTTTTTTTTCTCTCTTAAAATGTGTAAAAACTGTCATTTGGTGTGCACATTATTGCATGTTTTGGTACATGTATCAGATGTACTTGTAACTCGAAAGCAGCGTGCTTATTGCATGTAAAATTGTTAAGCAGGATTGACTTAAGAAGTTTGTTATTGGGAGGGTGATTTACTGAAAAAACAAACAAACAGATTTTATAAACTAAAAGTATTTCTTTCTGGCATGAAGTCATGTGATGTAATTTTGACGATTTTTCAAAAAAAAATTGTTTTGTTTGCACACATGCAAATAATTATGTCTGGCAACTTCTGATGCCAACTTGTGATATAACATGTATAGTATGTGACGATGAGAAAGATTTAACTATATATATGGTAAAACTGGCTTAAAGTATCATGAAGAAAAGTAGATTTTTTTTTTAAAAAGGATCTTCATACATTTGTGATATTATATTACATTTTACGTGTTATCTTAGTGTATTATACAACAGTGAAATTCCCTGTTAACACGTCATTGTTCAAGTTTTCTCATCAAATCTGTATTGACGGTGTAAAGTTTTAAAACAAGTTATTATTGAGGGTTTAAAGTGTTTGTTTTTTTTAAACTTTAATTAGGAGTGCATTTCAAAATTTTAATCCAGTGATTGACAAGAAGAAAATTTTACTCCCATCTGTCCTGCATAGTAAGAATGTGATTTCTGTTTACAACTGTGATTGTAAAATGCTGTTTATGTTTCCTGTTGTGTTAATGAGCACCGTCTGTTTCGTGCCAATGTGTGGGATTCATGTGTAGATCTGGAAGTTAAAAATTACCTGTAGATTTTCTATGCCTAGTGATACATGTAATACTTATTTCATCTGTTGGTTTTACTTTCATCTTTATTGTATATATGATTGCAGTGCAGTGAATAAAAGTGATAAAATCATTGTAATCTGTGTTGTATGTTGTAGTGTTCTGCTTGTGACATACACTAGTATTTAACCCACAATTTCATGATTCACAGTCCTACCATTACAAATTAATCACAGAAGTTCTGTTCCCTTTTGAAATAATCCTACCCATAAACTAGACAATTACTCGTTCAAATGCTGACATGTCCTCACAGCGGAAGATGCCACTGTGAACAGTTAAAATAAAACACCATGTGACTCTCTTTATATTTTTATTTTTCCAAAACTTTGGCCACGTTCACAGACAATATGTACAGCAGAAACACTAGTCTGCTCAACTTATACATTCTAGTGACACAGCATGGCAGACAGGGAGATTTTGCACCTTCACACATCTGAATGCTTCTGCACATTATACTGCCATGTATCAAACTAGGCAGGGTCACACATTTCAGTCATGAATTTTGAACCAATCTTCATACTGCTGAATGGACAAGGTATTGTTATAAAAACAGTTTTGCACTAACAGGCAAACTAACAAACAATCTGCACTAAAGACAAAGTCTTTCCCTTCAAATGACACACCACTGTCAAAAGAGTACACTATGCCAATACTATCACAGCCACCAGCGTCTTCCAGTATATCATTATCTGTAGAGGTAGTCTGCTTGTAGGTTGGCTGCAATTTCAGCTTCCCATTTGTCTCCATTACTTAGCAGTTTCTCCTTGTTGTACAGTAGCTCTTCGCGTGTCTCCGTTGAAAACTCGAAATTCGGGCCCTGAGGAAATAGAAGATGAATAAAGAGTGGGTACACTTTCAGTTTCACAAAACTAAGACCCTTACAAACATACGTACACACAAGAAATGAAGGGAACCAAAGGATAAGTGAAATCTGAAGGTAATATGTGCAGACCATTGAATCTCTCAAAGACTCAGCCAGCAGTACAGAAAAAAGGAAAAAGGAGAAGAGAAAAAGAAGCAGCAAATATGAAAAAAGGAAGAAAAATGTCAAGCATAGATACCACAGCATTTCTGCCGTCAGCTGGAAAAAAGGCCTAGGTGCAAAGGATCTGATAGCGGCTTATATCTTTTTTCCCACTTAATGGGTAGATTTACCTCACAGTCATTTTGGAATAAATACCTCTACAATAGCGTCGACAGGACATGCCTCCTGGCAGAAGCCACAGTAGATACACTTGGTCATGTCAATGTCATAGCGCGTCGTTCGCCGGCTCCCATCTGCCCGCGACTCTGCCTCGATGGTAATGGCCTGTAACACACACATAATATCCTCAGACTGACAGCTAAACACTTACAAAGATGCTCAAGAATTTAAAGATACAAGCCTTGGTCAATGAAAACCAAAGGTGCAACCAGCCCCCATAGTGTAGTGGGGCAGCACTTCACACCATGGCATGGACCTAGAGACCAAGGTTTGGATACCAGCCAAGGCAAGTGAGATTTTTCCTGCCTCAGTCAGCTCCTACATAGAGTGGGTGTGCCATTTTCACCACAGGTGCCACAGTTTCTGGGCCTGGTTAACGTTGTTTTGTTTTTTATTTAGTGACAGGAAACTCTGTCTCAAACTACATGGACCTCCTTAACACCATCATACCCCCACCCTCATCATCATGCATACTAAAACTTGCCTTAGCTTTCAAGCCCTTTGTGGATTCCACCCATGACCTGGGAGGAATACCACTGGAGCTGGTGAAGAGTTGGGGCAGTAAAACAACAAAACAAAAAAGAAGAACAAAACAGATGAAGAAAAAACCCCAAAGGTACAAAAACAGATAATTGTATTTGTTACTTTGCCATTTGAGAAATTCATGAAGGTGTCATTTGACAGTGCATTAGTTACCGTCAGCTATCAGTAGGATTGTGCTATTGCTGACAAACCTTCAGGACACATCTTACCGTCTGACAACAGCAAAAATAAACAGACAGGGACACTAAACAAAAACCACCACCACCAACAACAACAACAAAAAAAACCCTGCCCATCACCATGGTTCACTGTACAGAACATATGACTGATAATGGCACATCAAAACTTCTCTGCATGTGGCAACTCCGTGCATTCGCTAATTTGACATCCTCACCAGCAACCAAAAAAAAAAAAAAAAAAAAAAGAAAGAACACAATACCTGGGCGGGGCAGATGGCTTCACAAAGCTTGCAGGCGATGCAGCGTTCTTCTCCAGACGGGTACCGCCTCAAAGCGTGTTCACCTCGGAAGCGGGGAGACAGGGGCCCTTTCTCAAAAGGATAGTTGATGGTGGCTGGCTCCTTGAACAGGTGACCGAGGGTGATCCCAAGACCTGCACAACAGTGTCAACACATTATGAAATGTAAATGCTGGGTCTGCCGCTGAGTAGATCCATTCATCCATATAATTATATATAAAAAATATCTCTTGACTATTACAATACATGGACAAACTGAAATGCGAGGTTGGGAGTACTGAAGATTTTGTACAGCTCTGACCTTTTGTTGCTGTTCAAACTCATCCTTGTCTGATCATAAGTGGGAAAAAGCTCACGAAAGTCATCCTCAACCTCTATATATTCCACTGTGGGAATGAAATGTTTTTCCATCAATATTTCATTCTGGCCTTGAAACCAAACTCCAAATTTTCCTAAGCAGTGCCCTACAATGGTGATTATGAATATCAACGTAAAAATCATTTTCCCCACAACAGCCCACCCTGTTGCACAACATTCAAACCAAAGCAGCACTACAGTGTTCAATGGTGAGTTGCATCTAAAAAAATCCAGACATAGCAACATGGATACATTATTCAATGTAATAGTAAACCTGAGAAGCGTACCCTTGAACAGCTCTGTCCAGAAAACTGTCTGTGCTGCCCGGTCAGCAATCGGCTTCCAGTTCATGTCAGGGTCAGGTTTTCCCACTTGCTCTGAAAGCAGAGAAACCACACATTACTATTTATGTTACACATGTATTCATTATCTTGCGTTGAAATAAACAAACAACTGCTGACTAAAATAACTGATGCTTTCAGGAAGCAGCAAGGCCACAGCCATAATCCCAGACAGAGTCCATATGGTAAACGAGAGGCTATCATAATGACCACAAGTTGAAAGTAATATTAACAAATTAAAAATGAAAAATGAGTTAGCCAAATGCATACAGGTCACACATGACACAAGAAACCTATGAACAGACATGTCTACATACAAAAGTTAATAATCTCCCATGTAAGAAAATATTTTTTAACTTACTACGAATTATTAATATTATATACTCACTGAAAGCTGTTCGCTGTTGTAAAGCATATGTTGGTCGGACAGCATGTTTTAGAATGGACTGGGCTGGAATGCAAAATATAAGATTTTTATTACTAGTGTAATTATGTGAAACTGCCACAGTGTAAAGACTTTAGGAACACAACTGTATGTAACATTTGACTGGCTCGAAATTCACAGTCAAATTCAACTTCAGCAAATTTATTAACATTATAATGGTTTATGGGTGATATCAAAATAACCCAACCGCACCAGAACTACTGACCTATATCATTTTAAAGAGCAATAATGCGTTATTGTTTTCCTATGTAGCAATCCACAGAGAAACCCATGGTCACTGTCACACATGATACATCATTACATGTATTGTTTTGTAATTTTTCATTCATGATTATGCAAGTGTCAAACCTCTGCTTCGCACGTCTGGATTCAAGCTCAGAGCCATTGTTGTTTTTTGTCAACATGTAAAATGTATGCACAGAAAAAATAATAGTCTTTAGCTATATCAACAAGTATAACAGATACAGCCTTGGGGGGAAAAAAACAACCTCAGGTCATGTTATTTGACATTCAAGACCGATTTGTATCGTAAATTTACTATCGACGAGCTGCAGGGTTGTGAACTGGTTGAGACAGGAACAGCTGCTAACAAGCGGTTTAAAAGACGCAGAATGCAAGTTTGAAAGTGCACAAATACAGCAACATCAGCGAAAAGATTGTGAATCTTACCGCTGGCCTTCGCACAGAAAAGTTTGACCGTCGCCATTTTACCGACAACACCGGAAGCAGCGATCATGGGCAGTAACTCCTGAGCGAAAACGGCCTCCGCCGCTAACAAGCATTTTAAGCTTATCTCGCAATGACTTCGTCGTCCTCTCTCTCCGACGCTCTCTCTCTCTACGTAAAAAGTATGTGGTGGAAAAGGACGTTAAACCCATAAACACCCACCCACCCACTCTCCGTAAAAGGGCAGCTGACATCAGTGATTCGATTAATTTTCGGCCGTCAGTTTATGACTGATCAGTCTTTTCAGTCACTGAGTCAGTCAGTATCAGTTCAGTACTCAGTGATGTTGTCAGTTATACAATACACAGTTGTTATTATTATTATTATTATAACTGATGTCAGAGAGTTGCCCGGCGGCGATCAGTCCATGGTTGGTCAGTCACTCAGTCAGTTTAGTCACTGACTGAACATTAGCCTGCGCGGGCTGCGTGTGTCAGTATACCGGCGCCGGCGTAACTCGAGTCAGTGCAGTGTCAGTGTGTGTGTGTGTGTGTGTCAGTGAAAGACTGCGGAGAGAGAGAGAGGGGGGGGGGGGCATCACTGCCGAGTACATTTTCAAAAGTAAAACTGATACTGAAATCCGTCAGTGACTGAAAAACCCTTAGTTTGGACCGGCGAAACTGATCACTGAGTCACATACTGAGCGGTTCAAGTTGCTTCAGTCCTTCAGCCGTTCCGGCTCAGTCGTTTCTAGAGCTTCCTGACAGGCCGGCTAGTGCTAGTCAGTACTAGTACTGACTGACACGGGGATCTCTTCAAAATCAATTAATTATTTAATCAGTCATCAAGTTGTTCAAAACGGCCGGATTTGCTTCGTGTTGGAAACAAAATACACCGGCCAGAAACCCGGCAGTCACCGATATACCGGCAGGCGGCAATGCCGTACAGCCGGATCAGTACTGTGATGATTGTGGCTGAGGGGCTCCCCATGGGACCAGAAAACAAACGATACGGATACAGCAACGCGCTTCAGTGTTAATGAGTCGTTCAGTCTCAGTAAATCAGCCTCAGACAAACTGAAAAGCCACACCCTTGGAAGTTGCACCCGATTGGCACGTGACTCAAGCAAGTTATCCAATTTCACCCGGACGTCAGTGAAGTTTCCGAGTCAGCAGTATGAACTTACATTTGAAGGTCTGGCCTCGGCCGAAAGATCATAGTGACGGCTGAGTTCAGCTGAACAGGAAAAAGCTTTACTGTTTTCACATTCTTCGAATCTTGACCCAGTTATGTCAACAGTCATGTTTGGCATGTATAGAAAGTCCACAAAGAAGAAAACGGGAATTGTTTTGATAGTTATCTGGGCTATTGTAGTAACGATGGAGTGTGTTTCTACACAGATTTCCGCAACCGCGGCAGGCGAGGCTGATTCGGGCGAACGAACAACTTATGCCACCGTGGAAAACATTCGTACTCTCCCGCTCGAACTGTCTGGTGATTCAGCTGAAGGCAAACAGGATGACCCATGGACCATCCCAGCATCAGACAATGGCAAGACTAAACCGATGCCTTTGTCGGTTTCCGCTAAAGTTACCCCAGAAAACTTGGGAATGTTTGGATTTTCAAACGATAAAGATTCAAAGACGGACAAAAAGGATGACCCAGCAACAATTTTGGCACAAAATAATGGCGAGGAAATGCAGACAGAGATACCTCAACTTTCAGGAAATATCTCTTACGAGGAGAAATTCACACAAGCAGTTTTATCACTCACAGGCAGCAAAGCTAATACCACCTCTCCTTTGCCAAAGGTTGCGACTTCGCAAGTTTGGAATGATGGAAAGAAGGCGTCCTCTGAAGCTCCGAATGACATTGATGGCAAACGTGATTTGGCCACTTCTGGAGGTTGGAAAGATGGCAAACATAGTGTAGAGACTTTTAAACTTGGGAAAGAAGACAAACACGACGCAGTGACTTTTAAAGTTTGGAAAGATGGCAAAAATGATGCAGCGACTTCTGAAGTTTGGAAAGATGGTAAACGTGCCATAGACACTTCTAAAATTTGGAAAGATGGCAAACGTAACGCAGAGGCGTCTGGAGTTTGGAGAGATGGCAAACATGACACAGATGAGACTTCAGATATTTGGAAAGATGGCAAACAGGACGCAGAGACTTCTGGAGTCTGGAAAGATGACAAACATAACACAGAGACGTCTGGAGTTTGGAAAGATGACAAACATAAGACAGAGACTTCTGGAGTTTGGAAAGATGATAAACAGGACGCAGAGACTTCTGGAGTTTGGAAAGCTGACAAACATAACACAGAGACGTCTGGAGTTTGGAAAGATGACAAACATAAGACAGAGACTTCTGGAGTTTGGAATGATGGCAAACATGACGCAGAGGCTTCAGTTGGTGGCAAGGAGAATGCGTCCTCTCCGGAACTGACACACAGTGAAAACACTTCAGAAAAACCTGCGAGAAGAAATCTGACGCAAGAAGAGCTTTACAGGTGTACAGGACCCAAAACCTGCTCTCCCAGCTCGAAAGGTGTCGATATTAACTGCAGGCTAGTGGGAATGGCAGGGAACGTGGACTGGCAAAATCCTGGCGACAAATGCCGGCGATACATAGAGTGGTACATCCAGTTGCCACGTTATGACCACGGCATTGTTCTAGAACCTGTCTTCATGGACGACATCTACACCATGGAGGTTTACCACCCTGGCAGACGTGGATACACTATCACTATTGTCAAAGCCAACGAACCGCACTTGGTCAGGTACGTTAACTCTCGAGTGCATGGGTGTTTCGCCATAATTATTCCGACACCCTTACCAACTTCTGCAGCTTGTAAAACACACAAACACATCTTCAACACCATCATGTCGCACATCGTATAAATAACAGAAATTGGAAGTATTTTCAAAGTACGTAAAACAAAAATTGAAATATTTGTGTATGACAATTTTACCGTCTAAATTACATGGAACCTCGTGTTCATACTAAAATCGAGTTGGCGAACGATGAACAAAAACTACGAGGAATTTTGTTTGTTTGTTACTGTTGCATACTGAACACCTCCGTGAAATGAAGTACTGTATACATGCATTTATGCTGTACTCGCAGATCCAGTTACGCCAAGATATCGCTCTTCCTGCAACAGGGTAAGCACGCCCTACCTGTGCCCACCAGGATAACTTTCAAGTACTCTTCCCATCCCATCAACCAAATGCCAGTTCGAAAGCGTGCAAAGCCGTTAGTAATCGTGGGCGTTATGAGCGAGGTACTCCACGACTGTTCTCCTCCACGCACGGTCCCCGAGCCTTTGCTGTGTGACAAGGTGCAGCAGTGCGTCGGCGGAGAAGATGAGCCTCTTGACTGCCCGTACCGCTCGCCTGGTTGTGGTTACTGGACGCCGCTCGGTGACAATAGGTGTCTGGCGATCTTGTTTCTCGACAAACCGAAAGAGAAAGACGCAGCAAATTTCATGACAGCCGAGGACGCTTGCAAGAGCGCTTCTGGAGCAAGACTTGCGGATTTGCCCAGGTTGGAGGAGCAGAAGCTGGTAGCTGACGTAGTCTTTCGAAGCGGTCGCCTGAGGGCTGGGGTAGCGGTTGGACTCAGAAAGGTGGTGACTACGTCCGACAAACTCAGTCGTCTGTACAGATTTATCTGGCAGTGGGGAGGACAAGGCGGTCCCGTAGCCCACCTGGAAAGCCGCCTGCAAAGGAGCGGACTGCAGTACTACTGTGCTGAGCTTGACGTCTCTGGGTGGAAACACCGAATACAAGGCAGCAAATGTTTGCTGCTGGATGTCGACGGAATTGTCTGCATGAAGACAAATCCTCTTCTTTCATTGTCGCCTGGAAACGGAAACGTACGAGGTGGCGTGACGTTTCGGCCGGCTACCCGGTTGCCGCCGCCGCGAAGAATCATTACCAAGAACTGCTCTGACGGTTCACTGGCACTGAATTTCCATCCGTGCCCGCTGGATAACAAAGACGTCGGCAGTCACTGGTCGGACGGAAACTTACCTTTATTTCCGTGCGCTTTTGGCCATGGCGTCCATTATTCTCTCGTCTGCGACGGGAAAGATGATTGTGTTGATAAAAGCGACGAAACGGCGTGCAAGGCACAACGCACAACTCACGACGCGCTGTATGTTTGTCGGAACTTTGAAACTGTGCATGCTTCCTTAGAGTGCAACACGAAAGTCGACTGCTTTGACGGCAGTGATGAAAGCCGTTGTGCAGGTTGCAAAGGAGAATTGGTTTCCCCTGAATTCGGATGCGTTCCATACAATTACACCTGGATGATGGACACGAGTTGTGACTATTTCCATATGAGAGAAAACGATGTGATCGTGCCATGGGACGAAGACGACCGGCCTCTGTCCTCTATCGTGGAACTGGATGGGTTCGGTATGTCTTTTACCAGTCCCCTGAACGCAGGAGAGAGCTGTCCAGAGACTCACTTCCAGTGTACAGACAGCCAGTGTATACCTACTTACATGCTGAACAACGGTGAGCAGGACTGTCTTCAGGGAGAGGACGAGAACATTCCAGACGACCAGCTCATCTGCCCGGGTTTTTATCGGTGCTACGGGTCTGGGAGCTGTGTCCACGCGGACTATGTGTGTGATGGAATCTACCACTGCCCCAACAAGGACGATGAGCGATACTGTGACCTCGACTGTCCAGAGAACTGCACGTGCGAGGGTCATGCCTTCACTTGCCGCCAGATGTTTGATCCCCACATGTATCTTCAGGTGCGTTATCTGGACCTGAGTGGACTTATCAACCCTCCCCTTGATGAGGTTCACGTAATGCCGACACTAGTGTTTCTGAATTTGTCTTCTTGTGGCCTGACTAGCGTAGCTTTGTCAGGTATGCCGCTCTTGAAAGTTTTAGACCTGAGTTTCAACAGCTTTCAGGAATTTGGATCGATACAACTAGAAGAACTAACGGGACTGACGCACTTGAATTTGTCAGGAACTTTCTTAGCAAAGCAGCTGACTGATAGCTTTACGTCATTCACAGAACGTGCTGGTTTAACCAATCTGCAAATACTGGGCCTTTCTGCAACTGGCATCGAGAAAATCGGACCTAGAGTCTTCAGCCAAATGAAAGCACTCACCAACCTGGATATCCGTAACAACCCGCTTGTTGCGTTCGACAAGGAATTGTTTAGAGGTCTGAAGGAGCTGAAGGTTTTGCATGTTGACGATCCCAGATTGTGCTGTGATCAGTTCTATCCTGACACTGAAATAAGCGAGTGCTCTGCTCCGCAGGACGAACTGTCTTCTTGCAGTGACCTCCTGCGTTCTCTCGTCTTCAGAGTGTTTCTGTGGACTTTCTCCGTTCTAGCGGTCATCGGTAACAGCGGCGTTTTGGTCTACAGGCTGTGTTTGGAGAGAGAAGGCACATCTCTACCGGACCGGCTGCTGGTCATCAACTTGTGCTTGAGCGACCTGGTGATGGGAGTGTACATGGCGATCATAGGGACAGCTGATGACTACTATCGAGGTGACTACGTGTCTAGGGAGACGGAGTGGAAAGAAAGCGGTATTTGCAAGATGGCCGGCTTCCTTGCGTTCGTGTCCAGCGAGGTCTCGGCGTTCAGCATTTGTCTCATCACGCTGGATCGATTCTTGGTCGTTCGCTTCCCTTTCAGCGTTCATCTTCGTCTGACGAAGTTCACGGCCTTGCTGACTTGTGGCGCTACCTGGGTTTTGGGCGTAATTCTCGGTGCGCTCCCTTTCCTCCATACGTCTTGGCAATTCTACGGTGTGAACTCCATCTGCCTCCCTCTGCCTGTGACGCGACGAAGGTTCGGTGGCCGTCAGTTTGCTTTCGGGGTGTTCATCGTCCTGAACTTTGTCCTTTTTGTGTTGATCGGCGTTGGGCAAAGCCTCCTCTTTAGGCAGATCCGCAGCTCCAGCAAGGCGGCGACCCAAGACCGTCAGCAGCAGGAAGTGGCCATCGCCCGCCGACTCCGCTCTATCGTGTTGACCGACTTCTGTTGCTGGTTCCCTATCGGCCTGCTGGGGCTACTGGCTGCTGCGGGAATTCCCATCCCTGACGAGGTCAACGTGGCCATGGCCATCTTCGTACTGCCGCTCAACTCGGCCATCAACCCGTTCTTGTACACGCTCAGCACGCTGCTAGAACGTCGGGATCAGAGGCGAATGGCGGAGCGCGTGGAGAAGATGCGTAAAAAGCTCCTAGCGGAATTGCGAACGTGGCCACGCGAGAAAGTGGAGCACCTCGTGCGCACCATCTTCAGGGACATCCTTGTCGACAGGGATCTCCAGTGGCTGCGGGCTGGTGGAAAGAAAAACGAAGGAGAAGTTTCTGATGAACTGGCAGAGTCAAAGGTCGCGACTGACCGCGCCTCGGGTGCGTTGAATACGCGTGAATAGCCACTGGAAGACGTCCCCGCGGATCAGGTGAACGAGGTCGGGCAGCTCTCGAGAAATCCCCATGAGGAAAAAGAAAGGGAAGGGTTGTCCGGACTATAAGCAAGACATGCCCCTGCCCGGAAACTGTATTGTCAATGTTCTCATGCACCCTCAAAGGGAAGGACTTTTTAACCAAGCAGATAACTGTACGTAAGCATGTTTAAACAAGAAAACGAACACGCCTATGTAATCAAAATCTTTACTCATCGCCTGGATTAGTCCGTCTTCGTTGCTGTTTTAGACTGGGGCACAGAAATGTCAGCGTACGCTCTCACGCAATATAAAATTGACACTTACTGTTTTCTTTAAAAAGGTGCATACAGTGCACAACGGGGCAGTGTCTGACTATCCCTCATACCATCGGCAGACTGCCTGATGCTGCTTGGTTCAGTTCAGTTCAAAATGACGGCTCTGCGTTCAGGAAAGCCCATATGCGCTTCATCAAAGTTTGCTCCCCTTAAAATCAATCGAGCACAGCATAGTGCGGCTTCGAAACTTTGGAAACTTTTGGACCATTGCTATGTCAACCTTGTCGTCCGGATGAACATGTTTATTAATTGCGTAAACAAAAGTGTCACGTTTACTTTGCGTGAGGGTGTACGTTGTTCATTGGCCACGCGCATTTGCACTTTGAATAAAAGACTAAGAAACGACAGGGTCATTTGTCTGGTTGAATGGTGAGTGTTGCCTGCGCTGTATGGAAAACAGGGAGTCGATGAAAATGCAGCACAGCCCAGTACGGCAAGGTGAACTACACGTTACCAAGACAAAACAATACCGAATGTTTATTGAAAAAAGAAAAGAATGAAAATGTAACAAACAAACAAACAAACAAACAAAATACAAGCATACAACTGCAGTCTAAACACACTGACCTAAAGATCTTAAAAATAAATAGCACCCCCCCCCCAAAAAAAAAACAAAAAAACAAAAAAAACTCTCTCTTGAAAGCTCTCCCTATTAAATGACAACGAAGCATTCAAAGCGCTGTCCTAAATTAATAAATGCATTTCTTGAATTTTGAAATGTTTGTAAGCGAATGATTTCATCATAGATGGGTAGCTGGGAGCTATGATTTGATTATTTTCCGCAAGTGCATGATCTCAGAGTCGCCTGTCATTCTGAGGATGAGAAGTTAACAAATTTAGTTCTGTTTTGCACTCGCAGACACGGAGGACACGCGCTCGCGGATACGCAGATACGCAACCGCTGACACTGAGCCAGACACACACTCGCGGACACATACGCACGGACAGAGATGAAGACACACAAAATTCGTATTCTCGGCTCAGTGATCAGGGTGGGTGTTTGGGAGTTTAACGTCCTTTTCCACGAGAAAAAAGGCCAGCACAAATATTTGGCCCCAGCCGGCGGGATTCGAACTCACGACCCGAGCATTGAGAGTCCAACGCTCTACCATTCGGCCACCCCGGCTCCCCGCTCAGTGATCAGGATGTCTCTGGTTTTCAGTATCACTGGAGACTTACGGTCATTGTGGCAGAGAAGAAAAATATAAATATAGACTATATCGAGCGACAAAACATTTATTCCGGGGTGCACTCACCCTGACCTGCACAGCTGGCTGCCGGTTACAGAATAAAAACTGTCCGCTTTATCATGAAGTGTAGAAATGTTGAAGGGCGGGAGTTCTTTACTTCGATTTTTTTTTAAAAGGAGTAAATACTACTAATACTGCTACCACTCGCATTAATATAGGCGCTTTATCCAAAATATTTGGCTCAAAGTGCCGCGAGCTATACCCAACACGCACGCTCACGTGAATCACACGCATTCTCACACACGCTTGGACGTGAACACATAACATCACGTGTTGCGAAGGGCCAGATCAGCAATTTATGTTTCGGAAAGTTGTGCGTGCGCGCTTGCGTGCGTGCGTGCGTGCGTGCGTGTGTGTGTGTGTGTGTGTGTGTGTGTGTGTGTGTGTGTGTGTGTGTGTGTGTGTGTGTGTGTGTGATGGGAATCAAAGGCATGCATTTTGAAATACTGAAACTGATTAAACAAACAAACAAACAAACAAACAAAACACCTTGATTTCGGACGAAGCTGTTTACGCAGACGCCTTCTTCTCGAGTCGTTTCTCCAACGAGAAGGTACAGCAGTCTCATGGAAACGTATCAATTATTCAACTGTGCAAAAGGTTTGCACCGTGCTGGAAACAAAACGCCGGCACCGCCAAACCAAGCCCAGACAATGTACACATGGGAGGGGCTCCTCGTGGGACCAAAAATCAAAAGATACTGATACAGCAACGCAATTCTCCAAGAAATCTCAGACAAAAAAGACACACCCTTGGACTTGCACCCGACTGGCACTAGACTGTATCCAATTTCACCTCCTGACGTGAAGAATTTCATCAGCAGTATAAATTTACATTGGAGCTTTGGCGTCGCCCGAAAGATGCGAGTTTAGCTGTCAACAGGAAAGCCGGCTTTACGATTACCGTTTTCACATTCTTCAAAACAAGCTATGTCTACAGTCACGTTCGGCATGTGTAGAGGATCTACAAACAAAAAGACGGGAATTGTTTTGTTAGTATGCTGGGCTCTGTTAGATGAAGTTGGGTGTGTTTCCGCCGGACGGATTTCAGCAGACGTAAGTGATTCGGACGAAGGAAACAACGATGACACTTCGAAAAACATTCCCACACTCCCTTTCGAGAATGTCTGACGTTTCAACGAAAGACATACATGATGACCCGTCGACCATTCAGCCATCAGAGAAAGGGAAGACAAAACAGATAGTCATTGCCGGTTTCCGCGAATGTTTCTCCAGAAAACATGGAGATTTGGGGCTATTCATACCAAAATTCAACGACAGATGAAAAGAATGATCCAGAAACAATTATGACACCAAAGAATGGCATTGAAAACCAGACGGAGATGTTTGCATTTTCAGAAAATTTCTTTATAGATAAGAAATTTGCACAAGCGGGTTTACCGCCAACAAATGGAAAAACTAATACCGCTTCGACTTCGCAAGTTTGGAGTGGTGGGAAAGAGAGAGCGTCAAAAGAAGTTCCGAATGATGGCAAACGTGATCGGGCAACTCCTGAAGACTGGAAAGGTAGCAACAATTATGCAGAGACTTCTGCAGCATGGAAAGATGGCAAGAGCGACACACCTACTTCTAGAGTTTGGAAAGACGGCAAAATTAATGCAGGTACTTCTGGAGATGGGAAAAATGGCAAACATGACGCGCACACTTCTGTAGTTTTGAAAGGTGGCAAAAGTAACACCGACACTTATGGGGTTTGGGAAGATGGCAAAAGTAACACCGAGACTTCTGGAGTTTGGAAAGGTGGCAAAAGTAACACAGAGACTTCTGGAGTTTGGAAAGATGGCAAAAATAGCGCAAAGACACCTGGCGTTTGGACAAATGGCAAAAATGACGCAAGGACTTCTGCAGTTTGGAAAGGTGGCAGAGGTTACCAAGCGACCTCCGACGATGGCAAGTTTGACCGAACGACTTCTACAGTGTGGAGTGGTGGCAAGGAGACAGCGTCTTTGTCTGCACTGACACACAACGAAAGCGCTTCAGAAGAACCCTCGAAAAGAAACCTGACGCAAGAAGAGCTGTACAACTGTACAGGGCCCAAAACCTGCTCCTCTTTCTCCTTGACTGGTGTGAATATTAACTGCAGGCTGGGGGGAATGGCCGGGAACGTGGACTGGCGGAATCCTGGCGACATGTGCCGGAGACACATCGTATGGAACATACAGTTGCCGAGTCATGACCACGGCATCGTTCTAGAACCTGGTAGCATGGACGACATCTACACCATGACGGTTGACCACCCTGATGGAGACGAGTCCACTACTGTCGGAGCCAGCGAGCCGCACTTGGTCAGGTAAATGCGATGTAATGCAGGCCACTGCAAACAATCAAACAAACAAACAAACAAACAAACAAACAAACAAACAAACAAACAAACAGAATCAGTTCAATTCAAGATGACCAAGATGAGCTCAGAAAACCCCAATTGCTCAACACACCATCTAACAAAGGTTTCTCAGTTGTAGCCTTTGAAAATGTCTAAATGTTTGTCTGACACATGGACCTTATACGCTCCTTTAGGTTCCATTGTCAGCCAACCAACAATCTTATGACACTGTGATGGTTGATGATATAAATCACATTAATAGTATTAAAAAATAGAAAAAGCCAGATGATATTGTTGCTAAATGTCCACATTGCTAAATGTCCACAAAATAATAATAATGATAATGTTAATAATAATAGTGATAATAATAATAATAATAATAATTATTATTATTCCTTCGTTAACAAACGGCAACATTTTCAGCCACAAACTCAACTTCCCGTTTTCCGCAGAATCATAGAGTTGCTTTGCGGAAAGGGAGCAGAGGGACAGCCTCCGATATGCGGAGAACTGTATATATTATACTACTATAGGTTGATTTTCGGGGGGTAGGGCCGTAGGTGTAGTTCTCGGGAGGTGACTGAGAAGAAAGTTGTAGCCCTCGGCCTTGGGCCTTGGGCTACAACTTTCTTCTCTGTCACCTCCCGAGAACTACACCTACGGCCCTACCCCCGAAAATCAACCGATAAACAGTTTTGTTTAAAACCAACATTTCGGAAACAGTGAATGGCTTCTTCCCCCATGCTTGTTTACAAGAGAAAATCTATGAGGCGCCATTTGCACGAAGCGGGCCTGAAAGATGAAGCTCGTTGCTGAACAGTACATCTATCGCACTGTTTGTGCGTTTGGCACGTTCGAAACTGTGCTGAAACTATCAGATCAGTTTATAAAACCTAACTCAGTGATTAATCTCAGTTTCAAAAAACGAGTTTTCGCGTAAAGCTGAGTTGTAAAACCAAGCTTCAGCTTTGGTGCAAAGCGGCAAGCCGGTTTGGTGCAAACGTCGCTTCATATGAAATCGGCGAATGGCCATCCCGCTTGAAATTTCCCAATGATTCTTTGGAAGAGGTATGTATGTGAAATGTTTGTTGCATTGTCTGGGCAGTTTGTCGTGTTCAGCCATCATTTCTATGCGTTCTCTTATCATTTGCTTGCTCCAGAGTCCTATCAGTATCGCTATGCTGACACACCTACCTTTCACTGCAGAAATGATCTAAGTAGCCGTTTGGCGAATTTTTCGTTAGATTTCCGAGGTCTGTGACTTCACATTGGCAAAAAAATCGATCTGCGTTCGCGCATGTTGATATTTAGTGACAGTCAGAGCTATATCATAGTCCGAAACGATTTTACGGCTTCGCAGCAAGGACACAGCAGACGAAGTCAAGTGCTCAAGGGACCGCACCTGATTGGCTGGCCGTTTACCGGAATGTCAAAGGCACTAGAATTTTTTTAAGCCTGGTGGGTTTTAGACAGGGACTTTAGCAGTGTTTACGTGGGTATCGCCTTTGTTTACAAAAATATCGACGTCGTTTCGCTTGGCGGTGTATGCAGGGCTACCGCACGACTCTGCAAAAAATCGCTGTAGGAGAACTAAAATGAAATGAAAACAAATATTTTTATACTACATTCTACCTGCAGGTCTAGCTACACCAAGATATCGCTCTTCCTGCAGCGGGATAAGATCGCCCAACCTGTGCCTACCAGGATCACCTTCAAGTACTCTTCCCATCTCATCAACCAAATGCCAGTTCGACAGCGTGCGAAACCGTTAGTAGTCGTGGGCGTTATGAGCGAGGTACTCCACGACTGTTCACCTCCGCGCACGGTTCCCGAGCCTTTACTGTGCGACAAAGTGCAGCAGTGCATCGGCGGAGAAGATGAGCCTCTTGACTGCCTGTACCGCTCGCCTGGTTGTGGTTACTGGATGCCGCTCGGTGACAACAGGTGCCTGGGTATCATATTTCTTGACAAACCGAAAAAGAAAGGCGCGGCGGATTCCAGCACAGCTGAGGAGGCTTGCAAGAGCGCTTTTGGAGCAAGACTTGCGGATTTGTCCATGTGGGAGGAGCAGAAGCTGGTAGCTGACGTAGTCTTTCGAAGCGGTCGCCTGAGTAGTCATGTAGCGGTTGGACTGAAGAAGGTAGCGACTATGTCCGACAAGCTCAGTCACATGTACAGATTTATCTGGCAGTGGGGTGGACAAGGAGGTCCCGTAGCCCACCTGGAAAGCCGCGTTCAAAGGAGCGGACTGCAGTTCTACTGTGCTAGGCTTACCGTCTCTGGGCGGAAGCACCAACTGCTACCGCATAAATGTATGCTGGTGAACTTTGACGGAATTGCCTGTATGAAGACAAACACCCTTCTCTTACCGACGCCTGGAAATGGAAAGGTCCGAGGTGGCGTGACGTTTCGGCCGGCTACCCGGCTGCCGCCGCCGCGAAGAATCATTACCAAGAACTGCTCTGACGGTTCACTGGCACTGAATTTTCATCCGTGCCCGCTGGAGAACAAAGACGTCGGCAGTCACTGGTCGGACGGAAACTTACCTTTATTTCCGTGCGCTTTTGGCCATGGCGTCCATTATTCTCTCGTCTGCGACGGGAAAGACGATTGTGTTGATAAAAGAGACGAAACGGCGTGCAAGGCACAACGTACAACTCACGACGCGCTGTATGTTTGTCGAAACTTTGAAACTGTGCATGCTTCCTTAGAGTGCAACACGAAAGTCGACTGCTTTGACGGCAGTGATGAAAGCCGTTGTGCAGGTTGCAAAGGAGGACGGGTTTCCCCTGAATTCGGGTGCGTTCCATCCACCTACAACCATGTCATACGCACGAATTGTGACTATTTCTATGTTAAAGAAAACGATGTGATCGTGCCATGGGACGAAGACGACCGGCCTCTGTCCTCTATCGTGGAACTGGATGGGTTCGGTATGTCTTTTACCAGTCCCCTGAACGCAGGAGAGAGCTGTCCAGAGACTCACTTCCAGTGTACAGACAGCCAGTGTATACCTACCTTACATGCTGAACAACGGTGAGCAGGACTGTCTTCAGGGAGAGGACGAGAACATTCCAGACGACCAGCTCATCTGCCCGGGTTTTTATCGGTGCTACGGGTCTGGGAGCTGTGTCCACGCGGACTATGTGTGTGATGGAATCTACCACTGCCCCAACAAGGACGATGAGCGATACTGTGACCTCGACTGTCCAAAGAACTGCACGTGCGAGGGTCATGCCTTCACTTGCCGCCAGATGTTTGATCCCCACATGTATCTTCAAGGTGCGTTATCTGGACCTGAGTGGACTTATCAACCCTCCCCTTGATGAGGTTCACGTAATGCCGACACTAGTGTTTTTGAATTTGTCTTCTTGTGGTCTGACTAGTATAGCTTTGTCAGCTATGCCGCTCTTGAAAGTTTTAGACCTGAGTTTTCAACAGCTTTCAGGAATTTGGATCGATACAACTAGAAGAACTAACGGGACTGACGCACTTGAATTTGTCAGGAACTTTCTTAGCAAAGCAGCTGACTGATAGCTTTACGTCATTCACAGAACGTGCTGGTTTAACCAATCTGCAAATACTGGGCCTTTCTGCAACAGGCATCGAGAAAATCGGACCTAGAGTCTTCAGCCAAATGAAAGCACTCACCAACCTGGATATCCGTAACAACCCGCTCGTTGATTTCGACAAGGAATTGTTCAGAGGTCTGAAGGAGCTGAAGGTTGTGCATGTTGACGATCCCAGATTGTGCTGTGATCAGTTCTATCCTGACACTGAAATAAGCGAGTGCTCTGCTCCGCAGGACGAACTGTCTTCTTGCAGTGACCTCCTGCGTTCTCTCGTCTTCAGAGTGTTTCTGTGGACTTTCTCCGTTCTAGCGGTCATCGGTAACAGCGGCGTTTTGGTCTACAGGCTGTGTTTGGAGAGAGAAGGCACATCTCTACCGTACCGGCTGCTGGTCATCAACTTGTGCTTGAGCGACCTGGCGATGGGAGTGTACATGGCGATCATAGGGACAGCTGATGACTACTATCGAGGTGACTACGTGTCTAGGGAGACGGAGTGGAAAGAGAGCGGTATTTGCAAGATGGCCGGCTTCCTTGCGTTCGTGTCCAGCGAGGTCTCGGCGTTCAGCATTTGTCTCATCACGCTGGATCGATTCTTGGTCGTTCGCTTCCCTTTCAGCGTTCATCTTCGTCTGACGAAGTTCACGGCCTTGCTGGCTTGTGGCGCTACCTGGTTGTTAGGTGTAATTCTCGGTGCGCTCCCTTTCTTCCACACGTCTTGGCAATTCTACGGTGTGAACTCCATCTGCCTCCCACTGCCTGTGACGCGACGTAGGTTCGGTGGCCGTCAGTTTGCTTTCGGGGTGTTCATCGTCCTGAACTTCGTCGTTTTTGTATTGATCGGCGTTGGGCAGGGCCTCCTCTTCAAGCAGATCCGCAGCTCCAGCAAGGCGGCGACCCAAGACCGTCAGCAGCAGGAAGTGGCCATCGCCCGCCGACTCCTCTCAATCGTGTTGACCGACTTCTCTTGCTGGTTCCCCATCGGCCTGCTGGGGCTTCTGGCTGCGGCGGGAATTCCCATCCCTGGAGAGGTCAACGTGGCCATGGCTATCTTCGTACTGCCACTCAACTCGGCCATCAACCCGTTCTTGTACACGCTCGGCATGCTCCTAAAGCGTCGGGATCAGAGGCGAATGGCAGAGCGCGCGGAGAACATGGACAAGAACGTCCTTGAGGAGCTGCGAAAGTGGCCGTGCGAGACAGTGGAGGACCTCGTGCGCACCATTTTCAGGGCCAGCCTTGTCGACCGTGGTCTCCAGTGGCTGCAGGATGGTGGAAAGAAGAACGAGGAAGAAGTTTGTGATGATCAGGCAGAGCCAAAGGTCGCGATTGACTTCGTCTCGGCTGCTTCGGATACACATGAGTAGCCAGTGGAAGACAACGAACTCTGACTAGCCACTGAAACTGGAACATGTTAACCTAGCTTGGGCAGCTCTCGAACAGTCCCATTCAGGAAACGGAAAGGGTCGTCTGGACTCTAAGCAGATATGGTCAAGAGCTTTAATTTAGATCCGGATTTGTCCGTGTTTGTTGCTGTTTTTGGAAGCAGCATTAACGTCAGCGTACACTTTCACGTATTATAAACTTTTCCTTTTCATCGGAATTTAGTTTTGCATTTTCTTTCAATTTTTTTTGCGGCTGAACTTCTCCAAGGCAGAGGGGAGGGGGGGGGGAGGAGGAGCCGGAGTACCTGAAGAGAACACCCGACCATCGGCCCGAACGAACGGTGCCACATATGACCGAGAAAAACATATTAACCGAAGGGGGACACGAACCTGGCCTCTCGCATTGGTGACAAAGTCGTAACCGCTAGACCACCGACTAGACTTGATGTCACCCTTGATGGGGGACAAACGGTGATTTTTGGCATGCGGAATTATTGTTATCAATGGAAAGTGCAGTAAATAAACGTTCTTTTGGCATGAAAAATGTTTCTGTAGCATGATGTAGGCCTTTGATGTGTTTGTTAAAACCTTGCTGATTGTGAGAGAATAGTTGGTTAAGTGTAACACGGGAAACCTGCCAGTATGGCGTGGTTGTATGATATGTTCTTTTTAAAACAGTTTATAAGATATAATTCAGCCTTGAAATTTTCACAGAGGTTGTATTAGTTGTCTAAGGACCCGAAAATTTCAAAATCTGTAAGTTGAAAGTTACAAATCTGTAGGTTAAAAATCTGTAAGGCTGAAATTGACTCCCATTGCTTTGTTGTTGTTGTTGTTTTTCGATTTTCTCAAAAGTAACTGCGACTTTGTCCCCTATTCTGTGGGGTTCCAACACAGTTCTTCGTGTCATGTGACCTATTTTGCAAAGGAAAACGCCTGTTCATATTATCATAACCGCTATTTGCATATATATCGTATTAAGACAAAAGTGTCGCGTTTATTTTGCGTGTGGGTGTACGCTGTTCGTTGACAATCTGTACCTTGAGTAAAAGTTTAAAAAAAAAAAAACCCGAGCGTAATTATCTCCTTGAATGGTGGGTGTTTCCTGTACTGTACTGAAAACATGCAATCGATGAAAATGCAGCACTGCATAGCACACCACACCACAGCACAGAACAGTAGAGTTAAGCAGGATAAAGAAAACCAGAACAAAACAAAACAAAACATAAATCAGAATGTTTTTTTTTCTTTACTATAAATTCACAATATCGCACCTTGTAGATCAATAGAATACTGACTGAAAAAAATTGCATACAAAAGAAACAGGAAAATCATGGTTTTAAAAAACGTCCAAGAGGCACTTGCAGTCCAAAGTACAATGAGGTCTCCAAACGATAATAAACGCACACATTACGTTCCCTATTCGGGATGATAAAAGAACTGCCATTGTCATTTTCATTCTCATACCACTGCTGCCACAACGATTTGTGCAGTTTCAGTTTTATAAATTCATTCATTTAAAAAAAACACAGTTCAGCCAGAAACAACTCAGTTACGTGCGTCTGAAGTCTACCTAAAAATACAGGTCGGGACATAACATATTTGTTGTAGGCCAAATGGCAAAAGCATAACGAAACTACATACACACAGTTTATCAGTCTTGTTACCTCAATTTCAAATTGACAAAATTAGCGCCTGCGTTATAACACACACATGTATGTACACGCACGCACACGCACACACACACACACACACACACACACACACACACACACACACACACACACACACACACTCTCTCTCTCTCTCTCTCTGACAAAGCTTCTAAAAATAGCTGCCAATCAGCGCCGTTTAGCTGGTCCTCAGTCCGCAGCTAAGTAATGTCGTCTGCACGGTAACGCGGTACACTTCTAGAAGAACTTACGCGCCGGCCAGAGTCACCACAATGGTCTCAGATGCTATACTGTGACCCAAGTTTCTGATTCTGATGTACGGATTAAGGGCATTCGATGAACAGTTATCTTGCAGCGTTGTTCTATGCCTGTCATACGCATTGAGACTTTAAACAGGAGAACACGTTCGGCGGTTGGGTCCCTGATAGCTCAGGGCCTATCAGTGACACGTCCCATATACTGCCAACTGTTCTTCTGCGGTTTGTTGGGGGGGGGGGGGGGGGGGAAGAGAAAAAATAGTTTTCGTTTCACCATTGACTAAGCCAGCCGCGTAAGATCCTAGAAACGATACTCTCTTGTTGAGGACTGCAGTTTCTGCATGTCTTGCTGCAGTTGTCAGCCATGAACGCTCCGTTGGTGGTGCAGTGTCCCAGCCTTGCGTACTGGCCACATAGGGGATCCCTGTCGGTGCAGGCACCTGAAATATAGCAAGAAAGCGCCCAAGTTGTTAATCAGGCTTTGAAAGTAGAAACTTAACAGAAAAATAACAAAAGGTCTGCGTTCACATCCCCTTCCTTCCCTCCCCCCCCCCCCCCCAAAAAAAAAAGAAGAAAAAAAAGAAGAAAAAAAAAAGAAGAAAAAACAATCTGGATAGTAGAGCATGCGTAGCCTGAATCTCTTTTTCGTCTGAAAAGCGGCTGATTGATCGTATACAGTTTGGGTGAAAACACTTTCAGTTTGTTGGCTGATATACTATATCCACATTGAAATATAGCAAGAAAGCGCCCAAGCTTTACAGCTATATATACACATTTATAAGTTACGTTTACTGGAAATAAAAAAGAAAAGCCTCCCCCTCCGTCCCCACTCTCATCTTCGGTACGAAGTCCCCTCACCAGGTTCACTTTGACCTTTTACCGGGTACAGAGTCCGTTCCGGTGGCAGCCCCAGCTCTCGCTCGGAAGCGACTTCCGGTTCCGGTGTCGCCACTGTTGCAAGGTCTGACGGGATTCCCCGGACACATGCACGTGCACGACTTGTCCACAAAACCTTCACCGGGGCATTTGATGTTCGGGTCGCAACCGGCTGCACAGAAAGTAACTTTTCTATACAACAACACTTATAGCATTTGGCGTATGGCCTGCTGGTTTTCTAGCCATTTCAAACGTGCCAGTTTCAAGTCATTTATAAGAGAAGCTGGTATGAAAGCAACACAAAACAAAGGAACTAACCGAGCAAAAGACTTTGAGAGAGAGAGAGAGAGGGAGAGAGAGAGAGAGAACGAAAAAAAAATTATCCAACGGAAGTGATTTGACCAAAAACTGATTAACTTTCAGTCAGCCGTTCCAACAGTTATGACAGAGACAGAGACAGAGACAGACAGACAGACAGACGGGGGGGGGGGGGGGAGTGGCAAAGAATACGTTTTTCCTTTTACAACGGTAGAAGAATGGATTTTGCAGCCATTTTTTCCACCTTCTTGTTGCTATTTTACCGACTAATCTACGAGAGAGAGAGGCAGAGGGTTGGAGGGGGGGGGGAGGGGAAGGGGGGGGGGGGTGGATGGGTAGAGATTCACCTGTTTCCCTGCATTCGTAGAGGAGATTGGCCAGCTTGATGTCCCGGAAACTGAGGCTCTCCCGGTTCCCAATCACACGCTGAAAACTGGGGTCCTTGGTCCGGATGGTGTAGTCTCCATTCCGCGAGAAATCCTGCGATACAAGTTACACATTGTACTGACTTTGACAGGTCGATTGGACCACGTGCAGATGTACCCATACAAGTAAAAGGCACAAAACATACCTGTGCGTTTTTACTGCATATGTATATTATAGTTTATATAGTACATCGGACAAAGGCGGGCTTAGTGCATTAATGGTAGTGAGATTTAGTAGGATTTCGTACGGAGGACTTCGCTGAGCAGCGTAACCCAATAATGCATGTAAATTAGGCACGTTACGGGTGCCATTAGCCAATCGCAGCGCGTTAGCAGCTCACGGCCTCTGCCGTGCGAGCCTAATTTACATGTAAATGGGTTACGCTGCTCAGCGAAGTCCTCTTTACGAAGTCCTACTAAATCTGCCTTCGTAACGCCGCTGATATGGAAAACTGCCGCTTTCGAAGCTTTAATGTTGTTTGCCAGATAGAAGGATGTTTCATTTGGCCATCGCGACCGTTTTCGGGACTTTGTATCTTCTAATATTAGAAAAAAAAGAGAAACTTTCTTTGAGCCTACGGTCCATTCCTGAACAGACTGGGACTGGACAAATCTTCTAAAAATAGCCACCAATCAGTGCCGTCTGGCCGATCCCACTCAGTCCGCAACCAAACAATGTCGTCTGCTCAGTACGCGGTCGGCTTCTAAAGCAACATGCACGCCGACCAGAATCACCACAATGATTTCAGATGCTATATTGGGTTTCAAGTGAATGATTCTGATACACAGATTCAGCGCATTCGATGAAAAGTTTTCTACACGCTGTTGTATGCATGTCGTACGTATTGAGACTTTAACTGAACCTTTAACAAAAGACTGTAGACCCTTTGCACTAACACATACCATCGTTTACATTTAAAAAAAAAAGATAACCGACTACAGAAACGAATACACAAAGGCATACAAGGTAACAATTATGTCGAACTTTGGGGTTTTATTCTTCCTACGCATTTTTGTTATCCGGTATTTCATCCGGATTGTTGCTTTGCATCCTTGTTTTGCCTGCACCAATCCGGCATCTGTACGGACACGCCTCAAACCGGATGCTGCTGATGATCATCACATGTTAAGTATTTCCTGACGGGTTCTCGCGGCCTTAAAAGGACACGCGTGACAGTGTCCCGGCGTTTCCGCCTTGTGTCATAGTGGACGTAACATGGAGGAAGTTAAAGTCTCTACCCCCTCCCCCTCCTCTCACTCTCCTTGAGTTTTAAGCTCTGACGGACTCGAAATGACAGAGTTGGTTGCGTCCAACACCAGCAGGCAGTGAGTTCCAGACTGCTGGGATGGAAAACAGACAAGCGCGTTCGCCAAAAGATTTAAAATTTCTGTAAGAATTTTGAGAAGCGTTTTGCTGGATGAGTGGATGGTACTCGACGGATTGTAGGTGCAGAGTGAGGCGGACAAAAAGGGCGGGAACGTACCATCGAAATGACGCAAAAGTTTACGCCAATAAATACATTGGTACGCATTAGTTATTCGTGATTACACCACTCGCCAGTGCAAATTTTCAGTAAGCCTCCGGTAGCTACGGCAAATATTGAAACATCTCATGGTTTATTTCGTTGTAAACTACTCGAACTAATCATGTAAGTAAGCTCTATAAACACACTGATAAAGACACATCGCTTTCTCTTACTCTGGCACCGTAGTGCATGATGCTCCTGTAGTCGTAGGCAACGCCAAATGTGTCAGCCCAACGGTATTTGCGGAACTGGTCTTCGTTTCCACGTTGGATGTTTTCGTACACGATTGTCACGTGCCGGTCCCTGTCTGGTCTGGACTGTTCGTGGACGTATCCCGCAGCATGGCCGATCTCGTGTGCGATAATACCTTTCTGTGGGTGAGATACCAACAACTTGGGTGAGTCGTGATTGGTCACTGCAATGTCACAGTCATGCCCGTTATCATCTTTCTGAGGGTGATATAAACAAATGGTGGGCTGTGATTGGTCATTTAAAGTAACCAATCTCGTGCCTGATCACACCTTTCTGAGGGTGAGATAAACAAGTGGTGGGCTGTGATTGGTCATTACAAGCAACAGTCTCGTTTAAGATCACTCCGTTTAGAAAGTTAGACAAACAAAATGGAGGACTGTAACTGGTTGTGGTAATAGCCAATCTCGTTTCTGAGGGTGAGAAACTAATGAAGGACTGTGACTGTCCACCTACCTGCGTAAACAAAGTTTTTGTTTTTTCCTGCCCGTCTATCTTTTTATCTAATTGTCTTATATTATTTTAGCGATTTCACAACACACACACACACACACACACACACACACACACACACACACACACACACACACACACACACACACACACACACACACACACGCACGCACACACACACACTGACACACACTTACATGACGACATCCACGGCCCAGTGAAATTTCCTGTCGTCGTTTCACTACACCAATGTAAGAGTAGCATCTGTCAAGGAATAAACAGTAGGACATGAGAGAAAGGCAATTGTAAAGCGAATTTTATTTGATTTCATTTTATTTCATTTCATTTTAGTCGGTTTCATTTTGTTTCGCGCGCGCGCGCGCGTGTGTGTGTGTGTGTGTGTGTGTGTGTGTGTGTGTGTGTGTGTGTGTGTGTGTGTGTGTGTGTGTGTGTGTGTGTGTGTGTGTGTGTTGGGGGCGGAGGAAGGGGGAAGGGGGAAGACCAGGTTCTCCTCACCACTGATATTTCAACCACAACTGACGAAACACTAGAAATACAGGACTAACTTCATATCGGATTTACTGAGCTCTCACCCATCCCCGCTAATGAAGTGCAGGCGGTTGCTGTCCCTGCTTGTCGCTTGACGGAACTGAAGACAGGTGTAGGTTTGCCATTCCTTCATCGCTTCTTCAATCTGGACGATCTCCCTTCCCGCTGAATATAAATAAACGAATAAATTAAACAACAACAATAATAATATCACTGATCTTTAGAAACCCTTTTTTTTTTTTTTTTTGGTAATTCACAACATCATTTGCACTTTTCTGTGGTAGAAGAGGACGTAATATCTCCAACCAACCAACCAACCAACCAACCAACCAACCAACCAACCGACCAACCCAAAAAGCCAATTAAGACTTCAGTGGCTTCCAATCAGTCAATCTCCTGTGAAGCCAAGAAAGCCATTCTATCGTTACCTGGTAAAAGGCTCTAAAGTGCTTGCCAAATCCATGGCTCTTAGTGCCTATAAGACCCTATAACCTACTGACGGTATGCCAAAATATCAATATGAAATATATAAAACTTATCACCCAAGTATGACTTAATTCATACTTACAGAAGACCCGGCCGCTTGGACGTTCATACGGAAGAACACCTCCCGGCCATCTGTTCATAGGCCGCAGCGCCTTTCTGCGATTGCGTGTCCCTTGTGTCGAGTTTGTTCTGTTCCTAAGAAGAAAAAGACCAGCACTACAGTAGCACTTCTCAGTAATTGTCTTGAAAAGTCTGTTCACACTGGGGAGCCGGGGTGGTCGAATGGTAGAGCGTTGGACTTCTAATGCTCGGGTCGTGAGTTCGATCCCGGCTGGGGCCAAATATTTGTGCTGGCTTTTTCATCGTTGCCCCGTCTTTGATATCACCCTATGTGGTGGAAAAGGACGTTAGACCCCCAAACACCCACCCCACCCTGTTCACATTGCATGAAAAGGCAGTTAATGACGAGTTTGGTAAGGTGCCCGCAAGGTGACCTAAAGTGATCGTCTCGACAACCACGAAAACAAATCTATAACAACGAAGAAGCGAGACGAGATACTGGACGTAAAGAATATCAAGGTAAAAGAACAGACGCATTTTAAATTAACTGCACCATTTTTTTTCTCGAGGCTGATAAACTAAACTAAACTAAACTAAACTAAACTGAAATGAAACGAAACAAAATGAAATACCATTTGAAAATAGAAATCAGTACAAACGTTTATTTTAGTCATAGTCTTATAGTGATATACAACAACGGAAGTGAATCAGTGAAGAATGGTACGTACTGTCTGATGATAAACTCCCACTGTTCTTTGGTGAAAATCATGTCCAGTTCACGCCTGACGCCTATGTCTTCCGTGACAGTAGCGTTTTCAGGGCCTGTAGCTGTAGACTCGTCCTCTGTACAGGTAATAATAATAATAATAATAATAATAATAATAATAATAATAATAATAATGATGAAATCAGTGGAATCAGTTAACCAAATCAAATAGGCTTATTTGGAGTGTGATATATAATAATAATAATAATATTCTTAATAATAATAATAATAATAATAATAATAATAATAATAATAATAATAATAATATCTGTGGAATCAGTTAACCAAATCAAATAGGCTTATTTGGAGTGTGATACTGTGCACACACACCAAAAATGGTGTTGATTGCTTCACCCGTTCTTGAGATGTTTTGTCTCTCTACAGACAGAAGACACACACACACACACACACACACACACACACACACACACACACACACACACACACACACACGTACGCGGTTGACCGCAATAACCCCCCTTTGTCCACTTCGTCGGCACGGGCTTAATCAAGCTCAGTGTGGGATGATAGGTGACAGCGTAGTTGAACACGGTCACGCATGCGACCCTCTCATGCAAGGCACGAGATGATCCAGGCACAAAAGTGTACTCACCCTGCACATTTGCCATTGCTATCCTTTCATCTATCGTCTGTGACATCGCCACCGCCAGTAGCTGAAAAAAAAACAAAAGGGAGGAGTGCTATAATCTAGTGTCTGGAATTGTCTTCACTGAACGAAAGATGTTGCGCTGTCGCGTTCATTGTTTGAGGAAGCACAAATTATGCTCAGAAACTTCGGTGATCGTTGTTGTATTTTTCATTGCCACTGCTGTTTAAAAATCCAAAGAAGATCAGGCTGGGGAATTGCTGAGGGGAAAAAGACTGAAACCTATGCCGAGATGCAGAGGTAGCGCCTGCTGAGGGACCACGGGCACAATGCCCCACTTAAAAAAAACACAACCGTTAGCATTTTTAAAGGCAGTTAGTAGACTCTCCTGGCACCCAGAAGTAAAATACTGCCTTGATACTGACAAAACAAATGGAAATTTTTTATTTTATTTTTTTTTTTTTTTGGGGGGGGGGGGGCTGAATGGATAGGAAATTTGCAATTTGAAAATTGGGGGGGGGGGGGGGGGTCCGAAAGGGTAGGAAATTTTCAATTTGAAAATTGCCAAATGACTGAAATTTTCCCAACCTGGAAGATACCGGTTAGTGTCAGTCACAATGTCTTTTTTTTTTTTTTAATAACCAGCAACGCTTTAAATAGACGACGATTTATGCCCAGAGACAACCAAACAGAGCACAAAACAATATACTCACCACACACAGGAAAAGTAGGGGAGTGAAGTCGCCTCGGTACATATCGATAGGGTGTTTCTGTACCACTCGAACGAAATTCTTTTCTTAATAAATTTTCCTCAGTCCCTGTTTTGTGTTGAGCGTAGATGCTTTCTTGGTTTTCTACCAGTCGAAAGCTATGAATTCTGCCTAAAGATCTTGCATTGAGTGAACTGTCACTATGTCACGCCAGACTTCAATCGCCGGGTCGAAGTGTCACCGAAGATTCTGAGTTAGGAAACTGGCAGTTTGGTCCGCCGGATGAAACGCCAACCGAATTCAGTGCTCTGTGTTTCTCTAGGTCTTGAAAAC